>JACEFZ010019440.1:0-247260 GCA_014155875.1 Cepaea nemoralis
TCTGCAGGGGTTCGGAAAGTTGAACAGAAGCCAAAGAATTTCAAATACCCTCTTGTGCTAGAGATAGATAGATAGATAGATAGAGAGAGAGAGAGAGAGAGAGAGAGAGAGAGAGAGAGAGAGAGAGAGAGAATGAATGAACTTTATTTTAAAAGGGTCACATTGGGCCTTCCAACTACTCATCTTTCGTATATCAATTGTTTATTGTGCATGTTACATTCAACCTCCCACTCTCTCTCTCTCTCTCTCTCTCTCTCTCTCTCTCTCTCTCTCTCTCTCTCTCTCTCTCTCTCTCTCTCTCTCTCTCTCTCTCTCTCTCTCTCTCAAGTGCGCGCGTGCGTACGTACACCCATACACATACATACATACACATACAGAGAGAAAGACAGACATCATTTACACAAACACCCAAATTATACACCAATTCAACACAAACACATACTTCCTCACACACATATATACCCAGTCGCAAACACACTAGCAAACATTCACTCATACATATTATCTCTCTCTCCCCTATCTCCATCCCTTCCCCATTTCTCACTCTCCCTTCCCCCTCTCTTTCCCATTTTCTCTCCCCCACCTCTGAGAGAGAGAGAGAGAGAGAGAGAGAGAGAGAGAGAGAGAGAGAGAGAGAGAGAGAGAGAGAGAGAGAGTTATGCATGGACTGGAAGAATTGTACGGAGGACATCATATGTCCAACTTACCAACAACACAAATAATCACTCTCACCGCCTGACATGACACATGATAACCACCATACTATTTCACCACGGACACTGTCAGTAAATTATATATCCAAGCAATTGGAGCTGTTTTTAAATAGATGTCGGCGTGGCCGAGGGGTCTGCCGCGCTTAAACTTCTTGTGCGCTGACGGTGGAGTAGTGGGTTCATTCCAGGAACCTGTCAGTTGGCCTTAAACGTTGACTTCTCGTTCAGAAAGCAAGGTAATGCTACTGAACGTAAAATTGCCTAGATAATCAAGCCATGGTTGATAGCAACGTTCTGCCAAGAACAAGCAATATTGTATACAGTTGGTGTTTATAACTGTTAATGATTTTATTATTACCCAAATGTTCTTTATACATGGTGTAGTTTTCATGACTGCAGTGTTTGAAAATATTGCCGGTCCAAGTTTTGTATTTACCTATTATGTTGCATGAACTTTACATGGGTGATTACAAAACTTAGACCGGCAATATTTTAAAAATACACCCTATATATTTGTTTGCAATGTAAGTAGTTTGAACTCCCCAAGTGTTTATTTACCCAGCTGTCAGTTTACTCCAAAGAGAAAATGCTTGCCTCATTTCGCTTGCCAGATTTTCACAGAGACTCACTAATCATCAGGCAGCTTTCCTGGAGTGCCTTCTTGATCTTTGTCTTTTGTCTGCTGAGATATGTTTAACCTTTCTTCCAACAACAATACACATTTTTTGTCTGTTGTTTTTGTTGACGCCTATGTTTTTAAGTAGTTTACTCGAGAAAGCTTCATTTGGCCTACTTCCCTGTTGATTTCTGTGTGGCCAAATTTTGTTTATTGACTTTGGCTTGAAAATGTAACAGAGTAAGGCACAAACTGTGGCTGTTTTTTGCACCTGTGAACAACAGGGCTTCTCAACTTATGGCCAACTTTGCGTGTGTGTGAACATACAACAGATGTTGCATGTCCTTTGCAAACAATATAAAATGACACAAAGTAATGCAGCTTTACATGACCGAATTACGATACATACAGGACGTTGCGGCGATTAGCCTTCATCAGCAAACAAACACATTCACAAAACACAATATGTAGTCAAGGAGATTTCCTGTGACTACATCAAAACGTGACGACAGGACGAGAAGAACAAAAAGATGAAAAATTAAAGCAATGAAGAAAAAATGAAAATTGGAAAAAATGTTCATACTCACTTCAGAATTCTGAGCTGTGTATAACTCCAAGTATCACCGATGTCTTCTTTTTATACCCAACTGAGGGAATTGGATGTGTATGTATGTGTGTGTATATATATATATATATATATATATATATATATATATATATATATATATATATATATATATATATATATATATATATATATATATATATATATATATATATATATATATATATATATATATATATATATATTATATATATATATATATATATATATATGTATATAAATAGTTTTCTTCTTCTGCAATCAACGTTTGCCATGCATGGCACGTAGCATCTATTGTAGTGCGTAGATGTCAGCTGTTTACCTTCATGCCATATATGAATAGTTTTTATTATTAGTGAGTGTAGTGGACTGATTTCGCTTTAGGGTTAGATTTCAAATTCACCAGTAACGAATCGTTTTACACACCTTTAGGCGTATTTGGCTTTTGGTGCCCGGTCCGTATCTGTATAGACCAATGGGCAGTCCAGAAATGAGGTGGTCATATCACAATCTCCGCCATTACCTTCTAGAATATTTTCTCTACCATATTAGACTGGGTCGACATGTGAGCCCTGCGGAATTAACATATTCAGTGGCCAACAAAAAGCAGGGTTGAACCAAACCTAAACGGATGACGGGAAATGGGAAGTTATGACTTAAAAGTTGGTAATATGGTAGCAGCCATTTTGTATTATAACGCAACGACATCATTACGGTAATATATACACCCATGGCAGATACGGGAATTCACTGAAGACAATCAATCGTCCCTTGGCATTTAATCAGTTTGTAAAAACAATCCACGCTTCGAGGTTAATTCGAACACACGACCATCAGGCTGGCAGTTTAGCGGTTACTTAATCCGTTCGTTTGTGAGACATCATATTCAGTAGACACAGATATGGGTGAAAGACTTCTACTGTATGTCACACTAGGACACTTAAAGCAGCGTCAACCCCGTAGTACCGACTAGCTACCACGTATGTATAGGTCAGAAACACACAAGCTATCAATGTTGTTTTTGTCCATGGGTTTTCGCATTTTGAATCTTATTTTTATGTCAGCATGGTCGAATGAAGAAGAACACTCGTTCTTAAACATCCGATGTGCTGATATCGAGGTGTTGGATTCAACCCCTATACCGGTCAGATGGATTAAACTGTTGACTTCTTGTCCGTGACATGAGGACGTAAATTACAAGTACCTCTGAAATCGGAGTGGGTTCGCCTGATGGCAAGGAACACTGTTAATCCACACCAAACATGAGTCTAGTGCATTAACATTAGTAGCACATGTATGTACTATGCTTGAGTTCAAAGCGAGAGATGAAAAAAAAAACTTACTTATTTCTGTAGAAATAATTTCTAAGCGATAATTAACTGATTCAGTGCTAAAAAATAATATATCGCCAAATGCGGCCTTCCTTCCATTCGGACACAGTTACGATATATCGCCATACCGTGGTCATCATTTTATTTGCTTTTGTTTTATGGTATCTTCCGCAATTGCAATGCCCAGTGAATGGGAATTTATGATTGATTACCATGTTTGGTCCAAACCTAAGTTTTGTTTGGCACTGAATCGGCTAATGGGCACACGAGCTCTCCTAGTGGTATTCTAGTATGGTAGATGTCACACCCACTAGCCACGGAGAGGGAAATATCCGAGATTACGTAATTTGCGTCCTTATTAGCACCTGGTCTTCTGGAATTAAGTTACGAGCAGTATTTACAAGCCATTCTGGCTGCTGATCAGATAATAACAAATCAAGTCAGTATTCTTCTTGATCCACAGTATTCAGTATTCTAAGAACTTCTCTGTAAACATTTAAGTTCAGAAGCTCAGATTTTCTTCTTTAGTGATTGTCTTATACATTAGCAAAATGCAAATAACATTTATAACAAACAAACAAAAAGGCTGAAACAGCACTGTGCTTATTAGTTGCATATCCTGTACAGGACGTAGCAGTCAACACCAGCATTTATTGCTGTTGTGATTTCTTGGCAAGTTTACGTTCAGTAGTAACCATTCCTTTCTGAACGACCGGCACCCATATCATTTCATAAAAAACCAACACAAGGCGGTCTGCCGTCAAATCGCCAGCAGCTGTGTTTCGAACGTGGATATGCGGGATTACGAACTGCGCCCGTAACACCTTCGCCACGGAGTCGGCTTTGCATGGTACATGCAAATAAAGAAGAACGGATCAGACGATGGACCTGACAATCTAACAGCAGTATAAATCTACAACACGCAACAAGCAAGTTTCACGTCAACAAAAACAGAGAAATGGGATTGACTGATAATCAGTACAGAAACAGCGCATGAAAGCGGAATGACATTAACAACGCCTAGACACCTGGTTTATGAGCATATGCTACAACTACCCACGATGTTTGGCCGCACAGGCGGAATGCCAGGATAGGATAGGATATTATACAGATGCAATCTGTATCCTGTCCCAAAGTGTAACACAAGACTGCATGTATTTACGTAATAAATTCATATTTTCTACATATAATATGGCCAGGTTGCTATTTAAGCAGATTTGTTAACAAGTAACAGTGAATTTAGCATGTAAAACACTAAAGTGCTAAAGTCGAGAAGGTCAACTTCATTGCATCTCATCTGACTCTCTCCCCCCCCCTCTCTCCTCTCTCTCTCTCTCTCTCTCTCTCTCTCTCTCTCTCTCTCTCTCTCTCTTTCTCTCTCCATAGAATGGCTTGCCGAGAGCATCGCACAAAGCACCAACTCCGTAGCTCCAGAGATGACTCACGGGAGTCTCCGGAAAAGTTGAACTCGTTGTCTGAACAACGCAGTCCCAGGAACAAACCTACGATCTTCAGGTCTGAGCAAAAGTAAAACATGGCATTGAAAACACTGAGTATAGACATCGCATTTAAGGTAACAGTGATATCATGACAGAGCAGCCCTAGGGCGAGAAACGATTTGACTTTGCTTATAGTGGAAGGAATCAACATTGGGGGACGATGCATCAATAACGTTAGATATGTAGATGATACAGTCTTGATTGCAGACAATGAACAGGACCTGCAACATTTAGTAGATGCGGTTGTTACACACAGTGAACAACGAGGGTTAGAAATAAATTGTAAGAAGACACAGATTATGGTCGTCACTAGGAAGAACGAAATACCACAATGTAATATACAAGTAAATGGGAATATTCTTCAACAAGTGAATAGGTACAATTATCTCGGAACAGTAATAACATCTGATGGAAGATGCCTTGAAGAGATTAGAACAAGAGTCGCCATGGCAAAAGTAGCCTTTAGCAAGATGAAAAACATACTGACCAATAAAAAGATGTCAATTGAAACGAGAAAAAGAGTGTTGAGGTGCTACATAGAACCTGTACTTTTATACGGATGTGAAGCTTGGACAATAAGCAGTCAAGCTGAAAAACATCTGATAGCTGTGGAAATGTGGTTTCTGAGGAAAATGCAAAGAATACCATGGACAGCCAGAAAGACCAATGAACAAGTCCTTCAAGAAACAAATGAAGATCGTTGTCAGGGTCTTAAACCTGGCTCGTTAACCTAACACATGTGAGACAGTACAAATACAACGTGATTTGACTTGAGACTCAACGACACGAAGTTTCGATGGATTTATTTACAGATCACGATCTAGAGATGATCATCACAATACATAAGTTATAACAATACACTTACAAGCAACCCACAGCTTATAATCAGTCTCACAAGATGTACAAGCACTCGACTTTCGGGCCACAGAACTACACAAGCCTTTCTCCCATCAGACGTCCAGTCGAGTCCGCGTCCCAGAGCTGTCTGGCTATTTCTCGCAACGCGCCTGTCCCACCTGAAGTGGCTTCACGAGGCCTGCGTGCGTCCTGCTTTGTCCTTGCCTGACCGCTGGCTGTCTCGTCAGCCGGCAACCTCGCAGGCAGGTAACTAATACTCGCCTGGCGGGCGTAACGATGTTACAGCATCCCCGCTAGGGACTATTCGCCTGGCGGGCGTAACGATGTCCCTGCATCCCTGCTGGCACCTTTAGACTCTGACATGCTCCCCCGGGGCTTCTCCATGAAAGATGTCATCTTTCATGTACACTCTATATACAATACTGGGTTAATATTTTTAACCTTGTCAGAGTCAACCTTTCTGTTATATACATTGGTGTAGAAATACATAAACACACATCTTGGCATAGAAACACATAAGAAATGTACATTGTATCTAAAGACATGTGCTGTTCAACCTTTAACACTCGTCAAGCTTCATCCTCTCGATGGCTGATTACGTTAATTGCATTATTGACCCAGTCAGATCGGTAGTAACAGCTTCCCAAGCAACTACCTCGCAGCCTTTCAAAAAAAAGTAATAATATGCTTTTTGAGTTAAAAAACATCTGGCAAGACCGTAATACGGCTTTATATAAGTCGCATTCAACGCTCAAACTCTGATCTCATTTGGCCAGGAGTTCTTGTGTCGGTCTGCAATGTCGGTAACCCTCTACCATGCCCAGTAGATGGCTTCTTGGCGTGTTAAACAATCTGGCAACAACATGGCTATTTATACACAATACATCATCGTATACATTTCAATTAACGCCCTTGGTGTAATAATGTAATAACAATTAAATGAAAGGGAAATAACTTGAAAAATTATGAAATGTAATATCTTACAATAATAATTCTATTTCTCAGCGTCATAGCTTGATGATTTTCCATACTAGCGAAAAAATGTCGGTAGTATGAATAAATTAATCAAAGTATGATTCTAAGATTACATTTAATGAAAAGTATTAATACACAATTCGTGTATTCGAAATTATTAAATCGTAAATAGTTTAGAAGTGTTATAACTTTTTAAGGTTTTGTTTGTCGTCTGCTAGTTTTAAACTAAATTTCTAAATCATCCGGAAGTACACACGAACCGCTGATGTTGAAATCTGTAGAACACACTTGTTCCGGTCTGATGTAGTAAAACGGAATGTGCAATGTTCTGATCGTTCATGTGTTGGTTGTTTCAACTGGAAAAACTTCTGGATTTCGATTGACTGAAGTGGTGTAGATGTCAATGTTCAGGTCACAGTTTCACACACGGAGTTAAAATATCACTGGATAAGTTCCAAATGCAGCTACCACGGATAAATTTGACAGTTCGCTTGCGGTAAGTTGAGAGCGAATGTGGTACTGTTCTTGTTTCGTAATATATACAATTAATAAAGTTCTCTTTCTACCACACACTACACAATTATTCACGACAATCACTACATTAATAGTAAAATAAGAAAACTATTTATATTGGGAATAAACCCCTATCACATCATATAGACATACACAGCTTTCGTGAAAAAAAACTTCACTGATGCATGGCTGTGTTGGTCCGAGTGTATTTTACACACTGCACTCAGACATTGGTGCTTACTGGGTCGGTCGGACAACGGGGCAGAAGATCGGCAATCGTGTTGGTTCTGCCCGCGATGTGTCGAACTTCAAAGCTGTAATCTTGAAGCTTAAGAGACCAGCGAGCTATCATTTGGTTGGAAGGTACACCTGAATTGATAAATCTCAATGGACTACTGTCAGACTCCACAATAAAATGACGTCCCAGGAGGAATCTGGAAAATTTAGTTATACCCTCAATTAGAGCAAGGGCTTCCAACTGCGGTGTCGACCAAAAGCGTTCTCTAGGTTTTAATTTTCTCGAGAAGTAATATACAGGATGTAGGATGTTATCATGTTCCTGTAACAGAACTGCTCCAATCGCTACGGAGCTCGCATCTGTGCGTAATCTGAAAGACATAAGAGAATTTGGCAATTTGAGAATGGGATTCTTTAAACTATTCTCAGAGAAATAAGATAATACCTTCTGGAATGCAAATTTTAGGCATTCATTGCTTACAATTTTCTCCGGTTTATCTTTTGTTAGTAAGTTAGTAAATACTTCGGTCAGTTCAGCAAAATCTGGTATGAACTGCCTATAATAATTTATAAGTCCCAACACACTTCTGACTTGCTTTTTCGTAGTCGGAAGTGAGAGTTTTAGTATCTTGGACACAATGTTATCGTCTGTCGTGACAAAGCCATTAGATATTTTGTACCCAAGAAGGATATTTCCTGATAGGCTATGTCTACTTTTGCAGGCTTTACCGTCAGTCCGTGCTGTCTAATGCGTTCAAATGTCTGTTCTAATGTCTTTATGTGGTCTGTCATCGTCTTTGTGTGAACACAAATGTCGTCTATATAGCAAATAATATTGGGAATGTCTACTAGTAGAAGTCGTGTCATACGTACGAATGTCGCTGGGGCATTGACAAGCCCAAATGGAAGTTTGCACCATTCGTACAGTCCCCAAGGTGTGGCAAAAGCTGTCAGATGTCTGCTCTGTTCGTCTACCGCTATTTGCCAGTAACCTTTAGTCATGTCTACCTTCGTAAAGAACCTAGCGTCTGTCAGTTCTGTCAATAGGTCTTCTGAGTTTTGCCATTGGCTCTAAATCTAAAAGAGTTATCTTATTTAGTTCCTATAGTCGACACAGAGTCTTATTGTGTTGTCCTTTTTGCGTACTATGACCATTGGGAGATGAGAAATTGGATGGGATCGTCTGATGATGTTGTTTTTCTCTAAGCTGATGATCTCTTGATGTAAGTGTTCTTTGTAATGCAATGGAATGGTGTATGTCTGCATTTTATGGTGTATTTGACGTGAGTGTGATGTGATGTTGTACTAATTCTGTTTGTCCTGGGTTGTGGAGAAGATGGTGTTGTACTGTTGTATGAGCTGTTTGCAACTGGCTGTTTCTGCTTGAGTTAACTTTGGATTGATTTTAATTTCCTTCAAGCAGTTCGTCGTGTCTAATGCAGGTGTTGGAATTTCGTCACTAGCCTCGTCATCTTCGTGGTCTATTATCACTGTACATGCTGTTGTATCGTCTTGTTTCGTTGTCTCTGTTGTAATATGGGTCTTAGCATATTGACGTGGAATATTTTGTGTTTGTCTTTTATTTGGATCTCATTAGTCTACAGGTGAAATCTGTCTCGTCACTTAAAATGGTCCTTGCCAAGAATCAGTCAATAAGTATCTGTAACTAGGTAGTAGAAGAAGAACGTCCTGTCCAGGTGTCAACGTTATTGTCCTGTTACCTTTGTCAGCATATTGTCTATATGTAGCACCAGATAATTTTAGTGCATTCCTTTGCAATTATACAAGATTTGATGATTCTTTCACGCAATGATGTAACGTATACGTATGATGATATGGGTTTCAGTAAAGGAGTGGATTCAGTTAACATTTGGTGATAGATAGTTAATGGACCACGTGGTTTGGCACCATAGATAAGTTCAAAAGGAGAGAAACCTGTACTAGCATGTGGCACCTCGCGATAAGCAAAGAGAATAGCAGGTAGATATACGTCCCAGTTATTGGGGTGCTCTTGCGTGACTTTAGCAAGCATGTGCTTTAAATCACCGTTAAATTTTTCTATATTCCCGCTCGAGTGAGGATGGTACGGGGAATTGAAACATTGCTTCACTCCTAGCATTTTGGTGAAAGCTTGAGTAGATGCGGCAATAAACTGAGTTCCCCTATCTGATTGGATAGTGTCTGGAAAACCTATCCGTGAAAAAATATGGAAGAAAACTTCCATTATGTCATTGGCAGTTATGTTCTTTACCGGAATCGCTTCAGGCCAGCGGCTACATTGATCAATAATAGTTAATATATATATATTCCCTCTTGTTGTAATTTGATTAAGAGGGCCCACTATGTCGACAGATATTTTCTCAAAAGGTCGACTGGCTAAGTCAGTAACCTGTAACTTTACCTGTGGGATTTTACCTTTCTTTACAAGTTTTTGGCAGATGTCACAACTCCTGCAATATTGCTTAATGTCATTGCAGAATTTGGGCCAATAAAACTGTGATAATAGTCTTGATCTGGTCTTTGCGTATGCCATATGCCCTGCAAGAGGTATATCATGTGCAAGATGTAAGGCTTGCTTACGATACTCAGTTGGCAAAACAGTTTGCTCTGTTGTGGTGTCACCTCTGGTATAATACCTGGTGAGGATACAATTTTTCAAAGCAAAATGCCATCTTGCATTTTTGGTTAACTTTGGCTTTTGGCCGATCAGATTAAAATATTTTGACAATGAAGGATCAGCCTTTTGGGCTGTTACAAAAGTCTCCTTCATGGTTTTAGGAGGTAGTAATACTGGGCTAAGCATTTCTATGGCCTCAGTCTGATTAATTTCATCTTGCATTCTAGCAGTCGATCTGGTTACTGCGTTCACACATTCAATGATATCAGATGGTGATGAAACAGTGTTATCAATGATGTCATGAGATTCTAGTGCTACATTAGCTACCATACATTCGTTAGGTGGTACAACAGTATCAATGATGACATTTGATGGTGATGTTGTGATCTCATTAATGCAAAGAGATGTTATGTCATGAGGCATATCATTTACCTCTGGTAAATTTCCAATTATAATATCACACACCGGGTTTGTTAATGCTGCGCATTTTACTTTTCCAGTGAGGAAAGGTGTTTTAATATATGCCCATGCTAGTGGGTACTTTTCAATATTGCCAGAGAATGTTCTGCATGTTACGTGCCTGCCTGTATAGTCTGTAGGCATTATGAACGTTCTCTTTAGACCAATAAGTGAACTTCCCGTGTCCCGAAGGACTGTAGCAGACTTGCCATTCACATATCCGTGATGTATGTTTATTCTGCCTTTGGAATCTACTACCAAATTAGCTTCTTCATTGGCAATAGGAATGGAGTGCCGCATGTTAAAATGCCATCTTCATAAAAGGTGTTACAAACAGTACATTTATTTGCGTTAAACATATCAAAAGCCTGTGCTGAGTTCACAGGATGTTTCTCTGCTTGCTCTTCATCTGATGATGAACTATCAAATAAGGCGGCATTGGCGTTCTTTGTCATTTGCCTACCTTTACAATCATGGCGATAATGTCCATACGCCTTACAGAGAAAACATTTACGCAGATTTCTAAAGGATTTACGCTCCTTATCTTGTCTGTTTACGATGTTCTGTAAATATGTAAGATATGCGGGGTTCTTGTCGCACATCTCACCTTGATGATGTGAAATTCTACAATATTTACAATGGTTGTACTTCTCAGATGTAGGCTTATAAGGTTTTTGCCTACTATAGGGTTTGTCATAGTTAACCGATGCTACAAAATTGGTTTCAGTAGCTTCACTGGCAAAACAATGTTTGTTGGCTGTGTAATAAGCCGAACCACGTCTCTCAATCTCATCCACACTTGTGCATTCATTCTCTTGCAAAAACTTTGAAAATGCTGATGGAATAGCTGAAATGACTTTATCTCTGATGATAAGATCTTCTAACTTTTGATAGTTCTTATCAATTTTAGCTGCTGAAGTCCACTTGGAAAATATATCTCGGACTAAGCAGAGGTAGTCAGAGAACGTTTGAGTTGATTTGGGGCTCAACTTGCTGAATTGTTCTCTGTAACCTGCCTCATCTAACATAAAATGTGCCATAATCTTTGATTTTAGATACTGGTAATCTTTTCTGAGGTCTTTGGGGATAGTCTCAATGACTTTAAGAGGCTCCCCTGATAAACTTCTCATATAAATAATATTCCATTCAGACAGTGGAACCTGGTAATGGTCCATTAAAGTTTCAAAATTTTGGGTAAAGGCTGCGATGCAGTCACCCGAGGTATAATTACGTACGATACCTTGGTATTTCTTGTACTGGTTTTCTTTCTCCAGTCTCTCCAGTAATAATATATACCAAAATGAGCCTTCACAATCACATTTAAATGCACTCTAAAGTTGGACAAAAATTTCTAAGTTCACAACTATAGGTTTAAACTGTTAATTACTTAAACACGTTCATTTCAAAGCCGGACGAATGCCACCACGTCCACACATGTCAGGGTCTTAAACCTGGCTCGTTAACCTAACACATGTGAGACAGTACAAATACAACGTGATTTGACTTGAGACTCAACGACACGAAGTTTCGATGGATTTATTTACAGATCACGATCTAGAGATGATCATCACAATACATAAGTTATAACAATACACTTACAAGCAACCCACAGCTTACAATCAGTCTCACAAGATGTACAAGCACTCGACTTTCGGGCCACAGAACTACACAAGCCTTTCTCCCATCATACGTCCAGTCGAGTCCGCGTCCCAGAGCTATCTGGCTATTTCTCGCAACGCGCCTGCCCACCTGAAGTGGCTTCACGAGGCCTGAGTGCGTCCTGCTTTGTCCTTGCCTGACAGCTGGCTGTCTCGTCAGCAGGCAACCTCGCAGGCAGGTAACTAATACTCGCCTGGCGGGCGTAACGATGTTACAGCATCCACGCTAGGGACTATTCGCCTGGCGGGCGTAACGATGTCCCTGCATCCCTGCTGGCACCTTAGACTCTGACAATCGTAAACTGATTAGAGATATTAGACGTAGACAGTCACAATTTTTTGGGCATGTTATGAGATGAAATGAATTGGAGAACTTGGTGACAACTTGTAAGATCGAAGGGAACAGACCAATGGGAAGACAGAGAAGGCTTGCCTGGATGGCTTGGCCTCGTGGCATGGTCGAGACAGAAACGCTGAGCTGATCCACGACTCTGGTGATCGAGTGAGATGGCAAAACATGACCGCCCACGCTTACCGGCATGGCACATGATGGATGGATAGTCGGTAAAAGTAGGAAGAAGCACGAAAAGGATCCTTTTACGATCCTTTACGCGTGGTGAGTATATGGTGCTTACGACATATTCTTTTCCAGAAAAATAGGCACTCGATGGGAATGTTGCCAATAGGACATCGGCCATTTGTATCTCTGACAACATTTTCTAGAACCCATTGTAAACTTGGTCGACCTGGGAGCTAGGCGAATTAAAATCTCTCGATGGTGATTCGAATATAAGATTTTCGGGCCGGCAGGCTAGCGTGCTAGATACTGCGCAAGAGAGGCTCCCAACTGTCCGGTGTGCTCATGTATTAATATCGTTCCGAGGGGGAATATATATGTTAGCTCACTAGAACTTCTTAATCTTAGTTCTGTTCTTTTCTAATGTTAAGGTTTGTCATCTTTCTTTTTCTGAAGAAATTCTGGGAAGTTATGGCGGCAGGCGTAATAATTGCCACATCACCAATCGAGTGCATCTTTGTGTATACAAATATAGGGCCAGCACCATTTACCCGATACTTCTGAAGGTATGGAAAAGGTCCATTACTTTACTTTGCTTTACTCGCATGAGAAATTTCCAGGGTGTAAGTTGATTATTAGTAACTACTGATGATTATAAATTCGAACTCATTCATAAAATAATGAAAAATTGGCTAACGATAAACCATAAATTTCCTTCGAAACACCAACAAATACTAAACTATAGACTGACTCTAGATGAAGGTTGGGCAGCAGAACACTACCAACAAATTGGGATGAAACATTCTAAAGGAAGATATCAGCAAATATGTGTTGTTATTAATAGAAATATAATTAATTTATTGACGTGGTGTTGTGTACCAATTAATTATTATTTAACATAATGTTTTTTAATTTTGCACATCACCTTACAGGACGTTGCAGACAACAGCAGCATTTTTCAGCTGTTGTTGATGTACTAGGCAAGATTACGCTTAGTAGTTTGCCACGTCATGTAAAGCGTATGCAACTAACTTTTTAATATAATGAAAAACCAACAGATACCAGCTTCCTCTTCGTCTCCCCTGTATCCCCCATTGGAGAGCCCAGGCCGCCCACCCAGCTCACCGAGCTGTCATATCTTGCGCTATCTCCTGCAGCTTGCTCCGTGTCCTCCCCATATGATTGATCTCTGTGCCTAATTCTCTTATTCGTGTTTTTTAGATATCCCTCTCTCTCTCTCTCTCTCTCTCTCTCTCTCTCTCTCTCTCTCTCTCTCTCTCTCTCTCTCTCTCTCTCTCTCTCTCTCTCTCTCTCTCTCTTTCTCTCACTCACTGAGGGTTTCAGTAAGAGGTCTTTCTAGTTGTCTTATTGCCAGGTTTTCTTATTGCCTGGCCTATCCAGCGCCGGTGTCTTTTCCACAAACTCCCAGTTCACTGGAATGTGTCTGGTTGTAACCCCAAGTCCATCTATTCTGCGTAGCAGAACAACATCTAAACGTACATTAAAAAAAATTAAGTTGCATGTCCTTCACAGGACGTAGCAGTCAACCCCAGCATTTTAGCTGTTCGTGATTGCTGGGCAAATTTTACGTTCAGTAGTTTGCCATTGCTTTCTGAACGACCGGCTCCTATACCTTTTTCGAAAAAACCAGCACCGCTGTGTTTCGAACCCGAGTATACGGGCTCACAAACCCCGTTCGCAAGCCCTTAGCCACCAGATGTATTTAGTAAGCTCATACCAAACTTACAATAAACAGTGAGACAACACATTCTACTTGGTACACCCAGACAATAGTTTATTAGCCATGGTGGGTTGATTTGGATATCAAGAGAATATTTTTTCATCGTTTACATTTTCCTCCCTATAAATAAGTGGACTTAAGCCCAACGCATTGCTTTATCCGAGGCCGATAACGCGAATCAAATAGTTGCGCCTACCCTGCACGATTCGTTACTTTAACTTGGTCTCTATGTCTAAACATGTGAACACCATTGTTGTGCATCACCTTTGAAATATTGCATGCATGAAACATGCACTAACCTGCCTGTCTGTTGTGCTCGGCTGCTGGCTGAACTGCGTAGTGTGTATCAGTTTTTAGAACGGGGAGGTGAATGAATGACTCGGCCTTGTGTGCCAGCATGTGGGAGTGAGCCCAGAAATCCCCGGTTTGTTATGTCAAGGGCGTAATTGTGATTCACGGACTTAAGAAGCTTCGACATTTGGAATGATTACATCGACGTTGTTGGGATTGCGGTAGAGCAGTAGCTAACGAGCTTGCTTGTCGGCTCGGCCGTCCAGTGTTCAAATCCCCTCCGCGGCGAAGTAGTTACTGACGCAGTTCGTAATCCCACATAAAGAGTTCGAAACACAGCTGCGGACGACGTAGCAACAGACCTCCTTGCGATGGTTTTTATAAAATGGTATGGGTGCTAGTCGTTCAGAAAGCTATGGCAAACTACTGAACGTAAACTTGCCCAGGAATCACGAATAGCTAAAAATGCCGGGGTTCACTGCTACGCCCTGTAAAGATATGCAAGTAACTTTTAATCCGAGGAAAGGCCAGACGGATACATAGACTAATTGATGCTATCGGTGTTGGGACTCTTCGCTGGCTGGTGAAGATGAGGACGGACCACCTATATGAATGTACGTGCAGTGATGTGTGTGTGTTTTTTATTTGATTTTATTTTTTGTTTTTTTTTGGTTTGTTTACTCAGCCCAACACAACACGCCTACATATCAGACCCATCAATAACAACATCCAACTATACACTTAGAGACCCCTATCATCCCATCACTCAGAAACGGTGATTTTAAGTTTTCAAGAACATCGACGTAATAATGTAATTTCCAGTTCCACAGCACGGTGATTTCCCATATGACAAACCGGGTTAGTTTCACTGTTTACTCCTGTATGAAATTACTCAGTTATCCGGCATGTCATGGGCGGTTAACAGTTGATACCAAAGCTGGCAAAGATGAATGCGTAATCTTGAACACACAAGAGGAAAACGAAAAAAAAAAACAAAAAAAAACACAGAAACACAGGGACGCGATTCTGTTGATTGACCACCTTGCATGACTAAAAGGACCCTTTAGTAGCGGGCTCGTTGGAGTAATGGCTGGAATGGTACGCTCACAATGGCATGAACACTGTCGAGCCAGGGTTCGATGTCTGCGCTCGCCGTTCACTACGCGAGAGAAAGACTGGTCACCTATTCCCGTGTACACTCAAGCCCCAAAAATGTCATGGTCCTTTCACTTCATAGACCCGCATGACATTCCTGCTACAGAACATGTTTCTATGTGTTGTTGTTTGTCCATCAAGAATGATGATGACCATTCATTTCATCCAGTGGGATTGAAAGTATGGAGCCGTAAGCTCTAAGATGGCTGATAAGGCCTATTTTGGCTCGAAATGTTCTTTGACAATGTGGGCAAAGAATGCTTGACGTTCCAGGAGGAGGATCTCCTGCAGTGGTTTTTCTGTCCAGCCTTTTCTTCACAGCTCTTGTAGTCCTGGTTGCTTCACAAGTGACTGCACCCTTATGTAATGATGCACGCCACGAATTACGGTCTTTAGCAGCAGTCTCCCAGGTGTCAAGATGAATTCCAAAAGCTTTCAGTGAGATTTTCAGAGTGTCTTTAAAGCGTTTCCTCTGGCCGCCTTGGGAGCGTTTACCACAACGCAGCTCGCCGTAAAAAATTCGTTAGGGAGCCTGTGATCTGGCATACGAGTTAAGTGACCAGCCCAGCGAATCTGATTCTTCATTAGTAGAATGTGGATACTGGGCATGGACGCTCTTTCTAGAACTTCAGTGTCAGGGATCTTGTCTTGCCATTTAATCTTCAATAGCTTCCTAAGGCAGACTGTGTGGAAGTGGTTTAATTTCCTAGCATGTCGCTGATAAACAGTCCATGTTTCACAAGCATATAGCAGTGTGGATAATACAACTGCTTTATAGACTTTCAGCTTTATTTGCAGGCTTATTCCATTTCTGTCCCATACATTCTTGTACAGTCTGCCAAAGGCCGCGCTGGCCTTGGAGATTCTTGCATTCACTTCGTCATCAATTGTGGCAGCTTGTGACACAGTGCTGCCAAGATAGGTGAATTTGTCCACAACACTTAGTCTATGATCGTTCACCTTGATATTCGGCACGGTGTGATTATTCCCTGGAGCTGGCTGGTACATAACTACAGTCTTCTCCAAGTTGATATTGAGCCCAAAGTTGGCACAGGCATATGAGAAAGCTGAAACATTGTGTTGCATGTCTGCCTCTGAGTTGGCACATAGAGCGCAATCATCAGCAAACAGCAGTTCTCTGACGGTGTTGCTGTTAGTTTTGGTTCTGGCTTTCAGCCTTCTGAGATTGAACAACTGTCTATCCATGCGGTAGTTGATGTCTATTCCAATGTCATTGTTCTCGAAGGCATTCGTCGGCATAGCTGAAACCATGAGTCTGAACAGTGTTAGTGCCAGGACACATCCTTTCTTCACTCCATTGGCGACAGGAAAGGACTCAGGCAGTTCATCATTTTCCTGTACTCTTGCCTGCACACCATCATGAAATAGCCGCACTATTTGGACAAACTTTTGTGGACAGCCATATTTCGCCATAATCTTCTAGTCCATTTCTGCTGACTGTATCAAAAGCCTTGGTAAGGCTTTCTGTATACACACAAAGACACACACACACACACACACACGGATATATATATATATATATATATATATATATATATATATATATATATATATATATATATATATATATATATATATATATATATATATATATAAAATTTAAATTATAAAGAGGAGTCTCTGTGGCGAAGTGGTCAAGCCGTTTGACTCGGGCTCCGAAGGTTGTGGGGTCGATTACGGGCCGCGTCCTTCGATTCACGAGTGAAATTTTTTTGAGACGTCGTCTAGCTAGAGCTATGGAGTTCCTGCTTTGTGCGACGCTTTCCGTGCTGCGGAAAGAGACCGAGCCATAAGGGATAAAACCCGGTGCAATGAAGTCGACCCTGTCAACTTTTAAAAAGAATGTTATTTAAATGGTTAAAAGCCAAGAGGTTCGACTTCATTGCGCCTAGTTTTATCACTTAAGCGAAAGCGTCGTGCAAAGCATAAACTCCTTAGCTCCAGCGACGACCCCCATGAGTCTCCGAGAACACTACACTCGCGAAGCGAATGTCGTAGCCCGGAATTGAACCCACAATATTCGGAGCACGAGGCAGACGGCTTAACCACTTTACCACAGAGACTCCCTTTCAAACTTATATGACGTGAGAACCCGGTTCTCTTATAATTGCCTGCAACAGCTCACTTATAAGTACCTTATTTAAACCCCATCTGTAAAACAGACATGATAAATTAATTCACGATACACAGAAGACATTGCAATACCCGGGCCTAAATAATGGTCTATAAATGGTTGTTATGACATAAAGAAAAGACACATATATCTCCACGGGATAAAGTTTAGCTAAATAAACACAACGGTGAAGGATATCACGATCCCACGCCATCTATCACCTGTGCGAAAAATGCTTCCACCTGCAAGAAGCTTAAGAATTCAAATACCTGGAATAGCTCTATAGAATTGAAGATTGTATGGTAATACGAAGTATTATAGGCCACATGCGGTAGATAAAAATCTCCGCAAATAACCGTATGCTTATATCCAGTTGCCGGCTTCCTGGCCTAGAGGTTAGCGACTTTTCTCCATAATCTCGTATACTCTCGTAAGTAACGTGGCGACTGGTGAGAATCAGCAGTGGTTCGAATCGCGTCGGTAACTTACGGGATAAGTGAGCCGGCCGCTTAGAAAGCAATGGCAAACTATTGAGCGTAATCTTGCCAAGAAAACAACAGCGGTAAAATGCTGATGTTGACAGCGATGTCCTGTAAAGGATATGCGAACAATATATATATATATATATATATATATATATATATATATATATATATATATATATATATATATATATATATATATATATATATTAGGTGATATCTCTGGCGGCGGATTATTTCTTGAGCATAGCCTACGATGGGTAGCGTTGTGATGTTCTGTTGTGATAATTTGGTGTGTCCAGTGTGTGCCGCGTGGTTACACACCCGCTTCACACGCGTGATCCGGGACTGTTTCTGGATCCGGTCAGGGATATGCACTACTGACGAGCTCAAATGAGGGCGAAACTCGAGTATAGTGCTTCCATATTGACGTGGATAGGCCTTAGGTTCATACCAGAATGCGATCGGCGTTGCCAGTAGTGGGTTGTGCTCAATATTTAGATTATTTATTTGTTTCTTGTTGCTCTGTTAATTTTGACCTTCCATCCCAGTCATAAGTATGTGTAGTGTTATAATTGTTTATTTCATATTATATATCTTGTGCATTCCTGCTATTTCAGCTGTTGAGTTTATAATTGTACACACACGTACAATCTGTAGTATTTTACTTTAGAATGTGATCATCTATGTACGATTATACACATGTTTCTGCTCTGTAAAAAAAAAAAAAAAAAACGGTGCTATAGCTTGAGGGTATGGTGAAGTTGCTTTTCACAATTTCGTGACATACCGAGTCAACGGTTCAAAATCAGTTACAGCCTTGCGTTGATTTCGAAGATATGAGGCGTCGGTTGTTCGGAAAGCAATGGCAAACTACTGAACTAAAAATTGCCGAGTAATTCACCAGAGCCAACGGATGCTGGGGTTGGTTGCAGCGTCCTGTAAAGAATAAGCAACTAACCCTTTATTGTGACTCCGTGTAATATTAATACTCTTTTAGTTTGCCTTGTAGTTCTAAATTACTATCTGTATTTACGGTGGTTTCCTTTGTCTTCAGAGTGATTACATTGGTTCATTAATTAATGTGGCAACCTTTTTGTTAATATTTCTTGCATAAATAATGTTGTATACCCCCTCTGTTCCGTTTCCACCTTGCAAAATATCATCAGCATCATCATCATAAAGTGCCATGCCGGCTGGCGTAGGCGTTCATGACACCCCACAGATCTCGGTCTTTGGTTTTCTTGATCAACTCCACTGTTGATATTCTTCCATGCCACCGTCGCAATCCATTAAGCATAATTTATATTGGTATTAATGAAAAGATGTCATTTGCAACGAGAAAAATAGTGCTGAAATGCTACATAGAAACTATACTTTTGTATGGATGTGAAACGTGGACAATAAGCAAACAAGCTTAAAAACATCTAATGCATTGGAAGTGTGGTGTCTGAAGAAAATGCAAAGAAGAAAATGGACAGACAAAAATACCAATGAGCAAGTCCTGCAAGTCACCATATTTTGGGCACAATATGAGAAGACATAAAAAAGAGAACTTGGTGACAACTGGCAAAATTGAGGGGAAAAGAACAAGGAGAAAGCAGAGAAGTAAATATCTGGATAGCTTGACCTGTCGGCATGGTCGGGCCCAGAACACAGAGTCGACCCACGACTCTGGTGATCACGTAAGATGGCGAAACATGACCGCCAAGGCTTATCGGCACGGCACATGATAATGATGATGATGATTGATAGCTGAGGTTGCATTTTCCATTGACCCTAAAAGCTATGCCGATGCTAGTGCAAGCACTGGTAGGGTCTCCTATGCCGATGCTAGTGCAAGCACTGGTAGGGTCTCCTATGCCGATGCTAGTGCAAGCACTGGTAGGGTCTCCTATGCCGATGCTAGTGCAAGCACTGGTAGGGTCTCCTATGCCGATGCTAGTGCAAGCACTGGTAGGGTCTCCTATGCCGATGCTAGTGCAAGCACTGGTAGGGTCTCCTATGCCGATGCTAGTGCAAGCACTGGTAGGGTCTCCTATGACGTGCAGGTCAAGGGATAGGGACCAGTCAGAGTGAGACACTAACCTGCTGCCTTGTAGGTACACCGGGGACACACAGGCCGGGGAAAGAATATCCGAAAAAAAAATACATTTCAAAGTCGGATGTACTGGGTCTGAAGCTGTCGAAACGGTGCAAAATAACTCTGTTTGTAGGCTCACGTTTTATGTGACACTCACCAACGTTTTCTGCTTGTAAGTTCACGCGTTTTTATGACATTCATCAACGCTTTCTGCTTGTAGGTTCACTTGCTTATATGACAGTGCTTAACGTTTTCTGCTTGCAGGTTCATGTGTTTATATGACATTCATCAAAGCTTTCTGCTTGTATGTTAACGTGTTTATATGACACTCATCAACGTTTTCTGCTTGTAAGTTCATGTGTTTAAATGACACTTATCAGCGTTTTATACTTGTAGGTTCATGTGTTTATATGACACTCATCAACATTTTCTGCTTGTAAGTTCGTGTGTTTAAATGACACTGATCAAACTTTTCTGGTTGTAGATTCACGTGTTTATATGTCACTCATCAACGTTGTCTGCTTGCAGGTTCATGTGTTTATATGACACTCATCAACATTTTCTGCGTTTAGGTTTACGTGCTTATATGCCACTCATCAATGTTTTCTGCCCGTAGGTTCACGTGTTTATATGACATTCATCAACGTTTTCTGCTTGTATAATAGATTCGCCGTTATTATATGAAACCCATCAAAGTTATGACACTCATCAAAGTTAACCTCATCAAAGTTATGACACTCATCAAAGTTAACACTCATCAATGTTACGACACTCATCAAAGATAATACTCTCAAAGTTATGGTACTCATTAAAGTTTTATATCTGTATGTTCACAGTGCTAGTTTGAAACCCATCAACGTTATAACACTCATCGAAGTTATGACACCTATCAGTTATGACACTCTTCAAAGTTATGACACTTATCACAGTTATGACACCCATTAAAGTTATGACACTCATTTCAGTTTTCTGCCTGTAGATACCCCGTGCTAGTATGGCACTCATCAAAGTTTTCTGCCTGTAGATACCCCGTGCTAGTATGGCACTCATCAAAGTTTTCTGCCTGTAGATACCCCGTGCTAGTATGGCACTCATCAAAGTTTTCTGCCTGTAGATACCCCGTGCTAGTATGGCACTCATCAAAGTTTTCTGCCTGTAGATACCCCGTGCTAGTATGGCACTCATCAAAGTTTTCTGCCTGTAGATACCCCGTGCTAGTATGGCACTCATCAAAGTTTTCTGCCTGTAGATACCCCGTGCTAGTATGGCACTCATCAAAGTTTTCTGCCTGTAGATATCCCGTGCTAGTATGGCACTCATCAAAGTTTTCTGCCTGTAGATACCCCGTGCTAGTATGGCACTCATCAAAGCATTACTCCGGTAGGTTCACGTGCTCATATGACACCCATAAAAGTTATGACACATATCAAAGTTTCCTAATTGCAGGTTCACGTGCTCATACGACACTCTTCAAAGTGTTCTCCTTTGGGAGTTTCCGAGGGGCAGCGGTTGCATCGCTTGCCTCGCGCTCCTGAACAGAACGTGGATTTGATTCCGGTCTACATCTTTTGTTCATGAGTGCAGTTTTCTCGGAGATTCCATAGGGGGTCGTCGATGAAGCTATAGAGTTCGTGCTTTGTGCAGAACTTTCGGAAGGCCGCTCTGTAGAAAGAGACTGAGCCATATTGGATAGAACCCGGTGCAACGAAGTCGATCCTCTCGTCTTAGAAATCATATTTTGAGTATTCACTTGTAGGTTCGCCTGGCTTTTAGGTCAGTCATAAAAGTTTCTACTTGTAGGTTCAGCGTATTTATATGACATGCATCACGGTTGTCTGTGAAAAGAGTATGACATTGTTGCAATGGAGCTATTATTAGTCGCCCTTCTTCTATTCTATGAACAATATGAAGAAAACGAATTGCAAAAGAATACAATAACCAAAAACAAAAAGAGAACATGAAAGTTCATTTCTAGAGATGTAGATGGGGAGATGAGGGGTGGGGTGTGCGTGTGGGTGCGTGTGTGTGAATGAGAGAGAGAGAGAGAGAGAGAGAGAGAGAGAGAGAGAGAGAGAGAGAGAGAGAGAGAGAGAGAGAGAGAGAGAGAGAATGAGATTATGCCTTGTGGCTGTTTATATATAGCATAAACAAACCCTGCCTTGATTTACTGTATTAAGATCACTGGCCACGGGGTTTCCGGGCTCTCCCAAATATTTCAATTGCACCTACTTTTAGGATGTTTACACACTTAGCAAGATGTTTCTGGGTAATCTGGTGCATCCTCTACCGCGTGCGCTTTTGTTGCAGTAAATCCTTCATATTCTGTTTTAAACATTGATGAAACAAACTATAGGATGTGTAACAATGCGTATACAGAGGATCAACAAGTTCGGCTGTGTTATTTCAAAACAGGCTTTATTTGCACATGATGGTCGATACAAAATCCAAGTACAAATCAATCGTGATGTTGTCTTCTCTTCCCTCGTCCTTGGTGGTCACTACCCAAAAACCAGCTACGTCACGACTTGAGCATCCTTCTTACTGTTCTATATGGATGCTCAAGCGTGCTGTAGTCTTGCACCCCTAAGCTAATACTGATATGATATTCATTCCGCTACACCTCCCTGTCTTTTTAAAAGACTTTTCTTCTTCAAAAGTCTTAACTCCTAACCCCTTTATCCTACACCTTCTCTCCTTACCTCCCATAATTTCTCTAAGCCGCCCCAAACTAACTCTATTTTAGGTGAATATTTCCTTCCAATTGTACCACATAGCAAACCACTATGAAGTTATATTTCTTCTTCGTTTCTGGCTCTTCAAAGTTTCTTTACAAAATATATATATATCATAAGAATGGCTCGTATCAATCGTTATCGTACACTTGACATTATGAAATTTCTCATTCACACAACACAGGATAGACAGAAAAGATGTAGTTAAAAAAAAGTAAAGAAGGGGTGCGCACCCAATTTATGAAAAGTATAAGGAAATAGTCAACACAATCACATTTACCTCTCTTGCCAACGAAAAAACTTTTGTAAAAAGTTTTTTAAAATATATCTTATGAAATACATCTCTGTTCACTATAAATTAAGTTGATCTAAGTTTTCTCAACATTTATATACTCAACATTTATATTGCCATCCACAACCTTGTCTATATTTCACTTATCTCACCTTCAACAATGAACCAATGTTCATATTCCATGAACATTTTAAATTAATTAACGCTGTTTTTTCACTGCTCCTATATTTTGCCCCCTCACATCCCACGACACGCCTTCTTGTTTATCTATTCCATATACTCAACCTTATATGCTGCCATTCACAGCCCCCTTTTATCTATTCTCTATTAACCAATTATCATATCGTTACTCATAATATGGTATCCAATCCATATATCTTCAATTAATGCTGACTTTAATGCAGCTCCTATTTTAACTTTCCCATAACCATCCCCGGCATATGTTTCTAATACTTCATAGCCATATCAACCTCTTTATGCTGATTATCACAGCAACAGAATATACCCATGAACATATTATTCACAAAGATAATGTGTCTCTCTACTAGTCCTCAGTAGTTTATTACTATTTTCTGAACGAAGGGTTCTATATAAAGTCCCGTGTATTGTTTTTATACTGGACAAAATCATAACTGTTTATAATTTAAACTCAACTTAACTGATTTCTAACATATTTATAAATAAGGTAATTCTTATTTAACACACAAGACAATTCATTTAAATTATGAGTTAAGCGAAATAAAATCACAACAGGACATCATACCCCCCCCCCCCCCCCCCCCCCCAAGTTTTTAAACATCATTTATGTTTCCCCTCATATCAATTAAAGGTATTAACTCATTCAAAGAAAAACATATTTTAAAATAATATAACATACATCCTATCTATTGTTAGTCTCTTTTATGGACTAACAATAACTTATTTATCTATTTAAGACAACTCAAGAAGTCAAACTATAAAATCAATTGGCAATAAAATTACAGTAAAAAAATATACCTCACTCGAATTTACATCCATATTAGTTATCTTAATACCTAATTATGTCTATTCTTCAAGACAACTCATTATAAGTATCAATAGAACCCTTTTCCATAACAAATGTGTCATATACATCCTCAAGTATCATTTTCCTTTTTAAATCATGAAATTTATATCTTGCTATCTGCAGTATTTTCTATCAATTTATTTCCTACGTTTCCATTTCCTCAGTAACTCCAAGTTCCTTTGAATAAGTGCTATCTCCACATCAATATCTTCTTCGTCGTATAAAGTATTACTTTCTTCCATACTACTATTTGATTCTGAATTTTCATCCATTTCTTCTTCATCTGTATGTCTATTACTAGCAGCTGCCAATCTTTTTTTTTTCTATATCCAATCTAATTTTTTTATCATCGTTTCTTAACGACCTTTCTAATAGGGGTATATATTCGTCGCTTGATGAATTTTCCCTAATTCTTCTCTGTCTTTTCACTTCTCTTTCTCTCTGTCTCTCTATTCTCCTTTTCGTTGCTTGTCTAGTATTTTTAAATGGAGCACCTATCTCTTCTTCCATAGATTCTATACTATCATAATGACCCTCATTCATATTTTTTTCTTCTATCGTTTTCGGTATTGTCTGTTCTTGAGTATCATCACAAACTGGAGTTGTTATTAATTGACTTTGTGCTGGATCTTTTCTAAAATCTGGGGGTATTGTAGCTCTTCTGACGACTTGTTCATCTAAGTATCCGGTGTCTGAATAATAATAATTATTATAATTATTATTTCCCTTATCATCATTATCTCTTCTTAAGTGCTCTACGTGTGCCCTTGCTATATGTCCCGTGATCTGGTTCTTTATACTGTACGATACATTTCCTAGCTTTTCTAAATGTAATAACCTGGAACCCAACGAGCATCAAACTTAGAGTTCCTTCTATGCTTCTTATAATAAACTCTATCACCTACTTTGAATTCCTATAATTTTGCATTCACGTTTCTGTACTTTTTTCTGTCTTTCTCTAGCTTTAATTATATTGTTCTTTAATCTTACATGTGCTTTATGCATTTCTTGTATGATGACCTCTTGAAAGTCTTCCCCCATATATTTACGTCTTGGTTTTAACAGACTATCTATGGTTAGTATTGGCTCTCTCCCGTGTAATAAATAAAATGATGAAAACCCTGTGCTCTCATTTTGATTTGTGTGTATAGCGCTAAGCACAGGTCCTAGGAATAGATCCCAATCTTTTTCATGTTCATCGACAATCTTTGCTATAATATCGTACAATGTTCTATGTTGTCTTTCGTTCTTAGCATTTGAAGAAGGTCTATAGTATGAGGTCTTTATATGTTTTATATTCAAATCTTTTAATAACTTTTCGAATTTCTTATTCACAAATTCTTTACCATTATCCGTGAGTACAATCTGTGGGCAACTAAATCTTGGTACGAATTCCTGTAAAAAAAATATTAATGATAGTATCTGCGCTCTTATCTGGGATTGCATAAACTTCCGGCCAGAGACTGTAGACGTCCACCATATGAATTAGATATACGTTCCCTGATAATGTTTTAGGGTGAGGACATGATATATCTAAACTAACTTTTTGCATTGGAAACTGAGGAATATCTGTATCTTGTAAGGGACACTTAATTGTTTTCATATTCCTTAATCTGCATCTTTCACACGTATCGACATATTTACAAGCAGTTTTAAATAAATTCGGCCAATAATATTTATTCGTAAGTGCTTTCACTAATTTATCACGACCGAGATGACCATTCTCATCATGATATGCTTTTAAAACTTCACTTTCCAAATGTTTTGGAATATATTTCCTTAGCTGTTCGTTTCTTTCACTCATGTAATATAACTGTTCATCCTCTAGCAAAACTAAATAATTCTTCTTATACTTATTCTCATCCGTTTCTTTTAATTTCTG
Source organism: Cepaea nemoralis (assembly GCA_014155875.1). Taxonomy (NCBI): domain Eukaryota; kingdom Metazoa; phylum Mollusca; class Gastropoda; order Stylommatophora; family Helicidae; genus Cepaea; species Cepaea nemoralis. The sequence goes on from JACEFZ010019440.1 coordinate 26,435, forward strand.
TTTTATTTCTAAGACTTTTGGATCTAATTCTTGTTCTTTCTTTCATATTAAATTGTGCTAAATGTGGGTCTTCTGCTCTAGGTTCAGACTCTTGATCCGACAGTAGACTCTCAAAATCTTCTCTATTTATTATGGCAGAATCTAATATATTTACTTGCCAGTTTCGGTCGTCTATCTCCGGTTCACCTTCGTCTTCCGAGTTTCCTGATGACTGTGGATACGGGATTCTAGACAATAGATCTGCACATGTGTTGTTCCTACCTGGTATGTATTCTATTATAGTATTGTATCCCTGTAGATTCAACGCCCATGTCTGTATTTTCCTGTTCTGCACTGGAGCTTCTAACAAAGATTTTAAAGGCATGTGGTCAGTTCTAATAATGAAATTTGCGTTATGTAGATAGTAGTTAAGTTTCTGAAGAGCATAATGAATAGCATAAGCCTCCTTCTCAATAGTCGACCATTTCCGCTGAGACCTGCTAAGTTTATGAGACAAGAAATAGATTGGCCTTTCACTTTTAACCCCTGGTATTCCAGATTCTTTTCCTTCATATGGTTGAACCAAACACGCTCCTATAGCATTATCTGAAGCATCTGTATATAATTGTCCTGTTAAATTCCCGAGAGGAGACTGGACTCAACAAGCACATCTTTAAACTGATTATCTGTTGGGATTATTGACTGACTTTGGTCTACACCCCTCTCTTCTGTCTTCCCTTCCATATATCTATTTCTTTCACTCTCTCTATTATTCCCTCAACACATACTCCGACAACAGTTCCTTTCAACGATAATATAAACGATTTATTAATAAAAACTATGTCGGGTGTATGTATGGATATTGTCTATGTAGTTGGTATGTTCTTCTAGTGTGGTGGCCAGTTATGAACTCTGAATGTCTATCAGCGTGGTTGCTTCTCGCCCTTTCATTCTTCAAGATCACAGGACAGAACATCAAACAGGACAGAGCTCACCCGGATGATCCGTATGCTTGCATCTAATGGTAAATCCGTGATTGTTTGACACAAAAACTGTTCACCACAGAGTCAAGGTACCGTAATAAAAGTCCCGTAAGTTTATGAATGCACCTGAATCTGTTTCATGACGGTAAGTATCCATCATCGAAAAACCACCACATTGTCACAGTTCTTCTTATAGTCTTTTAGTAATAGCACTGTTCTTACTTGTCTATTCTTTCTTCATTATACATATAAGATGTATGTAGTTTTAAGTATCCCTGCTTGCCACAGGTTAACCTCTCTTCCCTTTCATGGCCTTAGTGGTATATTCGGTTGAGCATACAGTGTTCTGTATTTTATTTAACTTATTTCTTTCTTCATCGTAAATATGTTCATATTCTGTTTGGTTCCATGTAAGTACTTTATTTGTTCAAGGGTATTCCTCTTCATCTCTTCTCTGCTTTCACTAGGAGAGTGGAACCTGGAAAAGTATAACAAATCCAGTGATAAGCGTCCGCCCCTTTCTACTACTTATGCAAGTGTCCTTCTCCAGCCATAATGACAAGGCTTCCGAAGTGAACACCCGCATAAGACATATGAATTCACCAAAGTCTAAACTATCTACTAATAGAAAGCAATGGTAAAGGCTATTCATTCACATCTATATTCCTATGCTAAACTATATCTAATATCTTTATACCTTATTTAGGCATCTATGTTCCTGGAATCGAAAAAACACTTAGCGAATAACACACTATTATCCCCTCTTTCCATCATTAGGGACGTGTATTTCTATTCCCACTCAAGAACATATCTCCTTCAGGTCAGTTTGGAACACACACTAACTTTACACAAAGAATTGACCCTCTTTATATCGGTCATTTATGCCGCATAGTCCTTGACATTGCTGGACACCTCACATCCAGACTGCATTATCATTGATTAGTGGAAAATTACCGCTCGGGACCGTTTCCCATCCATACTGCAATATGCTTGTCCCATAATACTGTCGGCCTTTGTCCCAAACCAATCTTTCCACTCGACCGTTTTACCTGCGCGGTTAGCCGGCCCCTTCTGTGTCTTGACCTATAAACACATGCGCCTTGTCTCTCCTTTGTTAACCCTTCTCCTACCTGGGTAGTCGGTGTATGCAGTCGTCCATCTGGGAATCATTAACTCTTCAGTATTTCACTACAATAATATTAATTGTTTATTCAAATCTGGATATGTCAATAGTGGCACTACTGTTAAGCTATTTTTTAAAAACTCGAACGCTTTTTGACATTCATCATCCCACTTAAATCTAGCGTATTTGCCAGTTAAGTTAGTAATAGGCTCTGCTATTTTTGAGAACCCTGGAATGAAACGCCGATAATACCCACAGGTTCCGATAAACGCACGAACTTCTTTTACGTTAGTTGGAGGCGGTAGTTCTTTAATAACCTTTACCTTATTCTGATCTGGTTTAATTCCGTCTCTATTAATAATATACCCCAAATACTTTGTTTCTGTTTTTAAAAATTCGCATTTACTGAGCTTCAGTTTGACATCATGTATTCTTAATCTGTCGAATACTAATTTTACATGTTTTAAGTGATCATCTACAATCTCCTGCTGTATAAATTAAAATATCATCTATGTATGCCAATGCAAACTTTTGCATACTCTCTAATACTTGATTTATTAATAGCATATAATAAGAGGGCGCTGTACGTACTCCAAAAGGCATTCGTAAGAATTCGTAAGAACCTGCGTGTGTACAAAAAGCACTCTTTTTTCTGGGCGTCTGGGGACATAGGTATACACCAAAATCCTGATCTTGCATCTAACGTGGTAAAGAAAGTAGACCCATTAAGTAAGCCTAAATATCGTCAATCACGGTAATGGGTACGCTATATTTTTAGTGATTTTGTTCAACGCCCGGTAGTCGCAGCAGAATCGATGTGAACCATCAGCTTTGGTCACAATTACTATCGGAGATGACCATTCTGACTTCGATCTTGTTATTATTCCTGCTTTCAACATATCTTCTATTGCCTTTTCAACAATTTCTCTATTTCTTAGGGGAGTTCTATACGGTTTTAAACTAATTGGTGGATGATCTCCAGTATCTATTTCCATCGTAACTGTTTTTGTCCTTCCCAATTCTAAATCATTAATTGCAAATACATCCTGATTCTCTTTTATAAGTTGTTCTAATTTTTTGGTGGAGTTTTTAACTGTGCCAACAATTCTTGCTCTCTTTTTATTTTGTCTAGTGAATGTATTTGGGCTGTAGTTCTTCTGAATGGATGGATAAATTCATCCTTCTGCACGTTCCCTTTTCTTTCGCGTCTGCGTCTGTTATTAATTCTTTCACTAGGAGTTTCTGAATAATTTATTCCCGGCATTTATACTCTATCTGTTGCTAATATGTCATTAATGTTATGTTCTACTTTGGCTATTACACATCCTCTGTATAATTTAATTTCTCTACCTGTGTTGTTAGTAATAATTACTGGAAAAGTTAAGTGTTTATCTAATGATATTATTCCATCCGGAACTTCTAGACCAGGCTCATCAATTACCTCCCTTTGCAATTCAGTGATTCTAACTGTATATCCTGCTAAATAATATGGATTTCTTTTAACTGTCAACAACTCAACTGACGGGCATCATCGGGTACTTCTCACACACCCATACAAGACAACTTGCAAGTCGTGTGGGAGGCAAAATGCATGGTCCATTTTATTGCCGTTGGCTCGCTCACAAGCGGTAAACAGTCGCTAATGCAATACACAATATACAGCCACAGAATTATCTAACACAAACTGCTAACCCTATGCTAACTCTATCTATTAGTGAACACAAAACTCCTAACGCTATTCTAAACGACGTGAACGCCCCAAGTCCAGTCTCCCGTCTGCCCAACATCTCTTCCGTGGTTACACACCACGCGGGGGTGACCTTCTCCTTCGTGCGTGTTACCTCACATCGCACGCTGCTGGCAAAACGTGGCCTGTTGAGTGTCTACTCAACTGTGCTCTGGCTTCATGAGGTGTGGTGGTATCGTGATTAGAGTGCTAACTCTCTGCACACCGCCTGCGTGTATCATGAGGGAGTGGCTAACCTTCCACTATTCCCTCATCTCCCCTGCTCTTGCCTCGGGCACCGCATCTCCTCCTGGTCCCTCCAGGATTGACCGCTCTCCCTGGCGGAGGGGATGTGGTCGAGTCTTTGACACACACCCGCCCCTCTTGTGTTGCGTCATCAACTTTCACTTATTGGTTGTGACGCAAGGAGGTCTCTACACAAAAAATTAGTGTCTCTAATTTTTGTCAAAGACTCTAGATAACCTGGCTCTGGGCTTTCCAATAGATCATTAACAACTATTGTCACAATGTAATAAAGCCTCACTTGGCTACTGGCAATCGCCACAAACTTGCCTGGTTGGCGTGAGCCCCTTCTCACATGCTATATTATATTTATCAGAGGTATGTCTGAACCGGACCGTTGTCTTATAAGACCTGCCCTCACATAGTAAATTAACTTACTACCCATACAAAGTTGACTTTCTTAGGGTCAACACATGAATTGCTTCATGTCCCCCATATAATATTTAACAACCATTCTACAAGAGTGTGTGCGACAGGCTTTACCTACTTCGCTTCCGCGCGTAAGCTTTATTTCACTGTTAATTTAGTTCTTCGTTGTCTATTATGTCCCCTGGCCCCGAAGTTATCTGCTTTTGATCTACAAATAGTGTATGCAATTTATATGTTTGTTTTTCTGGTTGTTTGCGTGTTTGGATGTAATAAATCTACTAATCTAATTTCTACCCTATATTTCTACTTTATCTGTGTATGTATGTTAGTTTTTTGAGTGTCATAAATTTGTTCAATGTGGCCACAAACAGGTGTATAACACTAATTCGTGACTACATTCCATTGTTATGAAACCCAAAATACTGTAATCTAAGTTCTAAACTATATGACAGACAACACCTTCACACCGACACAATTTCCCTAGCGAAAACCAACATTAACGCAAACAAATATTAAAAGTCGTGGCAGGCAGCAGAAGAATTTGCTGACTGCTTGCATTCTCTCCCGTCTATCTTTCATTCATTCTCACTTTCACACTTCTGTCATACTCCTTTCACCCTTACTTCTATCACACATCACTCATCCCTCCATACTTATTCTTCTGCTTATTTAAAACCCTTGGAGTGAGACTGTACACGTTTGGCTCAGTTTGAGATGATTGAGCCTCATGACTGTGCGCTAGTCATTGCACGAGTCATATATGTACATTATATTTACATGGGCGAGACAGGGTTAATGGCTTGTCCCTTTGATCTCATCATCTAGTATGTTACACTAACCTAAAGTATTATATTTTATATTATAATAAACTATTCTCCTTTTATAACTAAGTATTTAATGTGTTACTTAAGTTCTATTATGTTAATTATATTATCTGTTTATCCTACTCGTTATGTTTATCTAATCTAAGGGATGTAATGTAACTATTTAAATGTAATTAGTGTGATATGAGTTATGTACCTTAATTACCTGGATGATGTGAACATAAATTATGTACTTTTCTAATACTATACTATCTAATGTTGTTAGATTGAAAATGAATCATATGATTAATGTTCTTAATCTAAATTATGTAAATGATGTATGTAACATGATAATACATGATAATACTTTGCCTGTATCAAATTAACCGACTGTGGTTTTAACGTCGTAGACATTTTAACTCTAACCAGTGCTGATATATGCATGTCCTCCTCTAAATCTACGTACACGTCCTTGAATTTTAATTTATATAGATCAAACATAAGTCTTACACCATTTTTTATTAGAAAATCTCTACCTATAAGCATATTTCTATTAAAATCTTTCACTACATGGAAAAGATGTCTTATGTTGACTCCCCCCAATTTAAGATTTATTATTGTTTGGCCAACTACTTGTAAATTTTGTCCTGTAACAGAGTGAAGATTATTATGACTCCTAAATATTCTGCAATTTCTCATTATTTTATATAAAAAACTTTCTTTGATTACACTAACCTGAGCTCCCGAATCAATTAATGTACGAACTCTATATTTTCCTATTTCTATTATACATGAGCTAGGATCTGTTTTATTCTCTGTAAACTGTTTGATTTCATCTAGTTGAAAGTATTCTCTACTCGTCCTACTATACCTGTTATTAAAATATTCTTTAAATCTTGGGACCTTATTATTTTCTCTCCTACTATAGGTCCTATTTAATAGGTAGGGCGTCGGTTTTCCTGCGTTCTTGTACTTGTAAAACTTCTGTGTCTATCTTCAACATTCCTATTTAATCTGCTATTGCCATTTCTACTTTGTGTATTCGACTGGACACGCCTGTTACCACAGAAGCGAAAAATGTGTCCACGTTGGCCACAAGACCAACAGACTATATTTGTGTTATTTGTGTTACCTACCGTCTCACTTGTAGGATTTCTCATTTGTCTTCTTTCATCATAAGCATTTCTATTACTACCTTGTAATGTCTGTATACCTCCTCTCCTATTCCATCCGAACCTTGTTTGTCCTATCTCCATGGGCTCTTCAATCCTATCTTCTCGACTGGTACCTATTTCTCGTCCTACTCTCAATCTAAATCTACGTCTCAAGTTCTCCTCTTGTACTGCTATATCTACAGCTTGTGATAATCTCTCAGGATTTTCCCTCATCAGCTTAAATTTCAGTCCATCTGATTTTATACCATCTACAAAAATCCCGACCAACATCAGCTCCACCTCTTCTCCTCGTACGTTCTGTCCTAAGAATGCTTCTTCAGCCAGGTTAATCAACCTATCGCTGAACAATTGTACAGTTTCTCCAGTGTTTTGTTTGGACTGTCCTAACACCGAAAACGCATGTTGTGGGTCCGTTATTTCAGCGTACTTATGGGCTAAATCGTACTTGAACTGCTCCCATGTCTCATCTACCCTAGCTTCTAATTTTCTTCTGATATGATCATAAACCGGTTCTGTTGCTGCCTGATAAGCAAGTTTCATTTTCTCTTCATCTGATGCTGACACCAAATATGCATATTTCTCTATTGAAGTTATCCACTTCTTAAAATCTTTTGCCTGTCCGCTAAATTTAACAATTTCAGCTGCCATTCCTTGTTGTTTCATGACTGTGTTTAGTTTACCTATTACCGTTCCTACCCCAGTCAAAACTTGTGTCAGTGAACCTTCTTCTGCCATGCTGAAATATTTTACTATACACCTATACAAGCAAATTCACATTTATAACAATTTATCTAAATGATCTTATTAAAATCACATTAAAAATGTTCTCATAGGAGTTATACTTTAATTAATTACCGTCAAGCATGTCTTTCATTGCTCCCAGAGAAGTGTGAATTCACGTACGTTCTTTAAAAATTTCCCTTGTCACGGTTCCTGTATAACTCAAACGTCTGGAGTTCGTATTATTTAGTAGGCATCCAAACGTGACTTCAGTGATATCCTTCTTTCAGCGTCTCAGGTTTCGTTACCTTCAATTTCACTTTCAGCCCCTGGTCGGGCCCCTACCAGACTTGCAGTTTCTTTTCACCCTAACAGGGCTCTTCAAGGCGTCGGCTTGAAAGCGAGTCCAGCTCGATAGAACGATTTAATGTAGGTCTTCTCTTCAGCAGGTCGACACCCTGTTAAAATGTTCGCTTTTGTTGAAAATATTTTGATTTGCTGGAGTTCAAGATGAGCGAACGCAACTGTATTTTCTCGTAATTTCCAATTGAAGGAGCAATAGGGTTGACTTAAAACAAGCTCTCATTTTTCTTCAGGTTCTCAAAGTCAATATTAAATGAACATAACAAAAGGAAACAGCTCCTTTAAACCAATTCTCTGTTGAATTCGAGTTGTTTATAGCTGACTTGAGATTTCTTTGCTAGTATGTAAATGTGTGACCTTCAACACAAGGTTACTTAACGGCTGTAATAATGCAAGTCAAACCTCACAGCAATTCGACAAACATCACGTTGCTTCAAGTATTTCTGACTAAAAACAGCTTGATAAAACTCCACAGTCATAGGCAATCATGTTATGTAGATGACTCCATTCAAAAATCTTGATGTGTGTAAGTTTAATTTAGGTAGTCTGAAAAATGCTTAAATTTTGACCTTGATTCAATTATAGTTGGTCCGATTTTGAACTTTTTCTTTCTTTTATTTAATGAATGTCTAAAATTTAGTTCGTACCTCAACAATTTGGTTGGTCCACTTTAGCATGCGGCATGTTGACATTTCGTACTTCACGTTGTTCACGCGACATTCAAGTAAAAAAATCGGACCCTGTATGCGGCACCATTTCTCCATCTGTAACAATGCGTATACAGAGGATCAACAAGTTCGGCTGTGTTATTTCAAAACAGGCTTTATTTGCACATGATGGTCGATACAAAATCCAAGTACAAATCAATCGTGATGTTGTCTTCTCTTCCCTCGTCCTTGGTGGTCACTACCCAACAACCAGCTACGTCACGACTTGAGCATCCTTCTTACTGTTCTATATGGATGATCAAGCGTGCTGTAGTCTTGCACCCCTAAGCTAATACTGATATGATATTCATTCTGCTACAGATGTTCAGGCAAACGAAAACATGTGACAAGGGCTCTCAACGAACTAACGGAACATTGAACTCGAACAGAACATGTGGCCAGGTGTTCGATAAATGAACGAAACATATGGTTTGGTGTTCGATAAATGAACGAAACATATGGTTTGGTGTTCGATAAATGAACGAAACATATGGTTTGGTGTTCGATAAATGAACGAAACATATGTCTAGGTGTTTGACAAAAGAACATAAAAATGTGACTATGTGATCGACAAAAGAATCGACCATGTGCCCAGATGTTCGGCAAACAAGCGGTTCATGTGCCTTGGGAGTCCGACTAAAGCACATAACATTTAAATAGGTCTTCGACAAGAGTAAAATCTAACTGCTCGACAAAGGAATAAAACTCTTGACCAGGCAGCTCGACAAACGAATAAAACTCTTGACCAGGCAGCTCGACAAACGAATGGAACACTTGATTAGGAGACTCAACCAAAACGAAGACACAAAGAAACAAACACACACACACACACACACACACACACACACACACACACACACACACACACACACACACACACACACGCTCACGCACACACGCGCATAGCTAAACGTTTGTGCCAGAGTGTATTTTTACAACATAATATTTACACACACTAAACTATTTAACTGACAGCGGAATTATTACATATTAATCGATAACAGTAATCCGCAAATGGTACCAGACGTTTGGTTGAAAAAACAAATTAGTTGCATGTCCTTTTACATAATGTTGCAATCAACTTCATCATTTACTAACCATTTGTGATTTATTAAGCAATTCTGACGTTCAGTATTACACATAAATATCAATTGGGGGAACCCTTCGATACCACTAAGACAGTTCATGACCTTTCGATACCACTAAGACAGTTCATGACCTTTCGATACCACTAAGACAGTTCATGACCTTTCGATACCACTAAGACAGTTCATGACCTTTCGATACCACTAATCCAGTTCATAAATAAATACACACGTAATGTTTGACGCTCATAGAAGTAGAGGAAAGAATTAGAGACTAGAGAACGCACTAGACAACATAACAATTGAAAGCTATAGTTACTTTGTTTTTATGATTTCTAGTGCGTCCTCTAGTCTCTAATACTTCCCCTACTTCAAAGCCGACAAACAATACCTGTGTGTTTAGGAGTTAGGTCAGCAATGTGCCGTTTTTTTTTTCTGGACGACCGGAGCTCAGTCGAAATTTAAAAATTAAAAGAGAGAACAGCCCAAGGTTGGTTTCAAACGCTCGACATGGTATGTTGGGTAATTGTGAAACTGCGGTCACTAAGATCTAAGCCACAAGCGCTGAAAGTTGTTTAGTAGAGAAATGTAAACCAGTTCTCATTGTCATTTAATAAATCGTCATCAGCTCCTCCAGATATTCCATGGGAGGTGCAACAATGCTCCACGAAATTCGCGCCCAGGTGATATAATCATCTACACGAAAATTTGCGCCCAAGTGCTGTAATCATCTACACGGATAGCTCTGCGCTAAGAGACAAAAGAAGTGCCTGGGGGGCTCATAGTGAAGGTTAATGGATGGTGTTTAATGTAGGAGAGCCTGGCATTTGATACTACAACATCTGGTCTGAGAATGGAGGTGGAGGCAGTTACTGCGATGTTCCACTGGATAGAGGACAAAAAGGACACACGTGTCATGATTGTAGAGGACTCATAGAGCATGGTGAGAAGGGTGAAGGCAGATATGCCTCGTGCTGAATGGCATGCATCAATTAAAAAATCAAAGATAGGGAGCATACGTTGGAATTATTCCAGAGGGCATGCTGTGTGTTATTACACGAGCAGGGGGACAAATTGGCTAGATCTGCACAGGTGGCCCGGGGGGAGGGGGTGTTTGGTTAGGCGGTGGTATTAGTGCACAATAAGACATATTGTGGTCAGATGCCGATGGGAGCATGTGTATAGTGTTGAAGAACAGATGTGCCATCATTGCCTGGAGAGAATGGTGCTGTAGGGAGTGACCAGAGAATCTAACCGACACTTAGTTCTCCGAGGAAAGGCCTGGCGGACACATAATCAGATTACAGTTGGTACAATTAGCGTTTGGACGCTTCGCTGATTGTTGAAGATGATGACAGGGCGCGTATGGGAACGTCCCGACTCAGCTCATCTCCATGTATTTCGCCTCACCTCACATGGTTGTTTCCAATAATAGCGCTGAAATTGTCCATGATGATAGCGGGAATGCTCATCGTTTCTTACTAAAGCTATGTAACTGTATCGTTACATGTAGGGAAGATGCTGGACTAAGTAGTCGACAGATTTCCTAATTTGTTCTCTATACTCTAACATTGGTCTATAAACATATAAGGGAGGGTATCATATACTGAATACGACAGAATTCGGGACAAAAGGACGTTTATCTTCTTATTCTTGGGACAAACATCGGCTAAGACAAGTATATCAAATGTGAAGCAACGAACAAACAAATGAACTTGTACAGAATGGGTCAAATAGACAAATGTAAGGAAGAAAGTAAAGTGTGGAAATCGTGTACGAACTTCTTCTAGCAAATGTGAATTAGCAATCGTCAAGATCATTCTCTTCCAAGTCTCAGACGATGGACATAGAACATGAGATCTGCAATGCAGTTCAGGCGTAACCACCGGAACGCGAGGACAATTCTGCATGTGGGCGAAGTTGAGCTCCTAGATATTCTGGCAGTAGTATAATGCTGTCACTACGAGTGCCATTTCCCGGAGACTCCTGTGGGTCGTTGCTAGAGCTACAGAGTTCTCCGAGCTTTGTGTGGCCATACGCATCATCCGTGCGTGCACACACGATACGGCGTGCAAGACCATGCGTTATCTACTTGATTTCGTAACCACTGAGGATAAAGCATGTGCATACCTTCGAGACGAGGCCGAGACACAACATTCATCACTGAAGCTACGGGGTTCGTGCTTTGTGAGTTGCTCTCGGCAAGCCGCTTGCCTTTCTGAGGGGAGAGATCGAGCCAGATGGGGTAACACCCAGTGCAACTATGTCGACCTTCTTGACTTTAGTACTTTAGCACGATTTTAATATACTGTCTATCTGGATAAAGACAAAGGAAAAAAAAATGATTGCAGATAGGTCACACACTGAGCACCTGAGACGTAAGATGGTGTGCGATGGTGTAGATGACCATGTGTTCACATGCATCCATTGTGGACGAACATTTACAGCGCGAATTGGTCTGATCAGTCACATTCTCTATTGCCATGGGTTGTAGTGATGATGCCTTTTTGAAGCATAATGTAATCAACTATAGTTTGTCAAGACGGCAAGGTGCCAATGTCATAATACTGTCAAAGACTGCTGTCAGCAGCCATTGACGTACATGCGGAAGACACAGGGACACCGTCACATTATCGTTTCAACAAGACGTTTATGTGTAGGTCGTAAATCTGGAATGGAGGAGTGATATGAAAGAAATGTTATCCTAGTCTTCGGACTGTATTACCCGACAAGACATAACTAGGCGATGTTATCCCCATCAGCCAAAGTTATCACACCATCTATATTACCTGGACGGTTCAGAAAAGCTATCTAACGTCTGATATAATCACTGCTTAAAGTATCCCTAAATCTCTCGTTATTTGACATTAATTTGCATAATTCGCATAACACATTCTCGGTGAAATTGATACCCCCACAGGTAGGCTGATCTTGAAATACGCTAGGGCAGACACAGGTAGGCTGATCCTGAAATATGTTAGGGCAGAGTGCATAAAATGACGTTGCTTTATAATGTCTGCTTACATTGTTGTGAGAGCGTAAAACTTGACGTAGAAGTGATGGACCGTGGTAAGCATTTTTGGGTTCTCTGTGAAAGGGCATTGAGCCACGTTCATGCTGTGTAAATGGGAATGTCAATGTGCAGCATATGCCCGTGAGACCTGGACATATAATAAACAAGCTGAACAGCGCATAAATGCCTTTAAATATAAATGTTATAGGTGGGTTCTGAGAATATCTTGGATACAGGGGAGAAAAAACCAAATTTATCCATACGACATGAGCTGAATATTGAAGAACATTGGCTACTAAAGACGATTAAAACAAAGAAAATATAAATATTTTGGTCACTTGAAACGTCACGAAAGTTTGGAGAGAACAATAATAGGAGGGGTATATGCTTGGGAAGAGAGGAAGAGGAAGGCCAAAGAGATGATGGGTGCAGGATGTGGCGGATGATATTCAGATGGGTGTATCAGACGCGGGACATCTTGCTTATTTATGATCCAGAGGTTTTCCGGAAGGTTGTTATGGGAGCGAGGTTCTGCAAAGGACATGCTAATGAATGAATGAATGAATGAATGAATGAATGAATGAATGAATGAATGAATGAATGAATGAATGAATGTAAATCCCATGACATTTCCTGGTACCAATTTTAGACTGGGTCGATCTGGTCGCACCAGTCATTTTTTTTTTTTTTAAATGCCTCATTGGAGATTTGAGCACACCCTCCGGGCCGGGAAGCAAGCGTTCTCCATCCATCCATCATGTGCCATGCCGGTAAGCGTGGGCGGTCTTGTTCTGCCATCTCACTCGATCACCAGAGTGGTGGATCAGTTCCGTGTTTCTGTCTCGACCATGCCACAAGGCCAAGCCATCCAGATACTTGTTTCTAGGTCTTCCCCTTGGTCTGTTTTCCTCAAGCGTTCTAGTCACTACGATACCACGGATCCCTTTCAGGTCTTGTTAAAAAGTTAGTTATATGTTCTTTATGGAACGTTGCGATCAACCTCTGCATTTATTAGCTGTTTGTGGTTCAGCAGCCAAATTTACTTTCAGTAGTTTGGCATTGCCTGCTTCGTGGCGAAGACGTTACGGACGCAGTTTGTAATCCCGTAAACCTGCGTTCGAAACACAGCTGTTAGCGATTTGGCAGTAGACCGCCTTACGTTGGTTTTTTTAAAATGAAATGCTATGGGTGTCGGTCGTTTAGAAAGCAATGGCAAACTACTGAATGTAATCTTGCCCAGGAATCACGAACAGCCAAAAAATACCGGGGTTGACTGCTACGTACTGTAAAGGATATGCAACAACTTAGTAAGTTTGGCATTGTTTTCTGAGCGGCCGTTATATTATACCATGCAAATAAACGGAAAGCGATCTTCTTCCAAATCGCCAACGGCTGATTTCGAACCGTCTGTCCGTCGGCGAATTTTGGAATTTCATGTCACTATCCCCTCAACCACAAATGCCCGCTTCATGCTGTGCTAGGAGTTAATAATGGTGAGTATACATGAGTCATAAGTGTCACAATGACACAAGTCATGCCGTTCCTAACTGCAGGTTTATGCCCGTGCCCTGGGCGGGTTCTGACACTGGTGAATCTAGAAGGTCGGACCCTGGTCTCAATTCGAACCACTTTATCGCGAATCTGTTGGCAGGAACCAGCCTCAGTGAAACGAAGTTGTACCATGAACGTCTTGGTAACAATGACTTGGTAGGTATTCCGAGAATGTTTGCGCGATGTGTGCGATACTTGTAGATTCATTCAACATGATAGAGCCACAAGGAAATCCTTTTGTACACAATAATTCACCATGATCTGACAAGAACATTCCTTTTAAGCTATCCTTAAGCATATAAGAACATGCTGTCGGTCATGTATTGTTGCTTGAGATATGCATTCAACATCGAGTAGAATAGAATACATTCTTATAGTTTATACACATAGTAAAAAGGAGCCTCTTATAGCAAGCAGGCAGACAGATAGACAGACAGACAGATAAATAAGTTGAAAAGAAGACACATATAAAGAAAGACAGATAAATAAGTTGACAATAAGACATAAATACAGACAGATAGATAGGTAGCTCCTTTGTACATGCAAAGCAGCAGACTGGGGTTAGAATGTAGGATAGGTGGCTAAGTGTGTGGGTAAGTATATAGGGATACTGGGGTTAGAATGTAGGATAGGTGGCTAAGTGTGTGGGTAAGTATATAGGGATACGGGGGTTAGAATGTAGGATAGGTGGCTAAGTGTGTGGGTAAGTATATAGGGATACGGGGGTTAGAATGTAGGATAGGTGGCTAAGTGTGTGGGTAAGTATATAGGGATACGGGGGTTAGAATGTAGGATAGGTCGCTAAGTGTGTGGGTAAGTATATAGGGATGTAGATGCCTGCCTGTCTGTGTGTCTGTTTGTCCTTTTATCTATCTAACTAACTAGCAAGCTGTCTGTCCGACTGTCATCACGCCACTCAGCTTCTCAGTGATTCTAAATAGGGTTATACACACTCGGTCAGTAGGCCAGAGTTGGGCTGAGAAAATTCTATCATGTCTGTCGCACACTTCAAACCCCTCTATCATTTTTATATTATGTTTACTTAATCAATGCACTCGGGATATGCACTCATGATACTGAATAAAAAAACAGAACTTGCTACTGGATACCGGATATTGGACTATCAAACAATTACTTTTTCCTTTATTCAGTTGCGCCGAATTAATATTCTATTACGGCAATAAAGAAGAATAGGATATGAGATGTACATAAAACGTATAAAACTCACGTTAAACTGGACGGGGAAATATAGATATCTGAATCTCGAGTCTTATTGCTACGTCTGTCTGATCCACGCCACAGAAATCAGGAAACAAATCGACAGTCCAGTTCTCTAGTCATGTTTACAGACTAGAAAGAAAGCAATAAGAAAAAAACAAAAACTGTATCTGCATTACAGATGTAATTTATAATGTCAGTAACGCAACACTCAGTACACCAGCGAATGAAGAAAAACAGCACAACAACAGCACAACCCACTAGAGTTGTAAGTACATCGTACGTGTTTAACTTTATCCCTACCCAGGCTGTTAAAGACGCGGTTACTTAAGGCTGGTTAAAAGCTAATTTAGTGCTTGGTTGAAGATAATTTCGTCATCTTTAAAACCAAACGCCACCAAGCAGGAACCGGCTATGTTTCTGTGATGTGACTACCAACGCAGGCGTCGAATCCTCGTTCGCCCGCCCGCGTTTATGACATTATTAACGTATTCCTCTATCAACTACACTAACGTGTCCATCTGTATTCAACCTTCATCAGCATCATCACATGCCTTGCCGGCTGACCTGAGCAATCACGCCTCTTCACAATTTGTGATCTCAGACGACATGGGTCAATTCATGTGTTGATTCCCTTCCGTGCCATTACACAAGACTCAAGAATTGTCTCACGCTGTGCATACAGACGCATTCTGACAATCGGGTATCACCTGTAGCACATGATGTTTCCTACAGGACGAAGCTATTTCAATAAAATCTCCATTAACGTCTTTATCTTTATCAATTTTGGTTTGAAGCATGCAAGTAAGTGACATCTTGCCGTCTTTACAGACGAAAGAATGGGGATTGGAATTAGAGCTAGAATTCCATCGCACAATGCCTGGGCTTGGATTCAGAGAACATGTGTTGCCCATTCAGCATGATCCCTCTCTCGGCCTTGCCTTGTTTTCTCCAGAGGAAAGGGTGACCAGTACGTCTGGAACAAGGTAGGCTGCAGATGCTGCCGGCTCAGCATCACACCCCCAAGAGCAGAATTTGAGTAGCGGCCAGGCCCTCACATTCGGGGGATTTGTCTTAGAGGCTGAGTGGTCTCGAGGTATTGTGTCCGTCTCCAGTACTGGAGGTCCCGGGTTCAAGCCCCGGTGAGGGCCGGGATGTTTTCACGTGGACTTCTAGTAACAAAATTTCCCCTGGTCTCCGAGTAGTGATATTGGACGCCCGTATGTACACACACACGTAAAAAATCCCTTGGCAGTTGGAAATCGAAAAAGAGTAGCCTAACGGCGCTGCCCGGGCAAACATTTCGAGTTAAACATCTACTCAAAGTATTTCAGGATCCTCGCCGGTGCCACGGAGTTCGTGCACTGAGCTAAGATTATTCGGACTCAAGTTAGGAGCACTTATGGGTTACACCCGTGTGCCGTAATGTTGATCCGTCAACTACACTAAACTAAACTAAACTAAACTAAACTAAACTGACTTAGAGGTGTTCAGCCATATCCCTCAGCTAGCGCCTCACATCAAGTGTCTGGACCTGTATGAGCGTGTACTGTGTACATCTGTCAATCGTAAGTGTCTGGACCTATATAAGCATGTACTACTGTCAGACTCCCCGCCTGACACTGCCTTCAGTACAGATCCCGCGACCAGCGAGATTACGCCCGCGGGAGATATTGCTCGTCTATGTTGGGAACAAATCTCCATTGAAGACGGACTGTACTGAATGCGTGAAGAAACGATAAAAGTAGTGCTATTTCAATTGCTCTTGCGTTCACACCTATGCTACACCCTTCATGTTTCTTCAGAAAGTCGGACTAGAGTCAAGCTCAACAGGGTCTTCTTTCGCCGCTGATTCTACCAAAGCCCGTTCCCCCATGATTATCTTGGGAAAGCACAGCGGTGGTTTTCCCTTGACTTCTTCCTGTTTGTGTATGGTTGACTCCACTAAGGTTTGTCTAAAAGACAGGCCCTGCAAGCCAGCACGGGGAAGGTTTATATATATATATATATATATATATATATATATATATATATATATATATATATATATATATATATATATATATATATATATATATATATATATATATATATAGCGTGTTTTACCCACCAATGGCCACGTAAGAGTTTGAGGTGTTTTACAGAGAGAGCAGCGCTATAGTACTTTTTTTTTTTTGGCCTCAATATAAACATCCATATCTCAGTAACCAACTGAGGCAAAATTATGAGATTTAGTATGTAACCTTATCATTATGTCCAGCCAACAAAAATTTTTTTGTTCTGGAGATTTTACAGCAGATTTCAAAGTTTGTTTATATGCGGTATATAATTTACGGGTCTGAGATGAAATTCATAATTTTAAATGTATTACAGCGTAGCCAGACAATCAGCGCTCAGTGCTGAATATTGTACGTTTTTTCCCCCAAGGGATTGGCTTTATGCCAACTACCCGCGTTGTTTAAATTACGACTGTTCATTCAGAGGTGTCTCAAAATGTGGGTTATTTCATGAAACCTGATTAAACTTTTTTTTAATTTTTTTTAAATCTTACCACTTATCGCTAACATTGAAATGTGTGAATATTTTTTAATGGCATTGAATGCGAAATTATACACTATGAAGTTGTACACACATTTTTGTCAAAGAGAAACTGTTTTATACTATTACAAATTCCGAAAAAAGAACAATGCATGCTGTCACACGTCGTTCTTGATGATAATATCACGAAGTTCTTACGATGATATGTTCATGATATTGTCGTGTGATGGTCGTTGTCTAGGTAACGATACTCATGGTGTGTCAATGGAGACATCTAACTGTCTTGCAATATAACTCACCCCCGCAGTGCATATTCACCAGTCATTAAACAAGATTCCGTTGGCGCACATAATCCTTTATTACAGAAATAAGACGGACAGACGGAACATGTTTATACATCCAGAAATAATGTAATCCATAGAATATAATATCCTCCTCACAATTTAACCAGCACACACCATTGGCTTCTCACGGCCTGATGAATCTCAAATTCACAAGACATTCAGTCCAGCTACTATCCACGGCTGGATCTCCTACAATACAACCCACACATTGGGTTGGAGCCACTGCTCAACTATGCAACCCACTCTGGGTTTAGGCCCTCACTCACTATAGAACCCACTCTGGTTCAGGCCTGTCTTCACAACTAGGAGAACAACACAACACCGTTCTCCGTGGACTACCGACTCCTTCGGTATCTCCAACTCAACTCCCTGAAGTCCCTTGACTTCACACACCAATATACACTATCTCTCGCCCCATCCCCCCTAGGGGTTTTTCTCTACCCTCACTATTTTATTTCTCAGGACTGGCTGTTTTCTCATAGCCAGGTCAGTTACTTTACTGTCTCACACTCTCACCCATTATTTCTCATGCCCGGTCACTCAACCTCATTGTCAATGACCCAGGCTTATGTCATCACCCCCCTCTTAAAAGAAAACTTCGTTTTCAAATATTGGGAGACTAAAACTTACTAAACATGTGACTCAGACATATTGCCTGGGTAGCCCTAAGTATGGCTGCACCTTACTCTAGCTACCACACTACATAATACATCAAATGCTCATAGTACACTCCTATATTCATCACACATAAATACAACCATCTTTCTATCTTGTGTATCAATGCATGAACTAATACATCACATAATAATAATACATCATAGGAAAGCATTATACTTATGTACCCACAGGTCTCTTACTACTTCACGACCACACAATACTATTTGTGTACCGACCCTATATCCGGTGGTTCTGTTCTTGCATTAACCCTCCTCTGATTCCTGTCGATGCTGTGTCTCCCTTTCACGTACCCAAGACTCATGGTACCTCTACAATTACAACATCTGTTTGCTATCCCTAGCCCTGGGTCAGTAATGTCGCGAACACTCTTTTGACCTGACTCAACTTTCCTATCTGCATATTGCACCATTACACTTGAGTCTCTGTTTAGTCTGAACTCTTTATTCAATCTTGGCCCATATACCTGGCACCTTGCTTTCTGCTGCATACGCCGTATGCCTATGTGCCCTGCACATGCACTATCCTGAGCTGTTCTAGTATATCGGTCTCTATGTGCTAAAGGTACTGCTCCTTGCCCACGTGCAGTTCTGCTATCTGAAAACCTGCGAGTGAGAACATTGTTCTTCCTCTCGAAGCACCATCTACCTTTCTTTGACTGCCTATGTTCTACTCTCCTACACCCTTGGGAACATTTGTTCAGAGTAGTATCTTGTCTCTGGGAGTCACTAGCACTATATTTGGGATCCATTCTCATCTGCTCAGCTGTACTATCCTTGTCCTGAGTTCCTGTGTCTACTTCAAGTGCCTCTTCTACCTCAGCTATACTCTCTAATTTAGGTTCTCTTGTGGTAACTACCTCATTACTGCTTACACTATATTTTTGGTCCCAATAAACTACTTCCTCTTCTGTACACTCTTTAACTCCTATAACATTTCCTATGATCAAATCAGCCACTGGTGAGTCCAAAACACACGCTGTCACTCTTCCAGTGATTTTTGGTGTTTTTACTGTTATTAGGGCTAATGGGTAGAACTCTACTGTGCCGTTGAATGTTATGCATCTAATCTTTTTCCCTGTATAATCCGAGGGATCTATTAAACTTCTCCTCACTCCGATAGACGTACATCCGGAATCCCTAATTATTAACGCTGGTCTATCATTGACAAATCCCTGATGCAGCTTCAAACTGCCTCCTTCATGCACTGCTGATCCTGCTTTCACTGTATGACCACATATTAGGACTGGCTGACTGTCTTTTTCAAAAAGAGGTTTGCACCCACTACAATCTTCATTGTTCAGCGTCTCAATTACTTGCGCTGCATTTGAGTGCTCTGTTTCTCTCATCCTACATTGATGGCTGAAATGCCCCTTCCTTCCACATTTGAAACAAGTGATCTCCTTCCTTGCGTTAATTGTTGGCTCACTGGCTGGCTG
This sequence comes from Cepaea nemoralis, assembly GCA_014155875.1. Classification (NCBI taxonomy): domain Eukaryota; kingdom Metazoa; phylum Mollusca; class Gastropoda; order Stylommatophora; family Helicidae; genus Cepaea; species Cepaea nemoralis. The sequence goes on from JACEFZ010019440.1 coordinate 46,548, forward strand.
CACGTCACACTCCGCTGCCTTGTGTCTCCAGCTTCCACAATTCCAACATCCGGCATAATTTGGACGTCTCTGGAAGTTCCCTCTTCTATATGGGTACCGTCCTACTCTACCAACATTGTTTCCTCGGAAACCATTATCTTGAAGTTCTTGCTGCTCACCTTTCTGTGCTGATTCCACACTTTTCGCCCTTGGTCTGATGACTTGATTCTGGTCCTGTTTAGTGTACGCTGCACAGACTATTTCCTCACTAAATTGTCTACCAATAGATACGTTAGGATGTGCAGTCATTTAGTTTTGCCCTAACTGTGACATTGTGTCTATGTCTTTTGGGTTACGTTCCTCAAAGAAAGTTACTAAATTCGAATTGCATGCAGATACTACCTTGTCTCTTAACATTAGATCTACTAATTTATTAAAATTTTTCCTACTTCTGCGAGCTCCATCCATTTGTTAAATGTGTTCTTTACTGTGTTAACAAAGTCTGTGAAATCTTGATTTGTCTCTGGCACTAACTGTCTAAAACTTTGTCCTATATCCATGCTCAGTGAGTTGGAACTTTGTGAGGAGGACGTTGACGCAGAATAGTGTAGTTGTTTCTTTCTTCCACAGGTAAATTGAACATGGTGTCTAGTGCCTTACCCGTAAGAAACTAGCCAAGTCGCATCAGGGCATACTCCTTCTCTGGAATACCTAAACGGCTTTGGCTGATGCCTCGACCTGGCCAAATAATTTTCAAGTTGGTCCGCGTCTGTAAAATCTGGCAGTTTTAATCTCTGTGACGACCTGGCGACGGTCTTCTGCTTTCCTCACTTTGACCCTTCAAGGATAGTTCTAGTTTTTCTTAACTCGATTTCAGTTTGAATCTGGACACTTGATCTTCTCTTTCTCAATTTCCATTTTCATTTGTGTCTCTTTCTCTTCCTGTAGACGCTTGTTTTCTATTTCAGCTAACTTTACTTCCTGTAGACGTTTGTTTTCCATTTCAGCTAGTTTTACTTGTGTCTCTTTCTCTTCCTGTAGACGCTTGTTTTCCATTTCAGCTAGTTTTACTTGTGTCTCTTTCTCTTCCTGTAGACGCTTTGCCTCGCGTTCATTATGCCTCGCCTCTCTTTCCGTCTGTTTTTGTTCTTTTCCTTCTGCATACTCCTGTAACTCTTTACCTTTCAGGCCTATTCGTTCACCTGCTTCAATATATTCCATTAAAGTAGGCATCTTGTACTTGTGGACACGTTGCTGTCTGCCAGCCAACTATAAATGTGAAGACTCTGCTGTTAGTCTTTGTGTCACTTCCCTAAGTAAACCAGCACTCCCTGTGTACGTAAATTCGTAGTGCTAAAATATCACTCTGTACTCACCCAGTCACTCTATAAGCACTAGATAGTGAGGGAAAATATCCTCTATGCTCCCTGGCATATATCTATAACACATAGTTGTATAACATTTCTGGAAATATTGTTAAACATACATATAAATACATATACAACCAAATGGATGATAACAATAAGTGTTTTCTATAAAAACGTTAGACTCACAAGCCAAGTACACGGAGACGGTGATCACAAAGAAATAAACTACAGTAACAACCACAAGCTTGTGTAGGGACACCCACAGTGCGAGTAATATATATATATATATATATATATATATATATATATATATATATATATATATATATATATATATATATATATATATATATATAAACTGACAAAGACCACTAGACAGTAGAAATGACGAAAGATCACAATAATAACATATATCCGACCACAACAAATATCATATGTAAATATAACGAAAAGAAGAAAACAGTAAAAAGAACAAATATAAAATGAATAATGTACATAGATCTTCAAAACAATGTTTTCCCGTAGTGAATTTGAATAACGAAGACACAAACAATAGATTGCACGATTTATTGCCTGGCATACTTCGCTGCATCTCGTCAGGTACATACTGCAGAAATCACACAAATTACGTGAAATTAACTAGATAAATCCTTCAAGTTGAAATATACACAATTTCGCACAGTAATGTCACTTATCTACCACGGTAATTTTAAGCTGACTAACATGTCTTTCTGTTTACACAATTCTGGCTTGCGTTGATAGATCATAATTGCTTCTGCAAATTTTAACAAGCGAGTATTTTGTGTTCTAAACAACACGCGAAATGCAGTGTCTCTGGACACAACATGGCCAATGGCGACAATGTGCCTGCCGATTGAAGACGCCGGGAGCTTCCGGTGTGTCGGCTCCTCGTGGCTAGCATCTCCTGTGTGTTGTATCTTGTTGACCCATTGAGGTATGTGTTCTGACACCCGTTTGTTAAGCTGTCTCTCCGTTCGACCAATGTAAACGGCCTGGCATCTACATGTGAATTGGTAAATACAATTGTTTGTGGCGTACAGAGGAACAGGCTCTTTGACTGTTGGTGTAGGAATGGGTACGGTTTTACATCTAATGACTGGAGTTGCCGCACAGAATGTTCGACCTAATGCTGTAGTAAGCCGGTCTTGTAGACGTTGCATTACGTCATCCCCTCGAAAGGTTAGCTGGATGAATACCTTGAGTTTAGGGACTGTAGTTACGTCTGCTTTGGGTTTGGGCTGTTGGCAATGGCGCTTTATAAATCCTGTGGAGTACCCATTCAGGTTTAAGACATTCTTCAGAGTTTCAAATTCCTCTGTCAGTGTGTCCTGGGTGCATATCTTTCTAGCACGGTCAAACAAGGTCCGTACTAAGCCCCGTTTGTACTGGACAGGTGTGAAGCTCTGAAAATTTAGGTATTGGCCAGTCCATGTTTCTTTGCGATACACCGATCTTTGAATTGTGCCGTCTGCTCTACGTCTCATTAGAATATCTAGGAACGGTAACGCTTCGTTGTGTTCGTGTTCCATAGATAGAGAGATGTTTTTATGCGTCTTGTTCATTGTGGCCTGAAACGATGTTGCTTGTAGCTCGTCTGTGGTGATAATTAGTATATCGTCCACATAACGCCGGTAAAAGGCCAAGTTGTTGATGTCTGAGGATCTCTTTTCTTCTAAGTGTGCCATGAAGATGTCCGCTAGAATAGGACCAAGAGGACTCCCCATGGCCACTCCGTCAATTTGGCGGTATGACTTAGTTAGAAAATTGAATTGGATGTTGGCGGTACATAGTAGTAGTAGCCTCTCCAGAATAGGTGTTGGTATGCCTAATTTTAGTTGTTTGTCTTCAATGCGTTCCCTTATTATTTTCACTGTCTCCTCTAATGGAACGTTAGTGAATAGGGAGGCTATATCCATGGATGCCATGTGTTTGTTATTTATGTCCATAGTATCCAATAATTCCACCAGTTGGAATGTATCTCTGAGTATTTTTGGATCGAAGGACTGTCGTACTGGCTTTAACATTTCGGCTAACCATCTCGCCATTCGGTGTTGTGCAGAGTTAACCATGGACAGGATAGGTCTTAGCGGGATGCCGGGCTTGTGAAGTTTGGGTAGACCGTACATCTGAGGAGTGTGCGAGCCACGTGGTGTGAGCGTTTTTGCAGTGGCCTCACTGATGAGTCCCGCATTCACAAGTGACTGGATCTCTTTCCTCATTATAGCATCCAGGTCCTCCGACTTGTTTACTTTTTGATCTATCCTGAATTTGGATTCGTCTGACAATATTACATCCATTTTTCTCTGGTAATCTGACATGTCCATCAGTACTGTACCGCTCCCTTTGTCAGGTTTCAGTATGACGAGGGTTTTGTTAGCCTTTAACGCTTTTAAGGCAGTAAGGTGTTCGTTGGTCAGCGGACACGTCTGTTTAGAGGGTGTTGTGCGATACTGGTGTTCTAAATCTACCAGTTTGGCCTTCAGCCACCCGACCGACTCAGCAGAGGTAGGTGATAACTTGGAGACTTGATCAAACAACATTTCAAACTGTGCTTGCGACTCAACACGATTGATGTGTTTAGGCTTTATGCATAATTTTAATCCGTATGCAAGGGCCTCTGTTTCAATGTTGTTGAGTACGTATGACGATAAGTTCCTCACATACTTCTCTGGGTTGTCTAGTACTGACGTTGTTACCTTTTCAGTGCTCAGTGATTTGTTGAGGCGAGCATTCTCTGCGATCTTCACCTTGTACACTGCTTCTGTACAGAATTTATTGAACTTCAAGTAGCCATACAAGCTCAATTCTTGGGTGACGTAGTAGGCAGAACTGTGTGTGCGCTTCAAGTTGGCCAGCTTGGACTGGGTTTCTTCTATCTGGTTTTTTGTCAGTCGTCTCAGGTTTTTTCTTGTCGGACATATTCTGTCGGTCCTCAGAGATCTGAAATACCGGTGAGGAAATATCCCCGTCCTTAGGCATTCGTCGAGAAATCTCAATCGACAATCCTGTAGCGATATTTTACACTTCAGCTTGAGTAATCCATCTAATCGCTTCACAGTTGGTAATGGGAGGCGACGTTTGAGAAATTCAAAACAATGTTTTCCCGTAGTGAATTTGAATAACGAAGACTCAAACAATAGATTGCACGATTTATTGCTGGCATATTTCGCTGCATCTCGTCAGGTACATACTGCAGAAATCACACAACTTACGTGACAGGATTGTCGATTGAGATTTCTCGAGGAATGCCTAAAGACGGGGATATTTCCTCACCGGTATTTCAGATCTCTGCGGACCGACAGAATATGTCCGACAAGAAAAAACCTGAGACGACTGACAAAAAACCAGATAGAAGAAACCCAGTCCAAGCTGGCCAACTTGAAGCGCACACATAGTTCTGCCTACTACGTCACCCAAGAATTGAGCTTGTATGGCTACTTGAAGTTCACTAAATTCTGTACAGAAACAGTGTACAAGGTGAAAATCGCAGAGAATGCTCGCCTCAACAAATCACTGAGCACTGAAAAGGTAACAACGTCAGTACTAGACAACCCAGAGAAGTATGTGAGGAACTTATCGTCATACGTACTCAACAACATTGAAACAGAGGCCCTTGCATACGGATTAAAATTATGCATAAAGCCTAAACACATCAATCGTGTTGAGTCGCAAGCACAGTTTGAAATGTTGTTTGATCAAGTCTCCAAGTTATCACCTACCTCTGCTGAGTCGGTCGGGTGGCTGAAGGCCAAACTGGTAGATTTAGAACACCAGTATCGCACAACACCCTCTAAACAGACGTGTCCGCTGACCAACGAACACCTTACTGCCTTAAAAGCGTTAAAGGCTAACAAAACCCTCGTCATACTGAAACCTGACAAAGGGAGCGGTACAGTACTGATGGACATGTCAGATTACCAGAGAAAAATGGATGTAATATTGTCAGACTGAATCCAAATTCAGGATAGATCAAAAAGTAAACAAGTCGGAGGACCTGGATGCTATAATGAGGAAAGAGATCCAGTCACTTGTGAATGCGGGACTCATCAGTGAGGCCACTGCAAAAACGCTCACACCACGTGGCTCGCACACTCCTCAGATGTACGGTCTACCCAAACTTCACAAGCCCGGCATCCCGCTAAGACCTATCCTGTCCATGGTTAACTCTGCACAACACCGAATGGCGAGATGGTTAGCCGAAATGTTAAAGCCAGTACGACAGTCCTTCGATCCAAAAATACTCAGAGATACATTCCAACTGGTGGAATTATTGGATACTATGGACATAAATAACAAACACATGGCATCCATGGATATAGCCTCCCTATTCACTAACGTTCCATTAGAGGAGACAGTGAAAATAATAAGGGAACGCATTGAAGACAAACAACTAAAATTAGGCATACCAACACCTATTCTGGAGAGGCTACTACTACTATGTACCGCCAACATCCAATTCAATTTTCTAACTAAGTCATACCGCCAAATTGACGGAGTGGCCATGGGGAGTCCTCTTGGTCCTATTCTAGCGGACATCTTCATGGCACACTTAGAAGAAAAGAGATCCTCAGACATCAACAACTTGGCCTTTTACCGGCGTTATGTGGACGATATACTAATTATCACCACAGACGAGCTACAAGCAACATCGTTTCAGGCCACAATGAACAAGACGCATAAAAACATCTCTCTATCTATGGAACACGAACACAACGAAGCGTTACCGTTCCTAGATATTCTAATGAGACGTAGAGCAGACGGCACAATTCAAAGATCGGTGTATCGCAAAGAAACATGGACTGGCCAATACCTAAATTTTCAGAGCTTCACACCTGTCCAGTACAAACGGGGCTTAGTACGGACCTTGTTTGACCGTGCTAGAAAGATATGCACCCAGGACACACTGACAGAGGAATTTGAAACTCTGAAGAATGTCTTAAACCTGAATGGGTACTCCACAGGATTTATAAAGCGCCATTGCCAACAGCCCAAACCCAAAGCAGACGTAACTACAGTCCCTAAACTCAAGGTATTCATCCAGCTAACCTTTCGAGGGGATGACGTAATGCAACGTCTACAAGACCGGCTTACTACAGCAGTAGGTCGAACATTCTGTGCGGCAACTCCAGTCATTAGATGTAAAACCGTACCCATTCCTACACCAACAGTCAAAGAGCCTGTTCCTCTGTACGCCACAAACAATTGTATTTACCAATTCACATGTAGATGCCAGGCCGTTTACATTGGTCGAACGGAGAGACAGCTTAACAAACGGGTGTCAGAACACATACCTCAATGGGTCAACAAGATACAACACACAGGAGATGCTAGCCACGAGGAGCCGACACACCGGAAGCTCCCGGCGTCTTCAATCGGCAGGCACATTGTCGCCAGTCGCCATGTTGTGTCCAGAGACACTGCATTTCGCGTGTTGTTTAGAACACAAAATACTCGCTTGTTAAAATTTGCAGAAGCAATTATGATCTATCAACGCAAGCCAGAATTGTGTAAACAGAAAGACATGTTAGTCAGCTTAAAATTACCGTGGTAGATAAGTGACATTACTGTGCGAAATTGTGTATATTTCAACTTGAAGGATTTATCTAGTTAATTTCACGTAAGTTGTGTGATTTCTGCAGTATGTACCTGACGAGATGCAGCGAAATATGCCAGGCAATAAATCGTGCAATCTATTGTTTGTGTCTTCGTTATTCAAGTACATAGATCTGACGATGGACACTTGGACACCGTTTATAAAGTCGAGACGACCCAATGCTCAACCGCACAAACAAACTGATTCGTCAGCTGCCTCTCAACAACATACAATGTGTACCTAGACAATTTCTCTTTGCTTTGTCTCCCGTACGTCGCGAAACAATGCAAAAATATCCTACTTATTACGACCACTGGACCACATACAAATAATTACGTAACGCACAACAACAATACTTAGGACGATGAGAGCAAGAGAAACCCCCCCCCCCCCCAAACAAAAAATCGCCGACAACAATGCGTCTATTAATACGTCGCCAAAAGTTCTTATTAATCAGTCACAAAATTTTTGTTCGTTTTCATAGTTATTCGCAATCCGCTGGAAATGTCTACGACACTAGATTTCAAAATGACTGATTGATTTGTTGAGTGGTGACATAATTTCGCGTTGTGATCACCAGTTCCACCTGTCGGAAACGTTGACGGTAAATAGTAATTATCCAAAGTGTTCTTTCGATTGTCGTACGAATTGAAGATGATGGTAATTATCCCAAAATGTTCTGGATTGCCGATTAAAGACAAAGTTCAAATGAAAAATTGGCCGCAAATGCCCAGTGCTATAACCCTGTACCGCCAGTTCTATTTGGCAACTGTATGCACCCTTGTGTGCGGTGATGACATGTCATCCTTCGTTGTAACAATGATTGCTCATGACAGAGTAATGATAACGATAGTAGAACAGTTCAACAAAGACGAAACATAAAATCTGGCTTTCTTTCAAAACAACCTTGTTTTGTTCATTCACAATGAGTCATCTTGACCACACTAGGCCGTGGACATTTTCCTGAGTACCTTTCCTCCTTCCACCCCCAACTCACAATGTCACCTCAATTTCTCTTTATCACTCTCAGTGAAAAATTCCTCCGTAAAACCAGTTTGCACACAAACTTGACAGCCCCACCCGGCTGCTCTTTTAACTCCGTGGAAAGTCACACTTAATCTGTCTGTAAAATGCCCGGAACTTTTCCGACATACACAAACACTTTCCACTTCTGCTCCCGCACGGCTGTGGTAGGGGTTAACGTAACTCTCCCCCGTACCTGGACGCTGGTGTCTCCACCCGTTCTATTAACTGCGTCGACAAATCTTGACCAGTCAACTTGCGACAACACAGTGCGCTTGCCTTCGCACACACACCAAAATATCCCACTACGCACAGGATGTTGCGACGAAATTGCTCAGTGTCTTAAATCTTTGGTTCAATCCTGTCTTTATCATCGACAGCGACAATGTCAACTTGTGATGCTCCGCTCTTGTCGCAAACACTGTTTTGTCCACGCGACATTTACCTGTGCTGTCCGCGAGCACTTCTGTCTCTTGACCTATAAACACATGCGCCTGGCCTCTTAACCCGACATTCCGTGCTGTTTGTCTAGTGACTACCCCTGTCACCGTAGTCGACTCTGCCGGTTGATCTGTGCTGCGTTAAAACTCTGACACCCCCTCTCGCTTCAGCGATATGGTTGGTATCCAATTCACCTGTAGTGAACTTGACGTGAACTGACTGTTCGCTTGTGATTTCTGCCGCGTATTTTCCCAGCGCGCTGACTAGTTTGATGGAACGAAGTCACAGATAATAACTCCTCTCTCAGCGAAGAGCCCACAAATATCTCAGAATGACACCAATGTCTATATTGTTCTTGACCGTACGTAGCCTTCCAAATAATCAATATATCCCCGTCGTCCTTGCCAGGAGAGACCCCAGATGTCACACGTCGTTCTTGATGATAATATCACGAAGTTCTTACGATGATATGTTCATGATATTGTCGTGTGATGGTCGTTGTCTAGGTAACGATACTCATGGTGTGTCAATGGAGATATCTAACTGTCTTGCAATATAACTCCCCCCCCCCCCCCCCCCCGCAGTGCATATTCACCAGTCATTAAACAAGATTCCGTTGGCGCACATAATCCTTTATTACAGAAATAAGACGGACAGACGGAACATGTTTATACATCCAGAAATAATGTAATCCATAGAATATAAATATTCTCCTCACAATTTAACCAGCACACATCCATTGCTTCTCACGGCCTGATGAATCTCAAATTCACAAGACATTCAGTCCAGCTACTATCCACGGCTGGATCTCCTACAATACAACCCACACATTGGGTTGGAGCCACTGCTCAACTATGCAACCCACTCTGGGTTTAGGCCCTCACTCACTATAGAACCCACTCTGGTTCAGGCCTGTCTTCACAACTAGGAGAACAACACAACACCGTTCTCCGTGGACTACCGACTCCTTCGGTATCTCCAACTCAACTCCCTGAAGTCCCTTGACTTCACACACCAATATACACTATCTCTCGCCCCATCCCCCCTAGGGGTTTTTCTCTACCCTCACTATTTTATTTCTCAGGACTGGCTGTTTTCTCATAGCCAGGTCAGTTACTTTACTGTCTCCCACTCTCACCCATTCTTTCTCATGCCCGGTCACTCAACCTCATTGTCAATGACCCAGGCTTATGTCACATGCATTGGGGTTGAGTAAACGGTCATTTCATCGACAGCTTTGACAAAGATGTCATAAGGCGAGCTATTATAAAAATGCTTTAAAAAGTCGCTTGATATACGACAGGGTCGACTTCATTGCACCGGGATCTATCCCACATGGCTCGGTCTCTTTCCGCAGCGCGGAAAGCATCGCACAAAGCACGAACTCCGCAGCTCTAGCGACGACCCACAGAAGTCTCCGAAAAATTTAACTCGTGAACCGAAGGATGCGGCCCGGAATCGAACCCACGACCTTTGGAGCCCGAGTCAAAAGGCTTGACCACTTCGCCACGGAGACTCCTAAAATTATAAAAATTTACGATTTTATATCCAGGATTATCCAGCATTATAAAAATGCTGGATGCCAAAGAAACAGTGACTGTAAGAAAACTTAGGGTTTGGTTCAGAAAGAACAATATCATACAGCTATCCAAAACAACGTTGTGGAAAATTATAAGGACATTATCTTCACTATTTGAAAGTACAAGGGCGGTAGAAATAATCTTTGCGAGTAACCGCATTTAGGAGCCATGAGAAGCAGATACCTACGTGAAATTAGGGAAATGCGCAAAGAAAATTATGGCATAGTGTGTTTGGATGAAATGTGGATCACCTAACAAGTGATAAGGAATGGCAATCAGTTGATGGACAGATAAAGCGATATGTGCCCAGTAGTATAGGACAACTTGTGGTCATGGCCCATGCTGGTAATACGCATAATGGCTTACAAAAGAATGCTGGGCTCGTGTTCGTATCAAAGCATACAGACAATAGGGATTATCATAATAAGATGAATGGTAATGTATTTAGAGATTGGCTCGAGAATACTGTGCTTCCATCCCTAGATAGACCGTCGTGTCCAATTACGGACAATGCATGATATCAGTGTTGTTGCCCAAGAAGACAAAATACCTACAGCATCGAGCACAAAGGGAGCAATAAAGATATGACTCCGAATGGAAAAACATACCATTTCCAGAAAGGTATTTCTAGCTAGAATTGTTGTCTCTTGTAAAACAGACGCCAAAAAGCAAGAAATATCAAATCAACAAGTTGATAGAAGAGCATCGTCATGGGTACTTGAGACTTCCGCGGTACAATTCTCATTTAAACCCTATAGAACGTGTGTGGGCTAAAATTAAAAGACAGATGGCAGCTGACAATACTATATTCAAATTTTCTGACGTCAGGATACTAATCCAGTCCGCGCTATTAAATATTGATAAAAGTTACTGGAAAAATGTGAGGACCATGTGTTGAAAAAGGAAGAGGGTTATTGGAGAAAGGATGGATTGAATTTTATGCAACCGAGAGCAGTCATCAACCTACTGGAATCGTCCGACACAGATTAAGGTCTGAGCAGATCGCAGACCTTAATCCACGTGCACACCAACAGGGATATTTTGCTACAAATATTCAGAAGAATTGCAGGCCCTAAACATTACAGCATCAGCATAATGTCAATGGCAACAGTTTGTATTCCACAGTGATGAATTTTCAATTCTGCAAGCCCTCAGCGGTGACAAACAACTGTATTGAAAACACACACACACACACACACACACACACACACACACACACACACTCACACACACACACACACACACACACACACACACACACTAAACGCATTGAATACCAACAGAAGAGTAATATTGCGGTGGAAACTGACATATTGTGGCATAACAAGAAACGTGAGAGCAAATTAGGGGACAACACACGTGCATACGAATCAATATATAAACTTCAATGAAAAGAGGACCAACATCTTGACCGTTAAGAAGAAAGCCCACTACAGAGACTCTGACAACTATTTTCATAGTGCAAAACAGGTAATCATGTTCCGTCTCTGAACGGTAAACAGCAGAGTAGACAATCTTTCACGAAGACCCAAAGCGGGCCTGTCACCCATGTGTACGTGTGAACAAACTACACAGACAGCTGAACAGATCCTTAAAAATTGAAACATGATGACTAAATTGCGGTATCATTTCTGGTCACTCCATACGCACATTAACGCACAGCTATTTGGAAGCTTTCACGAACTCAATATAAAAAGCTAACACGAATACTCGTGTACACATTATTAACCAGCAGCTGAAGAAACAAGAAGGAAATGAAAAATAAGGTAAGAAATATATTCCGTCTACTTTCCTTTCAATTTACAAATTATTTACCCCATGCCTCTGTAAATTCTCTGTGTTTACTAATATTACACATTGCACCCCTCTCGGGATTCTCTGTGGTGAAGTGGTCAAGCCGCCTGACTCTGGCTCCGAAGGTTGTATGTTCGATTCCGGCCCGCATCCTTCATTTCATGATTGCATCTTTTCGGAGACCCCCGAGGGTCGTCGCTGGAGGTACGGAGTTCGCGCTTTGTGCGACGCTTTACGCGCTGCGGAAAGAAACTGAGCCATATGGGATAAAAACCCGGTGCAATGCAGCCGACCCTGTCGATTTTAAGCTACTTCTTTCAATGCACCCACTCCCATACGAATCCGGATACGCCTTTGTGTGTCATCTGAGTTGGCGGGGCTTTCATTATTGTAAACATAAATTTGTTAGCGAGAAATCACTAGTTTTTCAGCAAAGCATCATATAAATGTCGCCGCTTTCGATGATTTAAGTTGTTTTTGGACCTATCAAAGACATATTCCTTGGGTGGGGGTAAATATAAGACGGCTGGAAAAATTTCATAACGATGCAACAGAAAGTTTTCAAAATTATTGATCGTAAATGAAGGCATTCTTTGCGGGACATACTATAATAACTAACTCACCTCCTCTGGGTGGATACATACAAAATAAATGTGCTTACTCAGTGCAATGCAGAATCTTTTATATATTTAAGATAAATGCAGTTGTCAATTTATTAAAAAAATGTATCCTTTCTCAATTAAGCACACCGATTTGTGTTGATTTATATGGTATGAGGCGTTGGCGGTTCAGAAAGCAATGGTATACTACTGTACACAATGCGAAGTAAATGACAAATAGGCAATAAATGGTGTGGTTGACTGCAACGTCCAGTAAAGGACATTAAACCAATTTGTAGTTATTTCTCTAAATGTTATATTCCAGGAAACTCATATTTGACTTTGGATACTGTCGGAAATCACTCGGATTATACTGTTGTTATCATATGGCTTTGCTTAATGATTGGATACTCTTCTGTTCAGTTCTTTGTTGCTATCGCAGAATATCCCAAATACAAAAAGGAGGGGGGGGGAATAATAAGGGTTTGGTGGATAGGTAAGAGAGAGAGGTGTGTGTGTGTGTGTGTGTGTGTGTGTTGGTGCATTTTGTGGTATGTATTTGTGATTTTGTGGGCGTTTATATATACGAGTATGTCCGTAGGGATATTGATGCATGAATGGGTGTATTAATGTATATTTGTGCATTTGGATGTATGTGGTGGATCTTTAGGTGTGTGGGTTTGTGGGATAGTGGGTGTGCATGTGTGTATAATAGATGGTGAACTGGAATGCATGATGCCAACAACAAGTGAACTGATGCTATCTCAGATAAAGAATTAATAGAATTACAAGGAGAAATTATCGATCACCACTTCTATAGATATTCCAATCAATGGACTAATGCTATCATCATCAATCAGTCATCATCAATTGGCACCTTGCCGTCTTGACAGACGATAGTTTGTGCTTTATAAAGGCATAATAACTTTTACCTATGGCGGTAGCGAATGTGACTGATAAGGCCAATTCGCGCTGTAAATGTCCGTTCACAGTGGGTGCATGTGAACACGTGGTCATTTCCACCATCATGCACCATCTTACGTCTCACACGCTCGGTGTGTGACTTATCTGCAATAATTTTCTCCTTTGTCTTTATTCCATTTCTGATGTTTGCCCTCCATGCAACACGTTCAGCGGCGACTTGCTCCCAATGTGCATTATCAATGCCTGTATCAATCATGTCCCGCTTACACACATCTTTGTATCGTAGTAGAGGCCGACCCTGAGATCTCTTACTCATCTGTAATTCACCAAAAAGATGTCCTTTGGTATTCTACCATCATCCAGAATCCTTAATTGTCCTATCCATCTAAGTCTACGAAGACTGAGCATGGAATAAACCGTCACACAACCTGATCTTTCCAATACTTCAGTATTTGTGATTTTGTCTTGCCACTTAATACCAAGAATTCTTCGCAGACACCGCATATGAAAGCTGTTTAAACGTTTCTCTTGGTGTGAGTAAGTTGTCCAGGTTTCACTGCCATAAAGAAGAGTACTAAGGACACAGGCTTGATAGACAAGGACTTTTGTTTTGGCAGTAAGCTTCCTGTTCTCCCAGACTCTTTTTCGTAACCTGTTCATTGTTGTTGCTGCCTTACCAATCCGGATGTTGATTTCCTGATCTAGGCATAATTTGCTATTTACCACTGATCCTAGATATGTAAAATGGTCTACTATCTCCAGTTCGGCGTCGTCAATAAAGATTGATGGTACCCCATGTGCACCTTGTGACATAATCTGTGTCTTCTTTTTGCTAATTGTTAAATCAAATTCAAACAAGCATTGGAGAATGCAGATAGTAGACATTGCAATTCTTCCTCAGAGTGGGTCGTAACTGCAGCATCATCTGCAAAAAGCAACTCTCTGATCAGTACCCTCCTAATTTTGGTCTTGGCCTTCAATATTTGATCATTGTAGAGGCCGCCATCTGAGCGTGAGTGAATGTATATACCACCATCCTGATCACGAATGGCATACTTCAGTAGAGGTGAAAAGTATATTCCAAACAGGGTGGGAGCTAGTACACAACCTTGCTTAACTCGACTCTTGATTTAAAACTCTTCAGAAATTGCACCATCAATCTTGATTATATCCTTCATGCCTGTGTGGAACGATTCCACAATGGACAGAAGAGTTGGTGGGCAGCCAATCTTCTTTAGTGCCTTGAACAGACCCTCAATCACATGCCTTTGTGAGGTCGATGAAGGCAATAAACAGTGGTTGATTCTGTTCACGGCATTTTTCTTGCATTTGTCGCAATAAGAATATCATATCAATGGTAGACCGGTTCTGTCGAAAGCCACACTGTGATTCTGGGTAGACTTGATCTCCTAGGACTTGAAGTCTGCGCAGAACAATTCTGGCAAATACTTTTCCAACAATACACAGAAGTGAGATACCCCTATAGTTGTTGCAGTCGTTCCGATCGCCCTTGTTCTTGTACAGTGTTATGATTCTTGAATCTTTGAAATCCTGTGGAACTTGTCCTTCTCGCCATCATAGCTCTATTAGCTGGTGGATCTGTAGAGTGAGTAGAATTACAAAGAGAAATTATCGATCACCACTTCTATGGATATTCCAATCAATGGACTGATGCTATCATAGCGTATTAAACAGCGATATTCCAATCAGCTGACTGATGCTATCTTAGCGTATTTAACAGTGATATTCCAATCAGTTGACTGCTGCTACTGCAGCGTATTGCACAGTGCTATAACAATCAGTGGATTGATGCTATAATAGTATAACTATCAGTGGAATGATGCTATCATAGCGTATTACATCCATACATCGTGTGCCATGCCGGTAAGCGTTTGCGGTCATGATTCGCCATTTTACTCGATCACCAGTGTCGTGGACTCGTGGATCAGTTCTGTGTTCTTGTCTCGACAATGCCACGTGGTCAAGCCATCCAGGTATTTACTCCTCTGTCTTCCCATTGTTCCCTTCCCCTCGATCTTGCCAGTTGTCACCAAGTTTTCTAATTTATTTCTTCTCATAACATGATCAAAAATTTGTGACTATCTACGTCTAATTTCTCTAATCAGTTTACGATTTTCATTTTTTTCTTGTATGACTTGGTCATTGGTTTTTCTGTCTGTCCATGGTATTCTTTGTATTCTCCTCAGAAACCACAGTTCCACAGCCATCAGATGTGTGTCAGCTTGACTGCTCATTGTCCACGCTTCACATCCATACAAAAGCACAGGCTCTGTGTAGCACTTCAACGCTCGCTCTTTTTCTCGTAGCAAGTGACATCTTTTTATTGGTTAGTATGTTTTCATCTTGCAAAAGGCTACCTTCGCCATAGCTATTCTTATTCTAATCTCTTCAAGGCATAGTGTATTACACAGTGGTATACCAAACTGTGGATTCATGCTATCATATACACAGGGGTATACCAAACTGTGGATTGATGCTATCATAGAGTATTATATAGTGGTATACCAAACTGTGGATCCATGCTATCATAGCGTATTACACAGTGGTATACCAACATGTGGATTGATACAATCATAGCGTATTACACAGTGGTACACCAAACAGTGGATTGATACAATCATAGCGCATTACACAGTGGTACACCAAACAGTGGATTGATACAATCATAGCGTATTACACAGTGGTATACCAAACAGTGGATTGATAAAATTATAGCGTATTACACAGTGGTATACCAAACTGAGGATTGATACAATCATAGCGTATTACACAGTGATATACCAAACAGTCGATTGATACAATAATAGCGTATTACACAGTGGTATACCAAACTGTGGATTGATACAATCATAGCGTAAAACACAGTAGTATACCAAACTGGATTGATACAATCATAGCGTATTACACAGTGGTATACCAAACAATGGATTGATACAATCATAGCGTATTACACAGTGGTATACCAGCCTGTGGATTGATACAATCATAGCGTATTACAAAGTGGTATATGTCGCGAGATAAATAAACTTGTTAGTTGCGATCGATGACAACCAAGCCCGACATTAGTCTGCAAACACAATAGACCCTTTGATGTTGAACATACTGAGAAAAATACGTCGTTAAAACTGTCTGCACCTGGTCGGCATTTGTGTATGAGATCAAAGTGAGTCACGTCGCGATGTCTGCACACGGTCGACAATTTGTTGACAGGTTGTTGTTCGAGAGACGTGCACTGGCGTCATCTGTCTGCAGGGCGGGAGTCGGCCGTTGAAAGTGATGGACAGAATGTCTGCCAAAGGTCGGAAGGATTCTGTGATGTGGGGGGGGGGGGGGAAGGTCTCTGGCTCACAGACAGCCAGGATCTTTGTTGTATGAGACAAAGAATTTCCCAGATGAAAGTGAACTTGACAGCGAATTGACTCCGATTAGTCTAGAAACAAGGGGGACAAAGCCAGATTCTGGACTGATTGGCGTCTGGACTTTTTGGTGACGTCACTCAAGCACCCATATAAAACCCAGTTGCGGTAAACAGGTGGAGGGAGTCGAGAAAAACATTCTGAAGTGATAGGATAGGTGCATTATTGCGAGTTGCGTTACATAAGAGAGACTATAATGTCTAAGTGGTGATAGTTATCCGCGGACATAGACTCAGTCTGATTGCATAGTTTCTCGAGTAGCAACCGAAATAGGCATATGGTAGGCTATTACTAATATCTAACTTAAGAGTATGATTAGGAATAGAAATAATGTATTATAGGTGCGGTGATATAATATATTAGGAATAGTGATAGAGTGTTCTATAAGTGCGGTGCTAGAAAGTATCATAGGAGCGTCGGCATTAGTATCCTATTGTGTGGTTTCAACTGGCTTGTGTGATATATAATTTTACTCAGGGAGTTGAGGACAATGTAGTGGAATAATAATTAGAGAGATTAAGGATGGTTGAGAGGGAGAAGAGGTATGTGAAATGGTAGGATCTTCCAGTAGGGCATCTGCTGGGTTTCTACCCGTTCCTTTATTCTTTCCTGGTGTTGCCATGTCTCAGATCATATGATTGAGTTATTTGGCCGTATGACAGAGATCGGATCTCTGTTATAGATCTGAGTGCTGCTATTGGCCTACACTTACCTAATTCCGGCCAGGACTGAGTTGCCCTCACCATAGTATTCTCTATTCTCCAGGTTCCAGTTACAGGTCCACGTATGTGTGCTATGATTTTCAACAGGGAAGCTAGCACAATTTTAGAAGATGATGGCTCAGAATTTGAAGACAGAAGTTGCCGAGAGGCCGCTACATTGGGCTTATACCCAAGTTGGTTTGCGGGAACCTGGCTTCTGCTGAGCAGGACATGCTGATGAGATTATCAAGTGACAATTGTATCACTGAACAGTCAGATCATTGTAGAGATACACTATTGATACCAGGAACATTCACACCAAAATTAGACTGATATCTAGAACATTCAGATTGTGGTGTTAATATGGGGAATCCTTACAACCAGTGACACTAGATCCATTGAGATTTCCCCAATAACAGTGACAATAGGGTTAGAATTTTCTGATTAACAAATCAGTTAAATAACAGAGGAAATTCATAGTGTGAATCAGATTGAAGACTCTCATTAGACAGTGTTTGTCATGGGTGTCCAAGCATCCTAGTGGTTCCAGAGACAACGGAGGAAGTCTTCACGTGACCGGAGGAGCATCACCTGGGTGAGGCTACTTGTATGGGATACATGGTGCTGGTGTGTTTTCAGCACAGGGATGAGAATGACTATACTCCTGAATCCTGATCTGAGTCTATAGACACTTTAGAGTACACGTCACACATTCTACACCTTACACACACACACACACACACACACACACACACACACACACACACACACACACACACACACACACACACACTTCTCCTACATATACTCTTTGCTTTAATAAATTTCTGGTTTTTATTTGTTGAGGCTAGAGTTGTCAAGTATGTTATGTTGGGGAAGAATGAGAGGGGGCATGATCCAGGGGTGAGTAAGAGTGAGAAGAAGGTGTCTTCAGATTGAAGGAGTGTGTGGACGGAGTCTGCTGGATATCTCCAGGATAGAGATATTGAATTAAAACAAATGTGGGTGTTGATTCCCCTCACTCCAGGGACGACACTAAAGTGGTAAAGAAGAACAAATAACTATTACGACATTCATTCTTTACACACACGACAGTATACAAAACTGGCTCGATACAATCATAGCTTATTACAAACATGCATGTAAAACGGAAACGCTTGGGGCCACCAACCAGCCTCTTGATGCTAGGGTAGACGTTAGTTCCTGTGGCGAAGTGGTTAAGCCGCCTGCCTGGCGCTCCGAAGGTTGTGAGTTCGATTCCGGATCCCATTAGTTCGGTTCACGCGTGCAATTTTCTCCGAGTTCGTATTTTGTTCGAAAGTTTTCGGGAGGCTGCCGTGAGGAAAGATGCCGAGTTATGTGAGATAAAACCCGGTGCAATGAAGTCGATCATCTCGCCTTTAAAGACTTTTTGTAGAGTAAATCAGAAGCATCAACTAACTTGCAGATAATCCAGGGGTTCCCATCTGCCCAGTCCTGCTTGTCACACTGTATCGTGCGAGCATCAGGCGAGATAGTTAATGGAACATTTCGGAGGACACCAGTGGGTTGCCCTACGACATTTAGATAAGATAGATCTTACAATTAGATTTGCTGAATGGAAAACTCTGGGTACACCCTCCAGTGGTATGGCGATCTTATGCTTCAGTATGTCTTTTGCTGTTAATAAGAAGACAGATATCTGCCCTATACAAATGTGAACACTCGCTTATGGATTAATGTGTAGCTTTTTATACTTCTATATTTATAATGGCATATCTAATGAATCAGCCTCTACCATCCCTCCTCCCTCCCTCTCTGTTCTTAATGTCTTAAACCTCTCAGCTCACTCTAACCATAGATCGAGCTACTCTTCATAAGTTATGTTCGTACATTATATACTAAATTTTCTAAGTTTTTTTAAAAACAATTTTTACTCACTTCTCCTTCTCCCTTCTACAGCTCTCTACTCCCAGCCTCCAGTAAGTGCACAATGACTAAATTTAGCAATATAAACAACTGCAATGGAAAGAAACACACCCGTGTTAAAGATAAACATTGTTTCAGTTTATTCTCGGCTGAAACCATTACCCCCACGCAGAGACAAGTAGGTTTGGAGAATGAACTCTTCCAGCTTATGAAACTGATCTGCTTATAATGAGACACCTGTACGATCATGTCTGATGAACACAGGGAGGATACCGCAACCAGAGTGAGAAATGTTGCATGTTCTGTGTGAACTCACGTGGTTAACCAGATTGAAATGTTTGGTATGTGGGCTGCTGTTTGTGTCTTTGGCATTTTTCTCGTGCACTATTTATGATAATATTCATTACAAAAACATCATGTGCCTGGCCAGCTTGGCGTAGGCGTTCATGTCTCTCCGCAGATCTTGGTCTTTGGTGTACTGGATCAACTCTGCTTATGATATATCACAAGACTACCGCCTCAGTCCACCCATCATAATTTATCTCGGTCTGTCTTTGCCTCTTCCCTAACTGATCTTTTCAGCTGATACGATATGTTTTCCAACTTCAGTATTCTTATCAAATGGCCAAAGAATGCTGTTTGACGTTTATAAAATAATTGTATATAAATTTTATAGTTTATTATCCTTTCCCAGGCAATCGTTGTTAGTTACTCCAGCATTCCTAGGTAATTGCAACATTCATTTAAGGAACCACATCTACGTTGCTTCCATGCTCTTAATGCTTTTTATTCGTGCTCCATACACCACGGGTATCAAATGGAGCTCTGGAGACCTAGTATCCACCGGGATAAATAGATAACTGTGCAGCTGAGCAGAACAGGACTCCTACCTGTCCTACTTAAGGAACCTGCTGTCAAAATCAGGGGTAAAATAAAAATTCCTCTGTGATGTGGAAGTCAAGGTAAACACCACCACAACATTTCCGTAATATTTCATGCACATCTACACATCAGAGTCAGAGATTGCAATAACAACATACGTATTGGCATTTTTGACAAGTATGCCATACATTTTATCCATCACTCTTTCTTATCCTTCTCTCTCAAATTCACATTCCACAGCACAGTGGAGGGTGACCACCAGTAGCCATGGGTGGATTCCCTCGAGACAAGAGGACCGACACTATCACCGCCTCCCAGGACTTCACGGGATTAATACCATTCTGATTTATTTTAATTTGTGACATCATGGAATGATTGAATTACGTTGTACTGTTTTGTCATCTCTTTTTTATTTCTGTTTCACTTCTATCCTCATCTGTCAGTGCAGATCCAAGATAGGAGAAACTTGTTACCTGTTCTAGTATCTCCTCGTTTATCCTTACTTACCAGTAATGGTGGTTTATATATATATATATATATAATATATATATATATATATATATATATATATATATATATATATATATATATATATATATATATATATATATATTCATTGGCACCTTGCCGTCTTGACAGACGATAGTTTGTGCTTTAAAAAGGCATAATAACTTTTAACTATGGCGGTAGCGAGTGTGACTGATAAGGCCAATTTGCGCTGTAAATGTCCGTTCACAGTGGGTGCATGTGAACACGTGGTCATTTCCACCATCATGCACCATCTTACGTCTCAAACGCTTGGTGTGTGACTTTCTGCAATAATTTTCTCCTTTGACTTTATTCCATTTCTGATATTTGCCCTCCATGCAACACGTTCAGCGGCGACTTGCTCCAATGTGCATTATCAATGCCTGTATCAATCATGTCCCGCTTACACACATCTTTGTATCGTAGTAGAGGCCGACCCTGAGATCTCTTACCCATCTGTAATTCACCAAAAAAGATATCCTTTGGTATTCTACCATCATCCATCCTCCTAAGATGTCCTATCCATCTAAGTCTACGAAGACTGAGCATGGAATAAACTGTCACACAACCTGATCTTTCCAATACTTCAGTATCTGTGATTTTGTCTTGCCACTTAATATCAAGAATTCTTCGCAGACACCGCATATGAAAGCTGTTTAAGTTGTTCTCTTGGTGTGAGTAAGTTGTCCAGGTTTCACTGCCATAGAGAAGAGTACTAAGGACACAGGCTTGATAGACAAGGACTTTTGTTTTGGCAGTAAGCTTCCTGTTCTCCCAGACTCTTTTTCTTAACCTGTTCATTGTTGTTGCTGCCTTACCAATCCGGATGTTGATTTCCTGATCTAGGGATAATTTGCTATTTACCACTGATCCTAGATATGTAAAATGGTCTACTATCTCTAGTTCGGCGTCGTCAATAAAGATTGATGGTACCCCATGTGCACCTTGTGACATAATCTGTGTCTTCTTTTTGCTAATTGTTAAACCAAATTCAGAACAAGCATTGGAGAATGCAGATAGTAGACATTGCAATTCTTCCTCAGAGTGGGTCGTAACTGCAGCATCATCTGCAAATAGCAACTCTCTGATCAGTACCCTCCTAATTTTGGTCTTAGCCTTCAATCTCTGAGCATTGTAGAGGCCGCCATCTGAGCGTGAGTGAATGTATATATATATAGTATATATATATATATATATATATATATATATAGATATATATATATATATATATATATATATAGAGAGAGAGAGAGAGAGAGAGAGAGAAAGGAGAAAGGAGAAAGGATTGTTTGCGTCTCATTCAACCAACTGCTGAAGTCAATCAACTAAACTCGCCTGATTTCTGAGAAATAGACTGTATGTGCTCGTAACATAAAAATTCCTCATTTTTTATTTCTGAAATATATCTGCAAAATGGGATCATTTGAAATTATTTAATAACAAGTGTTGAAATCTCCACAAACGACAAGAGAGCAATTATGCAATTATTATAAATATATTTTGAGGGGGACAAAAATAATTATATTGTTTAATATTAAAATAACACGCGTCTTTAAAAAAAAACTATTGTGCCTGGATAATTATAAATTATAAAATCAACAATGACATGTAAAATATAAGGACACGGGCAACAAGGTAGCTAGCTCGGTGTGCATATTAAATATTAAATATTAAATGACATTTTAAGGCACATGTTTCTAAACAGACTATGGTTGGGAGAGTAGTATTTCATTTTAGTGTTACTTAGGAAATTGTATTGCGTCTATACCTGTTGGAATTGTAAGTAAGTAAGCAAGCAAGCAGGCAAGCAAGTAAGTAAGTAAGTAAGTAAGTAAGTAAGTAAAGTGAGTGAGTAAAGTGACTGAGTAAAGTGAGTGAGTAAAGTGAGTGAGTAAAGTAAGTGAATAAAGTGAGTAAGTAAAGTGGGTAAGTAAAGAACCTTATTAAACACCTTAATGGAACATTGGACATACGGTGCTAGACCATTATTGTATAGACCAATACCATACGGAGGGTGAAGTGGCCGGTATCACACTGGACGCCTTTACTTCCAAAGATATTTCTTGGTACTAGTTTTAGTGTGTGTCCACCTGGGAGGCCAGGCCAATTCGCACCGATGAGGATCGAACCCACAATCACCAGGCCGACGGGAGGGTGTCTAGCCACTACACCACCGCGACGGCCGTTGTTATTGTAGGATCAATAATATTCTGGGTATTGTATTTCCGGTCTTTACGGAGTCTCCACTGAAGCCTGGGAGAGATCTGAGCACTGGCGTTTGAAATGAGAAAATACATTGGCTAGCAGCTGGCGTGAGGGTGTAGCTATTAGGGCGTTTCGCTGGAAATGGCATGACGAGGATTCTTATTCCTGTGTTCCGTTTGATAAGGGAGGGGAAATCTGGACGTCTATGCTTCAGTGCTCTCAGGTCTACAAAATGTGATGGTCCTAACACTTCACATTCACTTGTACTAGTTGTCACTCATAGACTTAACTGTTTCAGTGCTAAACAAAAAGTAGGATTGTGCCAAATAGGGTACACGATCGAATGAACAAGTATTATAATGTAAATTTCCTTTCACTTAGCATTGAAATTGCAGAAGATGTTACGAAACAAAACAAATAACTCGACAAACCTAGTCTGGCAATACATGGTTCTTCTGACAAAATAGGAGGTCACGCGTGGTGATATATTACCCTTCGCCAATGAATGAGCTAAAGGAAAGAGGTCGAAATCGTCATCTTGAGGCAGCAGGTTCGAATTTTAGTGTGACTTTAACCTTGAACTTTTATATTGTTTAGTGTGTCCTCTAATCCATTTTTCTTGTATTTGTTTTTAGAGTTTTCTTTCTCAAGTTATTTTAGTGACGTCAGGTGTCCGCAGTAAATTATATTTCTGTTTTCGGGACAAATGAATACATCTCTACGCTGCATATTCAGTTGTAGGAATCTATATGTACATTACAAAGTTAGTTATCACATATTTCGCTAGGTTGTGTATCCTCTGGAAGGAAAAGGCATGTAATGACATTAATAAAGTATCCCTCTGGAAATTGATGAGACATTTTGGGATCCCACAGAAAATTATTAACTTAATAAAGGCAACACGTAGAAACATGAGGTGCAGAGTCCTCCGTGGTGGAAAACTACCACAGACATTCGAAATAAGAACAGAGCGAGACGGAGATGTATTTGGTCTATGTGTCCCTTCTACTATTGTTACTGACTGGATTATGAAGAGAACAGCAATAACCGCCAGAAATGGAATTCGGTGAACTCTTCTGACAAAGCAGCACAATGAACTGGGCTTGGTAAAGATGTACATGAATAGCATAGGCACAACATGTACACAGCTTCATGGGAGAGCTAAGGCATTAGAGAGCCTGGCAATGTGTTTTAATTGGGGGGGGGGGCCTATGTCCCATTCGGGGATAAAGGCGGAAGAAGAAGAAGAAGAAGAAGAAGAAGAAGAAGAAGAAGAAGAAGAAGAAGAAGAAGAAGAAGAAGAGAAGAAGAAGAAGAAGAAGAAGAAGAGAAGGAAGAAG
The DNA here is from genome assembly GCA_014155875.1 of Cepaea nemoralis. NCBI lineage: Eukaryota > Metazoa > Mollusca > Gastropoda > Stylommatophora > Helicidae > Cepaea > Cepaea nemoralis. The sequence continues at coordinate 70,870 of JACEFZ010019440.1, forward strand.
AAGAAGAAGAAGAAGAAGAAGAAGAAGAAGAAGAAGAAGAAGAAGGAGAAGAAGAAGAAGAAGAAGAAGAAGAAGAAGAAGAAGAAGAAGAAGAAGAAGAAGAAGAAGAAGAAAGGAAGTGTAGGAGACTAATGGCATATATACGTACATAGCTGAGTGATCACATATTTTGGCTGGTTGTGAATCCTGTTGAAGACAGTAAGTTTCAGCTCTTAAGCCCGTTGCATTGTTGCTCAATGGGTAGCGGGGTAGGGGTATCCCCTATCAAAGGAGAAGTAAGGCGCCTCCTTCCCTCCGCTAGCCTACGGGACACCCTTGGGCAAGGTGGAGTAGTTTAGCCCCCCGATCAGGGTTACGTTAAGCCATGCGTGCAGGTGGTGGATGAAGATGAAGAGCAGCCGACAGATAGTTGTAGGTTATGGTCTCCACCTTCACGACCTAGGGCAGAGGATCTCTTTTTTGAGGAGACTATGGCTACGGTCATTGACCAGTATGGTCACTGCTAGGAAGGAAAGCAATGGCAAACTACTTTCTTTACAGATGCCAAGAAAATCATGTTGTGTGGACTCATCGATAATGAGAGAAACAGCGTAAATGGGTCCTCCATAGGATCAGCCTCGCCGGTATGGATAGTCATGCGCACCAGGTGACTCCAGACCGTCTGTGAACAACTAGGGTTAGAATTAAATTGTAAAAAGACACAGATTATGGTCGTCACTAGGAATAAAGAAATACCACAATGTAATATACAAGTAAAAGGGAATATTCTTCAAAAAGTGAATAGGTACAATTATCTCGCAACAGTAATAACATCTGATGGGAGATGCCTTGAAGAGATTAGAACAAGAATCGCCATGGCAAAAGTAGCCTTTAGCAAGATAAAAAAACATACTGACCAATAAAAAGATGTCAATTGAAACGAGAAAAAGAGTGTTGAGATGCTACATAGAACCTGTACTTTTATATGGATGTGAAGCTTGGACAATGAGTAGTCAAGCTGAAAAACATCTGATGGCTGTAGAAATGTGGTTTCTGAGGAAAATGCAAAGAATATCCATGGACAGCCAGAAAGACCAATGAACAAGTCCTTCAAGAAACAAATGAAGATCGTAAACTGATTAGAGACATTAGATGTAGACAGTTACAATTTTTTGGGCATGTTATGACAAGAAATGATTTGGAGAACTTGGTGACAACTGGCAAGATCGATGGGAACAGACCAAGGGGAAGACCTAGAAGCAAGTACCTGGATGATTTGGCCTTGTGGCATGGTCGAGACAGAAACACGGAGCTGATCCACGACTCTGGTGATCGAGTGAGATGGCAGAACATGACCGCCCACGCTTACCGGCATGGCACATGATGGATGGATGGATTGTTGTTCATGTTGTCTAGGCCCTGAGAAGAGCTTGCATCTATCGGGTAGAGGTTTGTGCAGAGACTATACTTCCGACCCGGTACCACAAGCTCAGAAACCCGCGGGCTGTGCAAGAGCGGTAATGCAACTTCATCGGTGAGACATAAAAGGATGTACCAGGTCATGATTCTCTCTCTCTCTCTCTCTCTCTCTCTCTCTCTCTCTCTCTCTCTCTCTCTCTCTCTCTCTCTCTCTCTCTCTCTCTCTCTCTCTCTCCACACACACATACGCACGCACTCACACACACACACGCACACGAACACACACTCACACACACACTGGCTGGGAGTAGACCTTGTTTGGTCACGTTTCTTCCACACGTTGTAGGCATTTCATTGTCAATAGACCCCCAGCTCAACGCCATGAGGCTGTTCATTATCATCATCACGTGCCATGTCGATAAAATTCGGCGGTCATGGTTTACCATCTCACGCGATCACCAGTTTAGGATCAGGTCATTGTTCTTGTCCCCATTATGCCATGTGGCACTGGTTCTTCTGTCCGTCCATTGTATTCTTTGCACCTTTCTCAGAACCATATTTTCACGGTGACCGTGGGTGTACAGAAACAACATTAACGAGCACATTCTATGCTTAATTTCAGCCCCAAGATTGCAAATTTGGAAGGGAAACTCCAGACCTTCAGACTACTAAGTAGCCGGATAAGTGCCCTGACAATGTAAAATGTAATAAAATAAGTAAAAGATCCTTTCCCACACACTGAGTCGTATTAAGTATATGGCTCAAAGCTATTTATTTGTTTGTTCATTGTTGTTGTTGATGTTTGTTTTTTCCCGCGATCGCTCGCTTTAAACTCAAGTGTAGCACACATGCGTGCTACTAATACTAGTAGTTGTTTCCATAAGTGAGTGGAATGTACTAATTTTGCGTATGGCTTTTTTTTTTTCATATTCCTTACAGTACGTTGCAGTCAAATTCAGCATTTTTCAGCTGCTGTTGATGTACTATGCAAGATTACGCTCAGTAGTTTGCCATTGCTTTCTGAGCGACCAGCTCACATACTACGCTACCAACGCGGCGAGAAACGCTACCTATCCTCGCGCAGGTTATGTTACTCACGAGAATATACGGGATTACGGAGAAAGACGTTAACACCTAAGCCAGGGAGACCGGCTTGCGTATGGCTAGCTTTCCCTAATACCAGTGTCCCTCGCCACCAGGCGACTTCTGAGTGTCAACAACTTAACTGACAGGCATCATCGGGTACTTCTCACACACCCATACAAGACAACTTGCAAGTCGTGTGGGAGGCAAAATGCATGGTCCATTTTATTGCCGTTGGCTCGCTTACAAGCGGTAAACAGTCGCTAATGCAATACACAATATACAGCCACAGAATTATCTAACACAAACTGCTAACCCTATGCTAACTCTATCTATTAGTGAACACAAAACTCCTAACGCTATTCTAAACGACTGTGAACGCCCCAAGTCCAGTCTCCCGTCTGCCGAACATCTCTCCCGTGGTTACACACCACGCGGGGGTGACCTTCTCCTTCGTGCGTGTTACCTCACATCGCACGCTGCTGGCAAAACGTGGCCTGTTGAGTGTCTACTCAACTGTGCTCTGGCTTCATAAGGTGTGGTGGTATCGTGATTAGAGTGCTAACTCTCTGCACACCGCCTGCGTGTATCATGAGGGAGTGGCTAACCTTCCACTATTCCCTCATCTCCCCTGCTCTTGCCTCGGGCACCGCATCTCCTCCTGGTCCCTCCAGGATTGACCGCTCTCCCTGGCGGAGGGGATGTGGTCGAGTCTTTGACACACACCCGCCCCTCTTGTGTTGCGTCATCAACTTTCACTTATTGGTTGTGACGCAAGGAGGTTTCTACACAAAAAATTAGTGTCTCTAATTTTTGTCAAAGACTCTAGATAACCTGGCTCTGGGCTTTCCAATAGACTATTAACAACTATTGTCACAATGTAACAAAGCCTCACTTGGCTACTGGCAATCGCCACAAACTTGCCTGGTTGGCGTGAGCCCCTTCTCACATGCTATATTATATTTATCAGAGGTATGTCTGAACCGGACCGTTGTCTTATAAGACCTGCCCTCACATAGTAAATTAACTTACTACCCATACAAAGTTGACTTTCTTAGGGTCAACACATGAATTGCTTCATGTCCCCCATATAATATTTAACAACCATTCTACAAGAGTGTGTGCGACAGGCTTTACCTACTTCGCTTCCGCGCGTAAGACTTTATTACACTGTTAATTTAGTTCTTCGTTGTCTATTATGTCCCCTGGCACCAAAGTTATCTGCCTTTGATCTACAAATAGTGTATGCAATTTATATGTTTGTTTTTCTGGTTGTTTGCGTGTTTGGATGTAATAAATCTACTAATCTAACTTCTACCCTATATTTCTAACTTATCTGTGTATGTATGTTAGTTTTTTGAGTGTCATAATTTTGTTCAATGTGGCCACAAGCAGGTGTATAACACTGATTCGTGACTACATTCCATTGTTATGAAACCCAAAATACTGTAATCTAAGTTCTAAACTATATCACAGACAACACATTCACACCAACACAATTTCCTTAGCGAAAACCAACATTAACGCAAACAAATATTAAAAGTCGTGGCAGGCAGCAGAAGAATTTGCTGACTGCTTGCATTCTCTCCCGTCTATCTTTCATTCATTCTCACTTTCACACTTCTGTCATACTCCTTTCACCCTTACTTCTATCACACATCACTCATCCCTCCATACTTATTCTTCTGCTTATTTAAAAACCTTGGAGTGAGACTGTACACGTTTGGCTCAGTTTGAGATGATTGAGCCTCATGACTGTGCGCTAGTCATTGCACGAGTCATATATGTACATTATATTTACATGGGCGAGACAGGGTTGATGGCTTGTCCCTTTGATCTCATCATCTAGTATGTTACACTAACCTAAAGTATCATATTTTATATTATAATAAACTATTCTCCTTTTATAACTAAGTATTTAATGTGTTACCTAAGTTCTATTATGTTAATTATATTATCTGTTTATCCTAGTCGTTATGTTTATCTAATCTAAGGGATGTAATGTAACTATTTAAATGTAATTAGTGTGATATGAGTTATGTACCTTAATTACCTGGATGATGTGAACATAAATTATGTACTTTTCTAATACTATACTATCTAATGTTGTTAGATTGAAAATGAATCATATGATTAATGTTCTTAATCTAAATTATGTAAATGATGTATGTAACATGATAATACTAATTATTGGTAATGTTTGATCGATGGTATGGTTTTCCTTAATATGGAATAAACTAACCTAAACTAAAGCTAAATGAAATGTAACACTCTAAATGGTACTATTTCTATTAAAATTTTACTTTAGCTTGTAATTACCTATTTTTTTACGTCTAACCTAATATTTTAAGCTAAATAGCTGGGTTGATTACTGTACTAACTATACTATTTAAATAAATGAGAATTATTATATTACCTAATTCTATCTCTCATCTATCACTATGTTAAAATATTATCTTACATATCACATTAAGTTTATATACATGGTATTCAGTTCTCTCAGGTTAGTAGTTGCCTTCATGTTTGTAATATTGGTATAGGCACAATATAACTACATAATTTGCCTGGGTATCTGAAATACATTTTACGGTCATAATAATGTTCATCGGTAGTGCACGTGTAGAGATTCGCTGGTGTCGTAGCTTAGTCTTTATGTGTCTGAAATTAAGCACTGTTCTGACACTGTTTTCTACATTTCACACAAATGATACACCGGACTGGAGCTTAGTTGGAAATGAGCTGTCCTGATTCACACGGTAGTATCTAAGTTCTGTAGCACAGTTCTTAAGTTAATGTCTACGGACACATGATAGTTCGTTGTACTTGGTACACTCTTAAGCACACCATGGGTGTATATGTAACCTATTTTACATAGCATATTGTACTGTATTCATGTACTAACTATCACTCTACATTATTATGTGGGATTTCAGGTATTATTACCTCAGATGGTCTACTGAGGGTATCAGCCAGAATGTTGTCCTTACCCTTGATATGTTCTATACTAAACGTATAGTTCTGAAGTATCAGAGACCACCTGTATATCCGGTCGTTTCTGTGCACCCCAGTTTGGATGACCGTAATGGGAGAATTATCTGTCTGGACAATGAAGTGTACACCCGCCAGAAATCGATGGAGCTTCCTCACTGAATAGATGACGCTGAGGGCTTCCAGTTCTGCTATCGAATATCTGGACTCGGCAGGTGTGATCTTACGGCTCACGTAACAAATCGGATGGAAGATGCCCTCATAAAATTGGCCTAGGACTGCAGCGATGGAGATCCTGCTGGCATCTGTCCTAAGATAATAAACGAGCCCAGGATTAGGCAAGCGGAGGATGGGAACATCACTAAAAAGAATTTTCAATTTTGACAATGCAGAAATTAATAATGCATCTTTCACATCCAATTTTACTGATGCTTTTAATACATTAGAAAACACACTAGTTATTTCAGCTAGGTTTGGAATAAATTTACTATAGTAATTAACTAATCCCAAAAGACTTCTAACCTGCTTTTTCGTAGTAGGCATGGTTAGATTCATAATTTTTGTAATAATCCTATTGTCAGTCTTCAGTTGACCTTGAGAGATGACATGACCCAAAAATTCAATTTCTTTTAGGCCTAATTCAACTTTACTCGGTTTGACAGTGAGACCGAAGAGTCGCAACCTATCAAAGACATGTCTCAGTTTCAGTAAGTGTGTCGTCCAGTCTTCAGTATGGACACATATATCATCTATATAGGTCACAGTATTCGTCACTCCATGTAATAGATCTCTAGTTAAGCGCACGAAAGTGGCAGGAGCATTTCGAAGTCCGAAAGGAAGAAATCGCCACTCGTATAGTCCTAAAGGTGTTGAAAACGCAGTAAGATGCATAGATTGAGCCTGCATCGGGACCTGCCAGTATCCTTTAGTAAGATCTAGTTTTGAAAAGATTTTAGAAGTAGACATGTCCAAGATAAGATCTTCGCAGGAAGGAATCGGTTCTGCGTCGATCTTAGTGATGTTATTAAGTTTTCGATAGTCCACACAGAGTCGAATTGTGGAATCCTTCTTCTTAACTAGGACGATTGGAAACGAGTACTCAGATGTAGACTTTTGGATAATCCCGCTAGCCTCTAAATTAAGAATTTCCTTATTTAGATTTTCCCTATAGCTAAGTGGGATAGAGTACGGCCTGCATTTAATAGGCTTGAGGTCCGAAAGAAGAATGGAGTGTTCGATTCTGTCCGTTCTACCTGGGATGTCAGAGAATAGGTCTTTGTATTCAGTTACTAAATCAACTAATTGTCTTCGTTGAATGTCTGTTAGTCCCTGATCTATATGTATACTGTCCAATGTCGCCGTTTTGTCTACAATGGGAACGGGTAGTTCCATTCCGTCGTCGTCTACCTGATTTAGTACAGTAGTGGTGCTAAGTGTGTATTCTGTGCACTCACTAGATGTATTGCCATTGTCGGAACTGCCAGTCTCGCTAACTAGTGTAGTTGCGTTATGTATGTCTGTCGTCTGATCACTTGGTGTTGTTGCAATATGTTCGTCTGTCTCTACTCCTGTCTCTTGTCTTGAAAAGTACGGTTTCAACATGTTGACATGGAATATCTTTAAGTGTCCGTTTATCGATATTTCATAGTCAACATCTGAGATTTTGCGTACCACCTTGAATGGCCCTTGCCATGAGGTAAGTAATAAATTTCTTTTGTCTGGAAGAAGCAAGAGTATGTCTTGATCTGGTTCAAGCTCGATTGTTCTTGCACCTTTGTTGGCATATTGGCGGTAGATTTGACCCTTCCTCTCCAAAGCTGCCTTAGCTATCACACACGATTTCATGATCTTGTCTCGTGTTTCTGTCACCATTTCATAAGGTGTTTTTGGGGTAGGAATTTCTATCGAATTAGTTAATATCTGATGGTAGATGGTTAGGGGTCCACGTGGGTTAGCCCCGTAAACTAATTCAAACGGTGAGAAACCCGTGCTTGAATGGGGAATCTCCCGATAGGCGAACAGCACTGTTGGTAACAGTGTATCCCAATCAGCTGGGTTTTCTGCTGTCACCTTAGCCAGCATATGCTTTAGATCACCGTTAATTTTCTCTACAATTCCGTTGCTGGCTGGATGGTATGCTGTCGTAAAATGTTGTTTAATACCTAACATTTTTGTAAGGGCTTGCGTTGCAGCCGATATGAACTGAGTTCCACGATCGGATAAAATGGTTCGTGGGAATCCGAATCGTGAGAACAGATGTAGAAATACATTGGCAACGTCTTTGGAGGTGATGTATTTCAAAGCTACTGCCTCAACCCACCTTGTACATAGGTCGACCATTGTCAATATGAAGCGATTTCCTTTGCTGGACACCTGGTTTAGGGGTCCAACAATATCTACCGCCACACTTTCAAATGGCCTAGAAGCCAGTGTAGAAGGCTGTACTTCAGCTGTAGGATGTTTACCCTTACGTACTAATTGTTGACAGACATTACACGAACGACAAAATAATTTTATGTCATTGCAAAAACCTGGCCAATAGAAATGAGCCTGAATTCTGGCCCTGGTCTTATCATATGCAAGATGACCAGCAAACGGTGACTCATGTGCAATCTTTAGCACAGTTAGACGATGTTGTTCAGGTAACACCGTTTGCTGAATCTCATGGTTACCAGTAGTATAATATCTAGTTAAAATGCCATTGTTAAGTCTAAAAACCCAAGATGCATTTCTGGTCACTTTGGCTTTATCTTTTAACAATTTTAAGTATGGAGACACACTAGGGTCAGCTTTTTGCTGTTTTATAAATTCTTGTCTGCTGTTGTCATCAGTGCCAGCTGGAGAAAGCAACAGTAGTCTCTCATCTTGAAGTGTGTCTTGATGTTTCACACTGTCTGCTCTTGTTGTCGCATTAGCTGCATTTAATTTCTCCCATGCAACTATTTCTTCATTAGTACATTGTTTCAGTTGGGGTAAGCACCCCAAAATTAAGTCAGTACAAGGGTTGTTTAGTATTGCACAAGTAAAGGTACCAGAGAGAAAAGGAGAATCAATATGGGCTTTTGCCAAAGGGTAAATTTCAATGTTACCCGAGAAGGTACGGCATTTGACAGTATCACCTGTGTAATCACCCGGATTAACCAGTTCTTTCCGAAGACCAATAAGGGTGCTGCCGCTGTCCAGCAAACACTGGCATGGTACATCATTGACCATTGCATTGTGGAACACAAGATTGCCTCTGGAGGCTAGTGCTGCGTTTACATTCTCAGATGAGAATGGTACTGTATGTCCACATTCTAGTTTTCCGTCTGTATGGAATTGGTGACATCGTTCACAGCTGTCGAAGCTTCAACATATCGTATGCACCACAAACATTTTCTGCTTGGTTATTAGGTAAGTCACTTTCACTCTCAGACTCATTCTCACTACCACCATCTGAAGAGGTGTCAATCAAAATGGCATTACTGGCTTTCATACGCTGCCGGCCAAGGCACTTATTACTATAATGGCCATAACAGGAACAAAAAAAAACATTTGATGGCACGCCTGTATGCAGATCTTTTACTTTGCTGTTTCTTGATCACATTTTCAAGATGCGCCGGATAATTTGGCGATTTGTCACACATAGCATAAGTGTCATGTAAAAGGTGACAATGGATACATTTTTCCATTTTCCTATCTTTCTTATCGTATTTCTGATAAGGTTTCCTATTACTTTGGTAGTTTTTAGTTTGGTCTTTGACAAAGGAAACTATTTCAGAGTCATTTGAGGTCTTAAACACATCTCTGTTAGAAGAAAAATATGCTGATCCTTTCTTTTCAAACTGCTCTATGTTTTCAATGTCTGACTGCTGCAAAAATTTGGCAAACGGAGAAGGAATGGTGGATATAACCTTATCCATAGTAATTAAGTTTTTTAATCTATCAAAGTCTTTTCCTATGTTAGCTGCTTTAAGCCACCTGTTTAGTACACTCTGTACATTTGAAACATAATCAATAAAGGTTTCACTAGGTTTAGGTTTTAGATTTGAGAACTGAACCTGATACCCAGGGGCATCAAGTAAAAAGTGCTGCATAATCCTATCATGGATGTATTGATAGCTAGATCTAAGCTCTGTTGGTATGGTTTCTATTACTTTGAGGGGCTCACCACTGAGATTTTTTGTATAAATTGGGGCCCACATCTCTAATGGAACTTGGTGGTATTTAAATTGATATTCTACATTCTCTGTCCATGCTGATATTGAGTCTTCTTTACAATATGGTTTGATAATATTCTTGTATTTATTAAACTTATTTTCTTCTTGTTGACTTCTTAGTTTAGTGGCAGAGATCTCTGAGTGTGACTCTACGTCCATGCTTTTCATTTTCAACTGTGTCTCTGATTCTACTTGAATCTGTTTTTCTTTTAGTTCTCTGTCCTGATCTAATTGCTTTTGCCTTACTTCTAACTCTTTCTGTTTTATTTCCTTATCCTGTTGTAATTGTTGTTGCTTAACTTCCAATTCTTTTTGTTTTATCTCTTTATCATGTTCTAACTGTTGTTGTTTAACTTCCAATTCTTTTTGTTTTATCTCTTCTCATGTTCTAGCTGTTGTTGTTTTAATTGTATTTGATGTTGTCTTTCTTCTTCTCTTTCTCGTGCGCGTTCATTTCTTTCAGCATCTTCTTTTCGTATGCGATCAGCTTTTTCAGCCTCTGTTGCTTCTTTAAATTTCTGATCTGCATATTGTTGTAGTTCTTTTCCTGTTAATTCTAGTTCTTTGCCTGCTTTTATGAAATCTGATAAAGTTGCCATCTTACTTTAGTACTTGGCTAACAGTGATAGGCAATGATGACTTTAATCAGTTATTTATCTTTGATATTTTATGTTTGTTCTTATCTGATCACTATCAGTTGTGCTTTCTGTTTATACCCTGCCCAGATTTATCTTGCAGAAAAACAGAGTATACAAATATGTCAATGCGTTACAAGCTGAAAAAGAGATGCACTATTAATCAAATTGCATGCCAAAATATATAAGTGTACTCAGCTTTAACGTTCCCGAGGATCGGGGAACGGAACTCCGTTGCCACAGGTCACCTTGGTACTTTAGGGTGGAGGACACGTGTCGTTACCAGCAAACTATATTTGGTACACAGGGCCGTAATCAGGTGTAGTTCGCCCTTTGATATGCAGGGCCGTAGTAATCAGGCCTATTACACGATATGTTAACCCAGACCCCTAAGGACAATGACTTAGACAATGACAGACAGATTCACGAACAACTAGAATATGTATTAAATAAATTAAATGTCAATGTCCTGTCTTTGCTCTATCAGTTATTGCCTTACGTTACTAATCTATTTAATTTCTGTACGTGTTGTGCAGGCAAGTATCATCTGCCTGGCCAAAAAATAGTTCCATCGTGACGGTAAACACAGGGAAAATATGACCGAAAATATGCATATCTGCTTTTAAAGAAATAAAAATAACATCATAATGTTTAAATAAATAAATATATTCCTTTAGTAGTTGAAATAAATAAATATTAAATGATATAACGTACCGATTCAGGCGGGCAGCCGTTTAGCAATTCTCTACACACTCGATTGCTGTATGCTAATGAGCCCAGACGACTGTTTGTCAATCATCTGACGTCACAGCACAGCGCGATGAAAAATCGATATTGTCGGCTGGCTTTGTATCGCTCCGCCGTGAATCATTTTTGGTACTCATTTCTCAACAAAAAGGTAAATATATAAATAAATATGAGAAAACAAGAATATTAATACTTACAGCTTTGATGAATACATACTTTGACTAAATAAATATTTCATAAACACAATTAAACAGTTTAATACGTCACGATAGGCACATTTCTAGCTTGCAAAATTTCTCTCGTCTGCACAAATCACCGTCACTACACAAATTAAACCCTAGTCTAGAGCCTCGTGGACGAGTGGAGTAGCTTGAATATTACATTCAAGCTTCACTTCTGACAACCACAATTACCCTTTACTGTGGGTATTAGCTTGGCGCTTTCGTCCAAGCACCACTTTCTGACACCACAATTACCCTGGCCTGTCAACAACTTAACTGACAGGCATCATCGGGTACTTCTCACACACCCATACAAGACAACTTGCAAGTCGTGTGGGAGGCAAAATGCATGGTCCATTTTATTGCCGTTGGCTCGCTTACAAGCGGTAAACAGTCGCTAATGCAATACACAATATACAGCCACAGAATTATCTAACACAAACTGCTAACCCTATGCTAACTCTATCTATTAGTGAACACAAAACTCCTAACGCTATTCTAAACGACGTGAACGCCCCAAGTCCAGTCTCCCGTCTGCCGAACATCTCTCCCGTGGTTACACACCACGCGGGGGTGACCTTCTCCTTCGTGCGTGTTACCTCACATCGCACGCTGCTGGCAAAACGTGGCCTGTTGAGTGTCTACTCAACTGTGCTCTGGCTTCATGAGGTGTGGTGGTATCGTGATTAGAGTGCTAACTCTCTGCACACCGCCTGTGTGTATCATGAGGGAGTGGCTAACCTTCCACTATTCCCTCATCTCCCCTGCTCTTGCCTCGGGCACCGCATCTCCTCCTGGTCCCTCCAGGATTGACCGCTCTCCCTGGCGGAGGGGATGTGGTCGAGTCTTTGACACTGAGGTACTTGTAATTTACGTCCCCAAGTCAAGGACGATAATCAACGCGTCAGTCCAAGTAACCGGTGTGAGAAATGAATCCACCACGCCCTGGTCAGAATGTTCAGCATCACAAACCTATCAACCACACCAATTTTTAGATTGAGAGCCCAGATCAATTAAAACAAAATATCCCCGCCTCAGTTGGGATTCGAACTTATGCCATTCGAACAACCAGCAAGTGTGCAAGCTACTACGCTACCGTTACTCCCACTGTATATGTACTTCTATATTTTTTAAAATACAATTTACTTCGCCCTTTTCAAATTACATTCATCGTGAGGCTAAAATACGGTATACACTTTAGCTTCGCTCTTTCATTGGTTCGCCAGTTCTCAAATGTTTCCTTCCGACGTCGAAACGATACACGAGTGTTAACATTCGAGAAGAAAGATTGATTCCATCTTACCGTAATTCATAATAAACACCCGTCTTTTACATCAAGATTGGTGTCTGCTTACATGTTTAAGTCTCCGACCGGAGCTTCCTGTGGCTGGGGTATGCGTGCAAGTCTGTGGTGTTGTTTTCTCTCCCTCAGATTTTCCTTCTTTTCACCTGACAAGAATAAATAGTGTCACGGTATTGAAGTATATTATTGCTGCTTGCCCCGACAGGAATTTCTTGTGAGATACTGGATGCACGTAATTTAATCATGTTTCTTACTTTCTTACCTTTTCTGTCTACTTTTTTTTTTGGTTGCTATCCTTTCGTTCCTTTTTTCTATCTGTTTGTTCTTTCTGCTTTTGTAACGTTTTTTTTTTCTTTTTCTGTGCATTTTCTGTCTTTAGTTTCAAATGCGTGTCTATATTTGCTCTTCGCTCTCTCCCCCCCCCCCCCCCTCTCCGTCCCTCTGTCTCCTTTCGTGTGTGCTTTGTGGGTTTCCTTTTTCATTCTATTCTCTCCCGATTTACCTCTCTCTCTCTCTCTCTCTCTCTCTCTCTCTCTCTCTCTCTCTCTCTCTCTCTCTCTCTCTCTCTGACCTAATCTTTTTTCTTCTGCTTATCTTTCCATCCTTCCTTCATTCTTTCTTACTTTCCATCTTTATATTTAATGTTTCATTCTTTCAATTAATTAATTAATTAATTCATTCATTCATTCATTATTTCTTTTCTTCCTTTCTTTTCTCTTTCTTTCAATCAGCTCCACCCAGCCAATCGGTACATTCGGGTTCACTTCTGTGAAAGAAGACACACGAAAACCTGCATTGTGTCACCTCTTTCAAAACATAACTTGAGGTGATCGGTCAGTCTGATGCTTGTATGTCCACTAACACTTGTTTCAAAAATACACAACGATTACACCAGGGTCCTGGGTTACAGGTAATGTTAGAATGTTGGACTACAGGTATTTTGTGAGAATCCTAAACTACGGGTAATTTAATTGTCTAGAGCAGGTGTGTCAATTGCTCAGAGGATCAAAACTCAAATCACTCGTAAGGTTGCTGGCCAAACAGGATAAAAATTCAATAAGCCGAAAATTAAACCTTTTTTAAACATTAATATAAATTAAAACGTAAAAGTTTTAATAATAAAAAATAATTGGTATACACATTTCCACTGTTATGTCAATTTGTCAGAGCACGACGTCTACCGCCAATATCGGTAAAAATATATTGAGCCTCCCAGCGGCTTTGAAAGGCTCTGTTTTCAGAATCAACTGTTCTCTTGGCCATTTTAAAGGCTAGCTTTGATTTTTAAAAAGATTGTGCACCTACCGACAATCGCTTAATTAATATCAGGTTAGCCATAGCGGGAAAAGGTGATGTAATATTCGGGTACTACACTACTTTCATTTCTTATGCGCCAATCGAAAACGAGCAACTTAACGTTGCTAGGTCACTATGACGACGAACATCCTCACACTACACAACTGTTATTTTCGCGTATTCTGATCGGGGCGAGAACGCTCTCAGGTAGCCTATCATTCGGCAAGGCTGCTAATTAGGGAATTTGATTTGCACTTTATATCGTGGCCATTAAAAAATAATTTTTCCGAAAATTATCTTTAGGGCCGAATTTATGTGTACGTCGGTTGAGACCTCTCGGGCCTGATATGATTGTACGCCGGGCCTGATGTGGCAAGCGGGACTTGAGTTTGACACATGTGGTCTAGAGCTACATGTAATGTGAGGACGTTGGACTACATGTAATGTGAGAATCAGAGACTACAAGTAACGGGAGAATAACAGGTCGCAGGTAACATGAGAATCATGGACTACAGGTAATGTCAGAATCCTGGATTACAGGCAATTTGAGAATCCTAGACACCAGGTAATGTCAGAAGTCTGGAACACAGATAATGTGAGAATCCGAGACCACAGGTAACGTGAAAATAAAATCCTATATCCTATCCTTATAGGCTGCATGTAACGTGAGGAGAATAATAGAGTACGGGTAACATGAGAATTATAGACTACAGATACTGTGAGAATCATAGACTTCAGGTAAGGTAATAATCATAGACTATAGGGCTAAGGAGGATCATATGAGAATCATAGACTATAGGGCTAATGAGAATCATAGACTACAGGTAAGTGAGAATCCTGGACTACAGCTAATGTGAGAATCAGGCACTACAGGTAGTGTCAGCAGGGATCTATGGGCACGAAGTTGGACACAAGACACTGAAGACACCTTCGGCATGAGGGTGCATGAGGCAGGAAACCTGCAGATCTTGACTTTTTTCCACGGACCTTGAAGAGAGAGAGAGAGAGAGAGAGAGAGAGAGAGAGAGAGAGAGAGAGAGAGAGAGAGAGAGAGAGAGAGAGAGAGAGAGAGAGACGCTCTGCAAATAACCTTATACATGATGATGATGATGATGATGATGATGCTGATGATGATGATGATGATGAATAAAACATATTAGCTTGATATAAAACACAATGCCATAAGAAGAAAGCAGCACGCATCAGGAGGAGAGCTGACAGTAACGAAAACGCACCTTGGCAGAAAGATAAATGGTTGTTTCCACAATACATTGTGCTTGATTGCTGTTGTTGGACATGACGCAGAATCTGTACACGTATCTAGTCTATTTTCTGTAACGAGACACCTCGTTGAGAGAAGAAAACAACATAATCTGGTTGCCATAGAGTGCGCAATCATCTCGACCTGCAGACGAATTTTCGAATTGTTATCGTCTTAACAGTCGGGTAGTTTGCAGTTTTGGTGTCGAGGTTGTGGGTCTGCTTTGCTCATGCCTGTCAAATGACTTCTGTTCATCTAATTATTGTTTTGTTCCTTCGCTTTCAACTCAAGCGTAGTCCATACACGTGCTATTACTTTTAGTGCACCGGACTTATTTTTGCGTGTGGATTAACTTTCCCTGCTACCAGGTGTTCTTCGCCATCAGGCTAACCCACTCCGACTTCAGAGGTACCTGTAATTTACGTCCCCAAGTCAAGGAACAGATGTCAAATTTTAGTCCAACTGACCGTTGTAGGGGTTGAACCCGCAACCTCGACATCAGCACACCGGAAGTTTAAGAATGAGCTCTCTTGTCTATTATTCTATGCTGATATCATATGGAGTTCGATAGAGTCAAAGTGCTACAGTTTCCGAGGTATAATGTTGTTCATGAGTGTAACGTGCTAGTTTTACGCCTAAGTGGGGTGAATGTACTAGCTAAGAATCTTATAATACAACCGAGGTTACAGGGGTCAGATAAGAATGAGACGGATGTTAGGTCAGAATGGTGGAGTAAGAAAATCACAAGACAATGGCTGAACCCAACACCGTGATTGTTAGAATACGTACGGCTCAAGAGGAAATCGATAATGAGATACAAAACGTGATAGTAGACTAAGGGACAAAGGAAGTCCATAAATGTAGTGTTGGAGGAAATTAGAATGGGATTAACAGGGGTTAAATGGTGTTTCTTGGGAGGTCTCGGGAAGAGTGAATAAAAGAGAAATCTGGGCAAATTACAGGGGAGTTGAGTTGTGGCGGAGTTGGGGACAACTCCGCCTGGTGGTTTTCAGAGAGTGACGTGAGGGCTGAGTGAGAGAAACCAGCCAAGAGAGTGATCTTCAAAAAGAGTTCATTCTGAGGCTTAGCCAGTTATTCAGTGGTTGAGCTACGTTTAGGAAAACTAGCTAGTTATTCGGAGTTCGAGCTGAGGAAGGAATCTCAGCATGGCAGTCAGTGAGTTCGGACACGGGATATAGTCCGAGGCAATTAAGTCATATCACCAGGCCGATCGTTAATATTGATGTACCTGTACTGAGTGTGTATACAGAGATACCACTAGCCACAACAACAGCCACTTCCATCTGTCACAACCTTGTGACAATGAGCCAATTTTCTCTAATGTTGAGATCTTAACTATGTTTGTATGTTTTCCTCTTTATCTACTGCATTCTAAAAATTTTTATATAACATTTAATTTCAAAAACCTCTGTTTCATTTTGTATATTTCTGTTGACATAGTCCATTCATCACACCAGTATTTCGAACCCGGAAAGACGCAAGTTCTCAGAATGTGTACTTGTATTTGTTTGCCGGTGTTGTATCATTGGTTCTTCATATTACTCTGAATTTCTATGGCCAGTTTTCTTGTCACTTTTGTAAAGTCCCCATATTTGTTAATTATACAACCAAGGTAACCAATTTTGTGACGTAAAGCGTCGCTGATTGTGATATTTTGTTTTGGTTGACACATAGTTGTTGTCAGTGTCATTATAGCCTCAATGTTCAGAATAATAATTATCTCAAAGTACCGCTCCTAACTTTGCGATACATCTACCTTAGCTAATTATAATTGTCATGTTGAACATCTGCGTTAGTGAGTCATGTATTATTATTTAATGCAAATTTTCCATGCATTTATAATGCATATTGTTTCTCTTTTTGTCGTTATTGTTTAAGATCAGCTTCATAAGTGGTTTATGAATTAATGTATGAGAGCAGAGAGATCAGAAGGGCAGAACTTCGACGGGCCTGCGTGCCTAATTCTTAACTCTTCGAAAATAAAGTTCGTTCGTTCGATCGAATAGAAAAAAATTTCAGATCTTTATTGTTTCTTTTGATAGACGGGATGAGGTGTACTAATCTCTTAGCACTATTTGAAAGACGATCAATGTCTTTTACACGACCGAGTTCTGGAATCGAGTTGCCACCAGTTATGAATGGATCAAACTTGTCACATGTTTCATTATTTATCTTTGATAGTTCTCCTTGGATGTAATTACCACATAAACATTGAATGAATATTGCAATGGAATGCACGTCTCCCATGCTGTACCTCAAACAAATTTGATGTTTCATAAGCTATTCTGCAACTTTTGCATATCCTTTACAGGACATAGCTGTCAACACCAGCATCTTTCAGCTGTATGTTGATTTCTTGGCAAGATTACGCTCAGTAGTTTGCCATTGCTTTCTGAGCGGCCGGCTCACATACCCCGTAAGTCATCGATGCGATTCGAACCACCGCTGATTCTTACCGTCATCACGTCAACCCACGAGAGTATACGAGATTACGGAGAAAAGTCATAACCTCTAAGCCACGAAGCCGGCTATTCTGCAACTACCGAACGATTTTTAAGCTTAAACAGACAGACACACACACACACACACACACACACACACACACACACACACACACACACACACACACACACACACACACACACACACACACACCACACACACACACACACACACACACACACACACACACACACACACACACACACACACACACACACACACACACACACCACACACACACACACACACACACACACACACACCACACACACACACACACACACACACACAACACACACACACACACACACACACACACACACACACACACACACACACACACACACACACACACACACACACACCACACACACACACACACACACAACACACACACACACACACACACACACACACACACACACACACACACACACACACACACACACACACACACACACACACACACACACACACACACACACACACACACACACACACACACACACACACACACACACACACACACACACACACACCACACACACACACACACACACACACACACACACACACACACACACACACACACACACACACACACACACACACACACACACACACACACACACACACACACACACACACACACACACACACACACACACACACACACACCACACACACACACACACACACACACACACACACACACACACACACACACACACACACACACACACACACACACACACACACACACACACACACACACACACACACACACCACACACACACACACACACACACACACACACACACACACACACACACACACCACACACACACACACACACACACACACACACACACACACACACACACACACACACACACACACACACACACACACACACACACACACACCCACACACACACACACACACACACACACACACACACACACACACACACACACACACACACACACACACACACACACACACACACACACACACACACACACACACACACACACACACACACACACACACACACACACACACACACACACACACACACACACACACACACACACACACACACACACACACACACACACACACACACACACACACACACACACACACACACACACACACACACACACACACACACACACACACACACACACACACACACACACACACACACACACACACACACACACACACACACACACACACACACACACACACACCACACACACACACACACACACACACACACACACACACACACACACACACACACACACACACACACACACACACACACACACACACACACACACACACACACACACACACACACACACACACACACACACACACACACACACACACACACACACACACACACACACACACACACACACACACAACACACACACACACACACACACACACACACACACACACACACACACACACACACACACACACACACACACACACACACACACACACACACACACACACACACACACACACACACACACACACACACACACACACACACACACACACACACACACACACACACACACACACACACACACACACACACCACACACACACACACACACACACACACACACACACACACACACACACACACCACACACACACACACACACACACACACACACACACCACACACACACACACACACACACACACAACACACACACACACACACACACACACACACACACACACACACACACACACACACACACACACACCACACACACACACACACACACACACACACACACACACACACACACACACACACACACACACACACACACACACACACACACACACACACACACACACACACACACACACACACACACACACACACACACACACACACACACACACACCACACACACACACACACACACACACACACACACACACACACACACACACACACACACACACACACACACACACACACACACACACACACACACACACACACACACACACACACACACACACACACACACACACACACACACACACACACACACACACACACACACACACACACACACACACACACACACACACACACACACACACACACACACACACACTACCTCTCTTGTTTTGGCCTTGCCTAGAACTCTAGTCGTTCTACACACTTTCCGGGGATCGGGGATTAAGGAATCAGGATTCCGTAGATCGGAAAGTGGTTTTGGTGAATGGGATCTATACCATATTCCCATTCCTGATTTCATAAAACAAGAAAAACGCGCCACTGCTCGATTTACACCCGGAACTTCTAAATAAAGAGACCGGCATAGTACCTCCACTACCCCACACTGCCCCCGTAATACCCGCAGCTAAACGATACACACTTGACACATAAATTCACAATCACCAGCCATTTCTTACAGGAAATTCATAAAAACGAGAAGCCCCAGCACCTGTTATTATGTACAGTGCACTTGGAAAGCACGTATAAATCAGCGCGAATTAAAGCCGGAACATAGAGGCTGCGGAGAGGACACGGGTCGCTGTGCATGCCCTGCATTGTAAAGCGTCTTCAGTTCGTGCGACGTTTTCTTTGTTTTATTGTTTCTAAAAACTTTCCATTACAGTGATTCGCAGCATGTTATCGGGGCGCATGTGTGTGTTCCTACCAGGAATACGCGGAACTCACTGAAATAATACGAAAACAGAAGCTTTTATAACGTTAGGACATTTGTGGAAGTTAAAATAAATTAAACTTAGCATACAACTTAGAATATCCATTTCTAACATTACATCAGTACAGTACTACTGTGTGGAGCTGAAACACGGGGATCAATGCAGACGATTACAAGTACACTTTAAACATTCACTAAATGGTCACTGCTCAAAATAGAAGGAATAAAACTATATGACAAAATCAAGAATGTGGAGCTCACGGAGAGAACTAGACAACGACCAATGAACCAACAGGTGAAGGAAACACGTTGAAGATGCATAGGCCACACATATTAATAAGATACAATAATAATAATACAATAAGAGAAAACCCGAGATAGCAGGGTGTATTTTTAATGACTGTACAGTGTTTGAAAATATTGCTGGTCCAATTTTTGTATTTACCTATTATGTTGCATTAGTAGGTTACCAGTCAACAGCATGCCACAACAAGCAATGATGTACAGACCAGATGGAAACAGAGGAAGAGGCCGACCACGTAAACGTTGGACGGAGGGAATAACAGAATCCATGGGAATGTCGATATACGAAGCCCATAACCGGGCACTCTCACGAAGTTTATACTGCACCTCGACACCGCAAGGTACAAGAGGAACATGATGAGATGAGATGAGATGAACATTACAGAGGGTGAATACAAAACTTGGACCGGCAATTTTTCAAACACTGCACAGTCATTAAAAATACACCCTATATAATAAGAAAAGCCCGGGACGCAGAGGTGTTTCCAAGGCACCAGGGCCAGATTCTATGCTGGCCAAGACCTCCTAACACGCCCTAGTCGTGCGTCCTGGGCAACAGGTCCCTTCGGGGTCCTGGCTAACGTAGTAAGATCGCTGATTCTTCCGAAGCATGAGAGTATCTGCCTGCACGGCGAGGAACCACCAGTCTGCACACTAATAAGCCAGACATGGGACAACGGATACTCACGCAAACCTCAGTCCGGTATGACATCACATTGATGTTGGACAACAGGATGTCTTCATCCGACATACAGGACTTCGCGCTGGCAGTTCACAGCCAGCGAACGCAAGCAAGCAAGCAAGCATAAGAAAAACCTTAGTCTGGGATCCACAGGACAGAAGAAATAGAGGAAGATCTAAGACTTCATGGAGAAGAGAAGTAGAAGCGGACATGAACAATATAGGAAGAACACGGGCAGAGCTACATGGGATAGGTAAATATTGGAGGGCTTGGTTTGAGTAGGTTGAGGACATATGTCCCAATCTGGGATAGAGGGCAACAGCAGAAGAAGAAGAAGAAGAAGAAGAAGAAGAAGAAGAAGAAGAAGAAGAAGAAGAAGTTTCATTGGGTCATTTTAACAAAATGTATTAGTTAACGGTTAGTCAGCTGCGAGCTACATGGTTTGGTTGCATGTTCTTCTTCTTCTTCTTCGTTCATCCGGAGTTTTTTTTCCGGATGTGATTGCGTTGTGCCTGTTTACAGCAGAGCTGCGTTCTTGCGCCGTTAGGCCGACACATCCGACTTCTGCGGGCATTTGTTGACCGGGTTAACCTTCCCGGGATTTGACAGTCTAAAAACCAGCATGATAATCTTCAACATGCTGGTGGAAAGTCTGTCAGTGGTTGCATGTTCGATCTCACAGTGTCAAAGAGTCAGCTGGTGAAGAGAGCCAGGCATATGATACTACAATATGTAATCTGAGAATTAAGATGGAAACCGTCACGACGGCATTCAGCTGAGGGACAAACAGCGCACCATGTCGTAATTGTAACGGACTCACAAAGTATGATGAGAAAAGTGAAGACAGGCATGCTTCGGACAGAGTTGCAGGATTAGATTTAAGAAACAAAAATAGAGAGCATCTGTTGGAACCCCCCCCCCCCCCCCCCCCCCCCCCATTCCCCACCCCAGGACATGCTGGTGTGGTGGGAAACAAAAAGGCTGACAGATTGGTTGGTCCTGCACCACTTGGTTGGGTATTGGTGCATGATAAGGCATATATGGTCGGGGCCCTTTGAAATCGTGTGTAATGTTCAGAAAAATAGTTAGAGCATCGCGTCTTGGAGAGAACTGCGTTGCAGGAAGTGACCAGCAGATCTGACCGACACTTAGGACTCCGTGGACATGTCATACGGACACATAATCATACTGCTAATTGTACCGTTAGTAATGGGACTCTTCGATGGCAGTTGCAGATGAGGACGGAATATCCCGAGTGTTGTGATGTCGGTTCTTAACTCAACTCAACTCGCCAATACAAGCAACCACTTAGCTCGCTTTTGGAGTTGCGTTAGCACATTGGCTTGCACGCTTATCTGTCGGCCCTGTAGTCATGTGTTCCAATTCACATTAGTGTCAACATGTAGCATTGACCTGGGCTCCCAGACCTGCCTGTTTTAAAGTGGATACCAGGAAATGTCGTGGAAAGTAAAGACAGATCTCGTGATATTGACCACATCACCTACCCAGAGCGATTCGTCTATAAAAATGCTTGTTTAGTGTCATATGCCAAATGCACCTCAAGGCGTATACAAGAGTCCTTGGCTTAGTGTTTATATTTCACTAAACAGCAGTTTATGAGTATTTCGTAGCAAGTTTGTACGGGAATTAGTTACACGTTTGAATCCTGTTGTGTCACGCTTCGAGGTTTACGGTCTCATGGGTGTGATTCTTCATGTTTTTTTTGTTTTTTTTTGCATATCCTATTAACAGGACATCGCTGTCAACACCAGCATATTAATGCTGTTGTTGATGTCTTGGCAAGTTTTTTTTTTTTTAACGTTTAGTAGTTTGCAATTACTGAAACTTGCCAAGACATCAACAACAGCTGAAAAATGCTGGTGTTGACTGCAATGTCATGTAAAGTATATGCGAAAAAACAAAAGTTTGCCATTGCTTTCTGAACGATCGTCTCCCATACCAACACGTTAAAATCCCAGCGCGATACGGTCTGCTGCCACATCGGCCCTGTCAGAAGTCGAGTTATCTCACACCACACACTAGCGTTTAGTTATGGATGTAGGTTCAGATCCCTTACACTCCTGATCCCAGAGAGAAAACTCGTGACACTTGATATTGCCGAGGTATTTCGTCACAGACCCCATTGCTCTTGTTGCGCAATATGCTACATATACATTGCCAACCATCTCAGCACACACACACACACACACACACACACACACACACACACACACACACACACACACTTTGACATACACATATTTTTACACACACATAATTATTACGACGAGAACACAGAAGAAGAACCAGCTGCAAATCTAACCATTAAAGAACTTCTGTTTGGGGACGACCAGGCACTAATAGCAAAATCAGAAACTGAATTACAAGACCACATGAATAGTCTAAACGAAATGTGTAGGGAACATAACATGAAAATTAGCACAAGCAAAACAGAGGTAATGACTATAACTAAAGAACAAAAAACAACAACAATTCACCTACACGAACATCCCTTGAAACAAGTAAAGAGTTTCAAGTACCTAGGAAGTATAATATCATCAAAAGGCAGATCAGAAGACGAGATCGAAAATAGATGCAATAAGGCAAGCCTACTCATTGGACAAATGGCACCAATACTAAAGAACAAACATGTATCAATAACTACTAAGAAAGCACTTTACAACACACTCTTCTTACCAACTCTATGCTACCAATGTCAAACCTGGACAATGACAGAAAAAGAGAAAAGAAAAATCACAACAACAGAAATGAGATTCCTGAGAAGAATACTCAACGTATCATGAAGAGATAAGATCAGAAATGAAGAAATCAGGACTAGGGTGGGGTTATAGCAGCGTTAGATTTTATTAGAAAGCAGCAAGTCAAATGGTTTGACCATGCGAGCAGGTTACCTTTCAACAGCATACCACAACAAGCAATGATGTACAGACCAGATGGAAACAGAGGAAGATGCCGACCACGTAAATGTTGGACGGAGGGAATAGCAGAGTCCATGGGAATATCGATACATGAAGCCCATAATCGGGCACTCTCACTATGTTTATACTTCACCTCGACACCGCAAGGTACAAGAGGAACATCATGAGATGAGATGAGATGAGATAAGATATATGTGGGAGTGTTTTAATCATTTTAAAAAAAATCCATTTTGTGTTTGTGTTTTAAAATAGATTGACCAATCAGCAATTCCGTACTCGTGACAACTTTAACTGTTTAAACACGGAAGGCACAATAAAAATGTTGCACGGTTGATTGCCTGGCATATTTCGCTGCATCTCGTCAGGTGCACACTGCACAGTTATATTTCATATGAAGTGATTACATGAATTATACTTTGGCTGAAATACTTGAAGCACATTGTCACTGACATTGTTCGAATGTGGAGCACTATATATCCCCACTGTAATCGCAAACTTAAAACGGAGTCTTTCTGTTTGCACAAAATGTATTCACTTTATATGATATATAGCAGCATGCACTTGACGAGACGCAGCGAAATATGCCAGGCAATAAATCGTGCAATCTTTTGATTGTGGTTTCTGTATTTCAATTCACCAAGGGCATAATGCATTGTTTTAAACCCTTTGCTAATAGTTTGAAAGTAATGCTCCAAAAACTATCCCCCCTACCCATGTTTAAACCAGCCAATACGTTCTCGATTTTCTACCGCGTATTATAACGGTAAACATACTAAGGGTTGTTTGTGTACGTGTTGGCAACATTCTCGTCCCGTTTGTGTGATGTTGGCGTTCCGGGTCTAAACCTGATTGATTGGTTTAGCAATTAGCTTTGTCTAGTCAGCAAGAGACGTAAACAGGAGCAGACACTTTGAAACAGATATGTTTTAGTAAACAAGAGAAACACGCAGGAACCGATATGTTTACTCATTGCAGATGTTAAACAATGTGAAATGTTAACGTTTAGTGTTCGTGTTTATATACTACGTTTAGTACATAACTGTCAATACTGCCTATTGTACCTTGCGGTGTAGAACAGTGCGATCTTGGGCCTGAGGAATTAAGGCCACCTGGCTAGTGCAGTCACCACGAACTGTACAGGCTCACAGGGTTTTATTTTTGTCCCCAACAGAAAGAAAATCCATCACTTTACCGAGGATTCGAACTCGAGTCTCCCCAGTGGGAGCTTGTTGTTTCGATGACTAGACCAGACGTTCTTTGCTTAGTACATAGTAATGTTGAAAAGTTAGCGGGCGGGTTGGTATAGTCGTTAGGGTATTGCGCTGTTGATACAATGAGGGTTGCACGCATGCTCTCGTCGTTCACTAAGAGAGGGAAAGACTGCGGGTGCCTTCCCCTCCACTCCCCCCCCCCATCCATTTGTGTACTCAGGTCTTCACAATTACATGCTCCTAACACTTTACAGACCATTACAGATTCCTTCTTCGGGACTTACATCTCGTATATACCATCAGTAAGTTACCTGAGTTCTGCTGCACGGATAAGCAGCAATGGAAACAATCAGAGCCGTGGCTAATAAATGACAGACATTCGCTTACAGATGCTTGCGTAGAATCCTCATGTAGCCAACCTTTTCTAGAAGGTTAAGTTCCTCACTACTCGCTCGAAAGAGTCTCGATTCTTGGACAGTTCTTCGGCGTCTTCCACTGTCAAACTTAGTGTGCCTTCATTGTCCTGATTTCACTGTTAAGTAGGTCGACCCCCCCCCCCCCCCACTTTTTTTTCTATCATGAACATTTGGAAGAGCATCTGTAGCCCCCCCCCCCCCCCCCACGCTCCTGTATTACTGTTCTTGTTTACAACATTGCAACAATTGATGTGAACAAACTATTGTGTGTGTGTGTGTGCGCGCGCGCGCGTGCGATTCAAGGTAGTTTAGGTTGTATTCTGTGATGTTTAATTTCAAAAATCACGATCTTTCTCCTACAGAAAGAAGCAGCAACCAGTCTAGTAACAGGAATTTGCAATGGACATGTGAAGAGTTAGGACCATGACACCTTTTTTTTTAAAAATTCCTGGGTGCACAGAGAAATAAGTGGTCAGTCATTCTCTCTCGCAGATAACAACGAGATCTGGCATCCGACCGCACTCATATCATTGCCAGTGTAACGTCCTGACCGTCAAACCAACGCGTTAACCTTTATTCTGCAGTGATAGTTAACTGGTTCACTATGCACACCGTATGTTATCATCATGTATGTTTTCAGCGTGTCTTCGTTTATTTATTTGCTAGTGTTGAGCCATCAGTTTTTAAGGCTGTGTCAACTTGTCACGGCTGGTCCTCATCTGCCTTCTTCTGATTACTCACCATTATTGATCATTGTTGAGTCAAGGGATCCAGTTTTATATGTTTATTATTTTTACTGTTTTGATTGTATCTTTTGTCTGTGGGCGTCATCCTAATAGTCAGAAAACGCTTTTTATCTCTTTGTATCTTTTACAAGACATAATTAACACGTTTAAAACCTTGGCAGGGTCCCGCCATGGTGAGATGGTAGACCACCGAAGGATATTAAGAAAGAAGGAAGAAGGAAGGAAAGAAGAATAAGAAAGGAAAGAAGTAAGGAAGGAAGGAGGGAAGGATATTAATAAGGAGAAAGGGATGACGCAAGAAAGGAACATGAAGGGAGGAACGCAGAAAGGGAAGAAGGAAGGAAGGAAGGAAGGAAGGAAGGAAGGAAGGAAGGAAGAAGCAGAAGAAGAAGAAGAAGAAGAAGAAGGAGGAGGAGGAACAGGAGAAGACAAGGGAGAATGGTTAGGAGAAGAAGGAGGATGGGGAGAAGAAGAGGAACAGTTAAACACATAACCGCTGCTAGTCTTCTAGCCATTACGCCGTCGCGGCTCAGAACTATGAGGTTGAACAATAAACTTACAGACACTGAAGTCTACGTTCTCACCACCGGATGTGCCTTCTTGCAATCGTGTTTGAAATGTGCGCAATTGTTCACGGCGCACTATGAGTGAAGACTTCCTGTGAGGTTTCCTCATGTCAGATTGATCACCGGTGTTATGGAAGGCGCCAACTGCTCTTCCCTCCCGCGTCTCACATCTTTCATGCGTGGCCTGGTCTACAGTATGATTCATGGGTCTGTTTTGAAAACATATGCTAACAGACTATAAGATGAAAGGGATGATGTGTTTTAAAACAAGTTATTTCCCCCGCCTACGAGAGAAAATAAGAGCTGAATTTATTGCTCCAGTAACAAACAAGTCCTCCCGTCTCATTTAATCTTCCACCACTCGTGAACATTTTTAGACTACTTCTTTTGTTCCGCTCAGAATGCCTGCTTTGCTATTTGAAGGACACCAGAGATTCCTGGCCGTAAAAGCTACGTCATAACAATGCCATATATACTCAGAATAATGCGAAACGATAACAATATAGGTCATAACCTCTGTAAATCTCTAAGAGAACGACATCTTACCATGACTGTAAGAACAAAGTCCTTTTTGACAGCAATTTTAATCATAGAGATAAGTACTGTCAGACGCGCAGATAAACACTCTAAGCCGCCCGCACTTTCACGGTTATAATAATAGGTTTCCTAGTTATGCAAGGTGGCTGTTTTCCGCGGCTTTAGAAAAGCTTACAATAGTTTAATCCATTCTTATCCTCCCTTTACCTTCCATTTATCACTGGGAGAGGGCCTCCGTCTATAGTATCACTTTAAGCCAAAAATATTCACGCTGTCATTTGAGAACCTTGTCACCAGGATTTTTGTGACAAGACACGCCAGAGATTTCAGACTTGTATTTGTCAGCTGCTTGCACGGCAACATAAATGAATGAGCTATTAATTTCTTAATTTGAAACATTGGCTTGTGTATATTCAATCTGGCAAATACCGTGTCAAGCATGCATTAGCAAACTATGCGAAGCTAGCAGATGGTCTGAAATTCTGCAAATAGTTTACGTAAATAACTGCAATTGAGAAAAGTGTAGAAATAGATATTACATAAACTTATAAGGATTAAAAAAACGCAAACAGAAACTGCTATACGTGTTAAAATGTAATAACATTAATAACATATGAATGGGACATTAGTGTAGACACTCCCATACTGGAGAATGGCAAGATGTTAGTTTAATGGGAATGTTAGTGTGGTACAACCTGATACAGGTAGTGGACAGATAGACAGACAAGCAAATAGATATTGTTGGTGGGAACAGATAGATAGGTAGATAGATAGTTCAGCAGATGGACTAATATACAGACACACGGACAGGCTCACACGGAAAGACCAATTGTCTGTGATGCGGGCTGATACAGTTAGATATGGTGACAAACAGATTAGTAGACATATATTGTTGGTAAATACAGGTCTATAGATAGACAGATAAATATACAGTTTGATAGACTTCAAATAGACAAACAGATTGGCAGGCAGACACAGACACATAGACAGACAGACATACTTACACACAGACAAATAGACGGAGACAGACAGAAAGACAGACAGATCTTCTGGTGAGATAAGATTGTGTAAATAATAAGAGCTTTCTTCGTCTTTCTGTCAAGAACTCAGTATTGTCTTCTTCCGCACTCAAAGTTGGCAAACACATCTAGTAACTTGATTTATTTGTTTATTTCGGGATTTGAGATTTAAAGATTGAGCACAACCCACAACTGGCAGCACTGATCGTATTCCGGTACCTCGGTAGACCACGCGGTACACGCTAGACGCAACCATAATTCTCACACTAGAATATCACAACATCACCCATCGTAGGTTATAGCTCAGAACTGGTGTGCCTTACCAGCCGAGAAGACCTGATCATTCGGGGCCACATCGAATGACGGATGTCAATCGTGGCGATCGGGCAAAATTTGAGCTATAACCTACGATGGATGAGGTTGTGATATTCTAGTGTGAGAATTTTGGTTGCGTCTAGCGACTAGCGTGTACCGCGTGGTCTAGTGTTTACACACCCGCGTCACACGCCATTGATCCGGGGTTTGTTTTCGGGTCCGGTCAAGAATATGCACTACTGACGAGTCCAAACGAGAGCGAAACTCGAGTATAGTTAGTGCTTCCAAATTGACGTGGACAAGGCCTTAGGTTCCTACCGGAATACAATCAGCGTTGCCAGTTGTGGGTTGTGCTCAATCTTTACATCTAGTAACCACGGTACCTTTAGCATATGTTTGCGTTTTATGTTTTGACCACAACATGAGATTCTACGCACTGGTTCCAACACTCCCTCGGCACATGCAGATGAGGAGTGAGGCGGGAAGATGTACTTCTTGCGGTTCCAATCAGGTGTAACGGTAAATTTGTTTATCCCAAGGTGTTGTTACCTTGTAACTGAAAAGTTTGGCTCCAAGAGGTTAACATAGTACAAACTGTATTGTGCAATCACAAGGAATGACACTATCCAGCGCCACACATCGGGCGCTGGAGCGCCAGATATTCCTACCCACGACGCTTGAGGGCAAAAGTAGAAGATGATGGTGATAGTGATGATAGTACAGAAGGGGTTATTGTAACATTTGAAATAGTATTGACAACGTCACAAATGGGAAAGAACTAATGATGTAATCGTAGGATAGAGTTGATGATGTCAATATGGGAATAGAGGTGATGACGTAACCGCGGAAATAGAGATAATAACGTTACAATGAGATAGAGTTGATAACCTCACAATGAGATAGATTTGATACCGTCACTATTAGATAGAGTTGATAACCTCACAATGAGATAGAGTTGATAACGTCACTATTAGATAGAGTTGATAACGTCACTATTAGATAGAGTTGATAATGTCACTATGAGACAGATTTGATAACGTCACTATGAGATAGATTTGATAACGTCACTATGAGATAGATTTGATAACGTCACTATGAGATAGATTTGATAACGTCACAATGAGATAGATTTGATAACGTCACTATTAGATAGATTTGATCACGTCACAATGAAATAGATTTGATAACGTCACTATGAGATAGATTTGATAACGTCACTAAGAGATAGATTTGATAACGTCACTAAGAGATAGATTTGATAACGTCACTATGAGATAGAGTTGATAACGTCACAATGAGATAGAGTTGATAACGTCACTAAGAGATAGATTTGATAACGTCACTAAGAGATAGATCTGATAACGTCACTATGAGATAGAGTTGATAACGTCACAATGAGATAGATTTGATAACGTCATAATGAGATAGATTTGATAACGTCACAATGAGATATATTTGATAACGTCACTATGAGATAGATTCGATAACGTCACAATGAGATAGATTTGATAACGTCACTATGAGATAGATTTGATAACGTCACTATGAGACAGATTTGATAACGTCACAATGAGATAGATTTGATAACGTCACTATGAGACAGATTTGATAACGTCACTATGAGATAGATTTGATAACGTCACTATGAGATAGATTTGATAACTTCACAATGAGATAGAGTTGATAACGTCACAATGAGACAGATTTGATAACGTCACAATGAGATAGAGTTGATAACGTCACTATGAGACAGATTTGATAACGTCACTATGAGATAGATTTGATAACTTCACAATAAGATAGAGTTGATAACGTCACAATGAGACAGATTTGATAATTTCACAATGAGATAGAGTTGATAACGTCACAATGAGATAGAGTTGATAACGTCACTATGAGAAAGATTTGATAACGTCACAATGAGATAGATGTGATAACGTCACTATGAGATAGAGTTGATAACGTCACAATGAGATAGAGTTGATAACGTCACAATGAGATAGATTTGATAACGTCACTATGAGATAGAGTTGATAACGTCACAATGAGATAGAGTTGATAACGTCACAATGAGATAGAGTTGATAACGTCACTATGAGATAGAGTTGATAACGTCACAATGAGATAGAGTTGATAACGTCACAATGAGATAGAGTTGATAACGTCACAATGAGATAGAGTTGATAACGTCACTATGAGATAGAGTTGATAACGTCACAATGAGATAGAGTTGATAACGTCACAATGAGATAGAGTTGATAACGTCACTATGAGATAGAGTTGATAACGTCACAATGAGATAGAGTTACTATGTCTGAGGTAGTTAATGTCCCCAATAATATGTGCTAGTAACATTATTTCCCATTCCTTGATATTGTTAATCTATGATTTCTTTTGCATATATATATATATATATATATATAATCATCTGCTGTGCCGATAAATGAGACAATCATAATTTTCTTGTGTGGTCAACAGTCTCAAATAAGGTCCGCGTTCTTGTTCCGTATATGAGTTTGCTCAAGGCATCAACCTGAAAGACAGATAGAGGAAGACAGCGTGAGAAGATTCTTGACACTCCTGTGACATGGCATGGAAGGTAAATGATCCATGACATCGGAGATCGTAATTTGTGGAGAGGCATGATCGCCCACGCCAGCTGGCAAGGCACTGGGTGATTCTTTACTTGACCCTATCCGTTTGTTCATTAAGTCTTCTTATTATGGTTTAGCCACTAACACATAGTTCCTATGTGAATTCAAAGAATCCATGTTTTTATTATGAGCATACTTTCAATTACAACCAATCGCTTAGATTAGTAAATCAATACACTTTGTTGTGCGTGCAATTCTCTAGCTTTTAACTTCAGCTTTAACTTAATTATTTTATTGTCTAGAAGAAAGAGAAGAGCATCTGATTGGCTTTCGTTTTAATCTACAAGAAGATAAAGATTATCTGATTAAAATAAAAAGACAGATACTCTTCGCTTTATTCTAGACAGCAAAATGCCTCTACAAGACGACTTAGAAGAAGATAATCTACAAGGCAATTAATGATTATCTGATTATATTTTATTGACAACCAGAAGAGAAAGATTAACAGAATGACTTTTATTATCTACAGGAGGAAGAACATTGATGATCTTTTACTATCCACAAAACGATAACTGACAATATTCTACCCAGGTAAAGTAATTCATATATATCACAGAAATGAGCGCTCTGCTTACAGGTGAGCATGCTTTAAAACTTCAGACGAAGAAAACAGACCGTGACGAGGTTATGTGTGATACAGAAACCACGACCTTGTTGTTTGCGTGTTTACTCTGGGGAATTCAGAGAACCATAGAGAAGTTAACACCGCAGTGGCTGATGATGTATCAAGTCCAGAACAGGTGAGCAGGTGAAGTAATTTCAAGGCGTTTGTGGGAGACGCAGAATTGTCGGCTCAGTGACTCATGGAGCGAACAGAACCAGCGGGAAGACCATGTAAAAAAGATTACTGCTGAAATAGGCTAGCGAAAACAATAACAATGTTTCATTTTGTGGAGAATTGTGGCGCGCAAATTCGATTACCATAGCGTTAGGGGAAACGTGGTTATATTGTATGTGGTTATATGGTATGTGGTTTTATTGTATGTGGTTATATTGTATGAAGTTATATTGTATATGGTTATATGGTATGTGGTTATATGGTGTGTGGTTATATTGTATGTGGATATATT
Source organism: Cepaea nemoralis (assembly GCA_014155875.1). Lineage (NCBI taxonomy): Eukaryota > Metazoa > Mollusca > Gastropoda > Stylommatophora > Helicidae > Cepaea > Cepaea nemoralis. The sequence goes on from JACEFZ010019440.1 coordinate 103,710, forward strand.
GTATGTGGTTATATTGTATGTGGTTATATTGTATGTGGTTATATGGTATGTGGTTATATGATATGTGGTTATATGGTAAGTGGTTATATGGTGTGTGGTTATATGGTATGTGGTTATATGGTATGTGGTTATATTGTATGTTGTTATATGGTGTGTGGTTATATTGTATGTGGTTATATGGTATGTGGTTATATGGTGTGTGGTTATATGGTATGTGGTTATTTGGTGTGTGGTTATATTGTATGTGGTTATATTGTATGTGGTTATATTGTATGTGGTTATATGGTATGTGGTTATATTGTATGTGGTTATATGGTATGTGGTTATATGGTGTGTGGTTATATGGTATGTGGTTTTATGGTGTGTGGTTATATTGTATGTGGATATATTGTACGTGGTTATATGGTATGTGGTTATATGGTATGTGGTTATATTGTATGTGGTTATATTGTATGTGGTTATATTGCATTTGGTTATATGGTATGTGGTTATATGGTATGTAGTTATATTGTGTGTGGTTATATTGTATGTGGTTATATGGTATGTGGTTATATGGTGTGTGGTTATATGGTATGTGGTTATATGGTGTGTGGTTATATTTTATGTGGTTATATTGTATGTGGTTATATTGTATGTGGTTATATGGCATGTTTTTATATTGTATGTTGTTATATGGTATGTGGTTATATGGTGTGTGGTTATATGGTATGTGGTTATATGATGTGTGGTTATATTGTATGTGGATATATTGTACGTGGTTATATGGTATGTGGTTATATGGTATGTGGTTATATTGTACTAGCTGACCCGGCCCGGCTTCGCCCAGACTCTGGTGGGGAGCATCTCATTTAATTCATATAAGTAGTCATATAAGTTCTCGTTCCCGTTACCGACTATCTGTCTGTCTGTCTGTCTGTCTGTCTGTCTGTCTGTCTGTCTATCTGTCTGTCTGTCTGTCTGTCTGACCCGGCCCGTCTTCGCCCAGACCCTGATGGGGAGCATCTCATTTAATTCATATAAGTAGTCATATAAGTTCCCGTTCCGACTATCTATCTGTCTGTCTGTCTGACCCGGCCCGGCATCGCCCAAATCCTGGTGGGGAGCATCTCATTTAATTCATATAAGTAGTCATATAAGTTCCCGTTCCCGACTGTCTGTCTGTCTGTCTGTCTGTCTGTCTGTCTGTCTATCTATCTATCTGTCTGTCTGTCTGACCCGGCCCAGCCCATGGTGGAGAGCATCTCATTTAAATTATATAAGTAGTCATATAAGATCCCGTTCCCGACTATCTGTCTGACTGTCTGTCTGTCTTGGGTAAATGTAGGAGGGAGGAGGAAGAGGGAGGTGGAGGAGGGAAGAGGAGGGAGGAGGAGGGAGGAGACAGGAGGAGTAGGGAGGAATAGGAGGGAGGAGGAGGGATTAGGAGGAGGAGGGAGGAGTAGGGTGGAGGAGGAGGCGAGGAGGAGGGAGGAGGAAGAGGGAGGAGGAGGGAGAAGGAGGGAGGAGGAGAACGCAGGAGGAGAAGGGAGCAGGAGGAGGAGAGGGAGGAGGAGGTAGAGGGAGGAGGAGGGAGGAGGAGGAGAGAGTAGGAGGAGGGAGGAGGCGGAGGGAGAAGGAAGAGGGAGGAGGAAGAGGGAGAAGGAGGAGGGAGAAGGAGGAGAAGGAGGGGAGGAGGAGGAGGGAAGAGGAGGAGGGGAGGAGGAGGAGGGAGGAGGAGGAATGTGAAGGGAGGAGGAGGGAGGAGGTAGAGGGAGGAGGAGGAGGGAGGCGGAGAGAGGAGGAGGAGGGAGGAGGAGGAAGAGGGAGGAGGAGGAATGTGAAGAGAGGAGGGGGAGGAGGTAGAGTGAGGAGGAGGGAGGAGGAGGAGGTAGAGGTAGGCGGATGTGCGGAGGCGGAGGAGGAGGCAGTGCTGCTACAAGGCGTAGGTGGGAGGAGTTACTGAGTCTGTCGGAATCCGAGGACGACGGGATAGCGGAGTGTGAGGACTGGGTAGCAGGAGGATGGATGCGAGACAAGGAGGATGAGGGCTGAGGCGTGTTCTGATTCAGGCCCAGGCATGGCTTACCGCTAGGATGAGGTAGTCATGTGGAATGGAGGATGGAGGGAGGAGGTAGACGGAGGGAGGAGTGATGAGGCCGCGGAGGAGTCGTAACGGAGGAGGTGGGATTAGGGTTGTGAGGATAGGGCGGAAGACGTAGGAGGATGTGATCACGAGGGCATGAGGAGGATGAGGGAGGCGTCGGCCGAGGGCGGAGGAGGCCTGTGACTAGGGCGGCCGGAGGTCTCTGTAGGCTGGCGTTGTTCGTAGGGAGGATGCGGATGTTGCGGAGGCTTGCTGAGGGGTCATCTTGCGGCGGATGCATTTTTAAGGAGTGCTTCCAGAGGCTAGGAAGGAGTTTCTTCGGCTTTTCTCTTTCGGAGGAGTTGAGGTCGATCCTTCATCTGTAGGGGAGAGGAAGGAACGAGGGGGAGGATTGTCTCTTGGTTAGTATTCTAAGGGAGTTTAGCTCCTGAGGAAGGAGAAGGAAGGATTAGAGTCGAGGAGGAGGAGGAAGAAGGGGGAGAGGATCTTGGGGTTTCGTCTTCGAGAGGGTAGGGTGAGGGGGAGGGGAAGTAGGTCTCTGTCGTCTGGAGGAAGAGTGCGTCCATCGAGGGAGGAGGCTTTTGGGTCTTGATCTTTCGTTCTTTTAAGGGAATCTTCTTGGAGGAGAGTTATTCCCCTTTCTTCTTTATGCGTGTCCCTCTGCTTCGCTGTCGGTCTTCTATCTGTCTTCTCTCTTTTCTGTCTTCTTTCGTACGCCTTCTTCTTGCTTCATCTCGTCGGCTGGCTCGGTCTGTCTGTTTATTCGCTGTCGTCCTCTTTCTTCTTCTTCTCTTCTTCCTTCTCGTCCTCAGGCCGGTGAGGCCCGCGGGCGTTTTCGGCGAGCTTTTCTTTCTGATTCTTGTCTTCTGCTCCTTTTACTTCTTTGCTCTTACTCCGTTTTCTTGTTCTTTTTGACCTTCTTCTCTCCTCTTCTTCTCTTTCTTCTCTCTGCTTCTTGGCTCTTCTTCGTGCTTCTTCTCTTTCTCTCGCCCTTCCCTGCCCGATCGGCGGAGACGGCGGTGGGCGGCGTGCGGGTGCCATGACGGAGGGTCGTCCAGGACCGGGACAGGTGGAAGCGGCTGAAGGCGAGTCGGCCGGCACAGTAGTAGGGCGGAGGCGGTCCGGCGGGCGGCGGCGGCGGCAGGCCCGGGCGGCGGCCGCGGCTGCGCAGGCCGGCGGAGGGTGGAGGGGAGGCTGCTGTGAGGTAGAGGTCGTTCGCGCGGTCGAGGTCGGCTGCGTGCGGGCCCGTGGCAGCCGAGGCTCCTGACGGCAGGGGGGATGCGGTACGCCGGCGGCCGGCCCGGCTGCGGAGGCAGCGGAGAGGGATGCGGAGGGAGCGGTAGGCGGCGGGCCGCTGCGCGCGCGCGGACGGGGGGCGGCCGCGGAGGAGTCGCGGGCGGGCGGATGTTAGGGAGGAGGGGAGAGGAGAGGGAGAAGGAGGGGAGAAGGAGGAGGGAGGAGGGAGAGTTATGAGAGGGAGGAGGAAGAGGAGAAGGGTGGAGGAGGAGGTAGAGGGAGGAGAAGAGAGGAGGGAGAGAGTTCGCCATTCCGAATTCATACTCTTCCCTTCTACACGACTGTAGATAACTTCCTTACACATAAAAAGATGAATTGTTATTGATATTGCCGTGGCATGGAGGAATATCAGCAGCAGAGTTGATCCAAAAAACCAAAGACTGAGATCTACGGAGAGCCATGAACGCCTACGCCAGCCGGCACGGCACTTGATGATGATGATTGCCGTGTGACGATTCTGTGTAGTCGCGTCATTTTCTTCCCTTTCCCTAGCGTTTTGGTTCGGGGATTCTTTCATCATCATCATCATCATATATTTACGTACGTATTTTGGGAGGGGGAGGAGGGAGGAGGAGGAAGAAGAAAAAAAAACTATGACAGTTGACAGCTCTGGAATGAAAGGAAGGCGTGTAGAAAATTTCATCTCAATCGGATGGGCCGTTCGCGAACAAATAAAGGACATACATATATATTTACATATATATTTACATACATACACTTTGTTTTATAGATATAGATGTGGTTATATTGTATGTGGTTATATTGCATTTGGTTATATGGTATGTGGTTATATGGTATGTGGTTATATTGTATGTGGTTATATTGTATGTGGCTATATTGTATGTGGTTGTATCTTATGTGGTTGTATCTTATGTGGTTATATTGTATGTGGTTGTATTGTATGTCGTTATATTGTATGTGGTTATATTGTATGTGGTTATATTGTATGTGGTTATATTGCATGTGGTTATATTGTATGTGGTTATATTGTATGTGGTTGTTTCTTATGTGGTTACATTTTATGTGGTTATATTGTAAGGATTTATCTTCAGAATTCATTAATTATACTCGCCATGTTATTTTCTATTTGTGTGTGTGTGTGTGTGTGTGTGTGTGTGTGTGTGTGTGTGTGTGTGTGTGTGTGTGTGAGTGAGTGTGTGTGTGTGTGTTTAAACATTGTATTTTAAAATTTTTATCTGTTAATATTTTTCAATAAATAATTGTAATCTTATATTGCTTCAGCTCATACGATTCTCGAATCAATATTTTGTTAGCCCATCCAGTTGTAAACTTGTCGTGCCATAAAGTAATAGCCTCAGCACACCCCGTTCTCAATATTCCACAACAATTTATATTAACCCGTCCAGCTATGAAAATTGCATTAAAAATAATCTTTTTTCAAATATTATTGAATTCTCACAACTGTGTGGATGGGGTTGTACTCTCACAGATGTGTGGACGGGGTTGAATTCTCACAACTGTGTGGACGGGGTTGTACTCTCACAACTGAGTGGACGGGGTTGTACTCTCACAGATGTGTGGACGGGGTTGTACTCTCACAACTGTGTGGACGGGGTTGTACTCTCACAGATGTGTGGACGGGGTTGTACTCTCACAACTGTGTGGACGGGGTTGTACTCTCACAGATGTGTGGGCGGGGTTGTACTCTCACAACTGTGTGGACGGGATTGTACTCTCACAGATGTGTGGACGGGGTTGAATTCTCACAACTGTGTGGACGGGGTTGTACTCTCACAGATGTGTGGACGGGGTTGAATTCTCACAACTGTGTGGACGGGGTTGTACTCTCACAGATATGTGGACGGGGTTGTACTCTCACAACTGTGTGGACGGGGTTGTACTCTCACAGATGTGTGGACGGGGTTGAATTCTCACAACTGTGTGGACTGGGTTGTACTCTCACAGATGTGTGGACGGGGTTGTACTCTCACAACTGTGTGGACGGGGTTTGTACTCTCACAGATGTGTGGACGGGGTTGTACTCTCACAACTGTGTGGACGGGGTTGTACTCTCACAGATGTGTGGACGGGGTTGAATTCTCACAACTGTGTGGACGGGGTTGTACTCTCACAGATGTGTGGACGGGGTTGTACTCTCACAACTGTGTGGACGGGGTTGTACTCTCACAGATGTGTGGACGGGGTTGTACTCTCACAACTGTGTGGACGGGGTTGTACTCTCACAACTGTGTGGACGGGGTTGAATTTTCACAATTGTGTGGACGGGGTTGTACTCTCACAACTGTGTGGACGGGGTTGTACTCTCACAGATGTGTGGACGGGGTTGTACTCTCAGAACTGTGTGGACGGGATTGAATTATCAAAGATGGAGAAAATGGTGAAAATGATTTTCTAATTTTTGTTACGGTTGTTGTTGTTGTTGTTGTTGTTGTTGTTGTTGTTGTTGTTGTTGTTGTTGTTCTTCTTCTTCTTCTTCTTCTTCTTCTTCTTCTTCTTCTTCTTCTTCTTCTTCTTCTTCTTCTTCTTCTTCTTCTTCTTCTTCTTCTTCTTCTTCTTCTTCTTCTTCTTCTTCTTCTTCTTCTTCTTCTTCTTCTTCTTGTCATTATTGAAGATGATATGATAATAATCATGATTGTTGTTCTTGATGTCCATGATGATGATGATTTTCACTTTGTTGTCATGGTTGGCGTTACTGTTTATGATGATGTTTATGATGAAGAAAAAGAAGAGGATGATGAAGAAAAACATTACCATAAATGTGATGGTAAGATTAATGAAAACAATTTTGTTGTATTTATTGTTCTTAAAGAAGAAGGAGAAGAAGAAGAAGAAGAAGAAGAAGAAGAATGGGAGGAGGAGGATGAAGAAGAAGAAGAAGGAGAGGCAGGAGGTGGAGGACTACGAAGAAAATAAGAAGGCGAAAAAGAAGAAGAAGAAAACATTAACAAGAAAAAACAGAAGAAGAAAAGGATCAAAGGTTCATCAGCTACGCACACTAATCTCACATCATAACCACATTAACGTGTAATCTTGTCTTTTCGCTTAGAATATTATGAACAAGTGGGCCATTATCATTAACATTATTTCCAGGTGAAAGGAACAGACATTCCAGGGAACTGCACTGAATCTGTCAACAAACACTTTGCTTGGAAACTACTTTGTCGATGTTACTGAAAATGTTCATTGCGTATTGCAGAATCACCTATTTGTAATATTCTTACCGTTCTGATATAACAGATGGTTGGTAGTTTCTTGGGTCAAATAATTCTCCCTTCATATCGTTACGGATGTTTGTAAACTAGATCTGGGAGAAAGCTCTACACACGAAAGAACGAATGAACGAACTTTATTTTCAAATGGTTAAGAACTTTGCATGCAGGTCTTACTAGCATTACACACAAAGCAAACATTTATCTATAATAAATTTTCAAATCACACATTATATTCTTCGAGTAGAATCAATCAATCAATCATGTGCCATGCCGGAAAGCGTGGGAAGTCATTTCACTCGATCACCAGTGTCGTGGATCAGCTCAGTGTTCCTGTCTCGACCATGCCATGTGGCCAAGCCACCTAGGTATTTACTTCTCGGTCTTCCCCTTGGTCTGTTGCCTTCGATCTTGCCAGTTGTCACCAAGTTCTTCAATCCATTTTTTCTCCAAACATGTCCAAAAGACCAAATAAGACTGTCTACGTCTAATTTCTCTAATCAATTTACGATTTTCATTTGTCTCCTGTAGTACTAGGTCATTGGTTTTTGTGTCTGTCCATGGCATTCTTTGCATTCTTCTCAGAAACCACATTTCTGCAGCCATCAGATGTTTTTCAGCTTGACTGCTCATTGTCCAAGTTTCACATCCATACAAAAGAACAGGCCCTATGTAGCATCTCAACACTCTTTTTCTCGTTTCAATTGACATCTTTTTATTGGTCAGTATGTTGTGCATCTTGCTAAAGGCTAATTTTGCCATGGCGATTCTTGTTCTAATCTCTTAAAGGCATCTCCCATCAGATGTTATTACTGTTCTGAGATAATTGTACCGATTCACTTCTTGAAGAATATTCCCATTTACTTGTATATTACATTGTGGTATTTAGTTCTTCCTAGTGACGACCATAATCTGTGTCTTTTTACAATTTAATTCTAACCCCAGTTGTTCACTGTGTGCAAGACTAAATGTCATGGCAGGGCAGACCAGACCTTAAGCCTTGGTCGGCAACTGGTCTAGGAAGGAAGCTCCGAATGGCGAATAGTTAGAGCATTGCTTTGCTGATCCGACAGCTTTTGCAGCTTGTCTTGTTCCATCTTATTGGTGTAACCTTTCCTCTGGAGTAAACTAGGTAGACGAAGAGAGGAATCACATTGTCTGTAAATCTAGCCCAGGCTAGAGACCTACGGAGAGCAATAACTACATTTTTCAAACTGTCGCCTATCATGACAGCAAGGTGCCAGACGTTATCAATAAGCAAAACTTCACAATTCCATTCCTAAAATAGCATTATTGATAAGCAAAATCCCACAATCCGTCCCCAGAGTAGTATTATTTTTAACCCGCTATCTCTCAATATGCAGTAAATAATTATCAGCCTCTTCGTGCAAAAAATCTCTTTACTTATTTTTAGAACAGCAGCATCTCTAAGCTAAAGACCCTAGCATTTCATTTCTACTACAGCTGTATGATCAAACTAATCACTCAGATTCGACTGCACCTAGAAACAAAGTATGCACACTTAACTTCAATATCTAAATACCGGTATCTCACAATTCACTATTTCTATAAACCTGTATCTTACACTCTTTTAGAAGAACATTACTACTATTTCACTAGGTCTGTAAGCCTGTAACTAATACCTCACTCTACAACAGAACAACTCATATTTCATATCTCTGTAAGCTGCTAGTAAACACTCACATTTCACTGCGTCTGTAAGTCTGGAATTCACATTCTGCTATGCCTAAAAGTCTGTAAATTAGGTCTTATATTCTATCTATCAGCCAACAAGCAATACCTCTGGGTGGGAGGAGTCTCCGTGGCCAAGTGGTCAAGTCTTCTGTTTTGCGCGCTGAAGATCGTGGGTTCGTTTTCGAAATGCGTCGTTCACACAAAAGACTTCAAAACAGACATAACAGTGATATGTGAATATTATAACATACTCCAAGACTGCCCAAAGTCGACATATCTAGGCAAACCTTTTGGCCTGGAGAAACACCAGTTGAAGATAAACGCTATGGACCACCGAGTGAACTAAAAAAAAGGCAGTGAAATTCATACAAGAGAAAACATTGAAGTTACAGACCCATTTCAAGCTAACGAAAGAAGAAGACAATTTAAAAATCCACACTAAATAAGCAAAATACAAAGAAAAAAACATACTATTCAATCAGGATTAGAATGAAAGTCAGAGAAATAAATTATGTGCTAATTCTTAGCAAATGTCAAGATTTGGTATAACTAATTGTCTTCCCTTGTAGATCAATGTGTGTCTTTACTGTTAACGTAATGATTCGTTGGTTGCCTATTTTCTGTTTTGTTTGTTGGTTGGGATCTCAGGGAATTCATGCTGGTCCCGTATTAGTGGAAACCATGGATGACAGGAAATGCCTATGTATTGCCTTACATTAATGAAAGCATTAGATGGCAGAGACTGTCCCGTATTAGTGGAAACCATGGATGACAGGAAATGCCTATGTATTGCCTTACATTAATGAAAGCATTAGATGGCAGAGATTGTCCCGTATTAGTGGAAACCATAGATGACAGGAAATGCCCATGTATTGCCTTACATTAATGAAAGCATTAGATGGCAGAGACTGTCCCGTATTAGTGAAACCATGGATGACAGGAAATGCCTATGTATTGCCTTACATTAATGAAAGCATTAGATGGCAGAGACTGTCCTGTATTAACAGACTCAGTGCCAAACAAAAAGGAAGCTTGCACCAAACATGGTAAACAATCAAATGAACAAGTAATTTTTTGTTGTTGCATATCCCTTACGGGACGTTGCAGTCAACACCAGCATTTTTCAGCTGCTGTTGATGTACTAGGCAAGTGTTACGTTCAGTAGTTTGCCATTGCTTTCTGAACGACTGGTTCCCATACCAGCACGTTATAACACAACGCGACACGGTCTGCTGCACAAATCGGTCGCAGCTGAGCTGGTACCCGGCTCACGAACCGCGTTCGCAAGCCTTTAGCCACGGAACCGGAACAAGTAATATATAATGTAAATGTCCGTTCACTGAGCAGTAAAACTGTGAAAGATACCACGAAACAAAACGAATATAACCATGACTCTAGTATAGCGATATATCATCCTTCTGTCCAAATGGAAGGTCACATTTGACGATATATTAACCTTCGGCTCTTAATCAGTTCATTTACTTCTTGAGTGGACGGGACTTTTTATGTGTTGGTCCTGTATTAACTCAAGTCTCCTTGAATGGTGGGGAATGTCCGTGTGGTGACCTTTCATTCCCCCGAAGGCTGAACGCCATGCAGGTGGATTCTCTAGAACTGCTAGATGGAATATAAATCCGTCAAATAACATAGATGCAAATGACATTACCATGCTGGTAGTGAACTGTCTATGGAACTACCGGGTGCGAAACAACCGCATGAGGTGAACCCGGAAATCCTATGCCGGGATACAGTCTCACGTGTCGATCGAACAACAAACAGCACACTCACCGCCCTACATTCGTGGAAAGAAGGAGAACAAGAAGAAATCGTGTTTTCCCACAATCTTACGTCACCCATGTTTTGTATTCAATTCCCGTGCATCATTGTTTGCTTTTTTTTTTTTTTTACCAACGCAGCTGTTCGGTGTCAAACCCCAGCGAAGCCAGGATCCTGTTTTACCACCACTAGGGCTCTGAAGTCGAGCGAGCTTCATAAAATAGAAACATATAATTTCAGAATTTTCTGGAAATTGTCTGGGTAGTAAATTCTTGTTTGTCCATCAAGACTGATGATGACCATTCATTTCATCCAGTGGGGTTGAAAGTATGGAGCCGTGAGTTCTAAGATGGCTGATAAGGCCTATTTTGGCTCGAAATGTTCTTTGACAATGTGGACAAAGAATGTTTGACGTTTCTGGAGGAGGATTTCCTGCAGTGTTTTTCTGTCCTGCCTTTTCTTCACAGCTCTTGCAGTCCTGGTTGCCCCACACGTGACTGCACCCTTGCGAATGATGCACGCCACGAATTTCGGTCTCTGACTGCAGTCTCCCAGGTGTCTTGATGAATTCCAAAAGTATTCAGTGAGATTTTCAGAGTGTCTTTAAAGCGTTTCCTCTGGCCGCCTTGGGAGCGTTTACCACGACACAACTCGCCGTAAAAAATTCTTTTAGGCAACTTGTGATCTGGTATGCGAGTTAAGTGACCAGCCCAGCGAATCTGATTCTTCATTAGTTGAGTCGGAAGAACAGCCTATGGTGAACGGAAGGCCCAATATACGGAAGTGAGGCTTATCAGCCATGTGCAGGACGTGACGATTTCTTGGGTGAGCCCAGTACCAGAGCGCTGTGTGTCGGCTCTGCAAGTATGGAAGCCTCCTTGGATGGCGGGGAATGCCCATGGTCTGCCCCTGCCTTCCCTTGAGGGCTGACCAGGATGTCTTTGGCTGTTCTATATGGGCCAGCTGGGACGGGGGATAACACCACAACAGTGAGAGTCAAACGTCCAAAGAAACCCCCGGAAATGTTAACACGGTCAACAAATGCCCGCAGAAGTAGGATGTGTCCGCCTAACGGCACAAGAACGCAGCTCTGCTGTAAACAGGCACAACGGAATAACGTCCGAAAAAAAACACAACTCCGGATGAACGCAGAAAAAGAAGATTAGTATAGTGTGGATACTGGGCATGGACGCCCTTTCTAGGACCTCAGTGTCTGTTATCTTGTCTTGCCATTTAATCTTCAGTAGCTTCCTTAGGCAGACTGTGTGGAAGTGGTGTAATTTCCTAGCGTGTCGCTGATAAACAGTTCAGGTTTCACAAGCATATAGCAGTGTGGATAATACAACTGCTTTGTATACTTTCAGCTTTGTTTGCAGGCTTATTCCATTTCTGTCCAATACATTCTTGTACAGTCTGCCAAAGGCCGCGCTGGCCTTGGAGATTCATGCATTCACTTCGTCATCAATTGTGGCAGCCTGTGACACAGTGCTGCCAAGATAGGTGAATTTGTCCACAATACTTAGTCTATGACCACTCACTTTAATGTTCGGCACAGTGTGATTATTTTCCTAGAGCTGGCTGGTACATAACTACAATCTTCTCCAAGTTGATATTGAGCCCAAAGTTGGCACAGGCATTTGAGAAAGCTGAAACATTGTGTTGCACGTCTGCCTCTGAGTTGGCATATAGAGTGCAATCATCTGCAAACGGGAGCTCTCTGAAGGTGTCGCTGTTAATTTTTGTGTTAGCTTTCAGCCTTCTGAGATTGAATAACGTTCCATCCATGCGCTAGTTGATGTCTATTCCAATGTCGTTGGTCTCGAAGGCATTCGTCAACATTGCTGAAAACATGAGGCTGAACAGTGTTGGTGCCAAGACACATCCTTGCCTCACCCCATTGGTGACAAGAAAGGGCTAAGACAGTTCACCATTTTCCCCTTACTCTTGCCTGCATGCCATCATGAAATAGTTGCACTATTTGGACAAACTTTCGTAGACAGCTATATTTTTCCACAATTTTGCCTGCATACCATCATGAAATAGCCGCACTATTTGGACAAACTTTCGTAGACAGATATATTTTGCCACAATCTTCCACAGTCCTTCTCTGCTGACTGTATTAAAAGCCTTGGTAAGATCAATGAAAGTGGAGAACATTTCGCAGTTCTGTTCCTGACAATTCTCTTGAAGCTGCCTTGCAGCGAAAATCATGTCAACAGTTCTGCGTTCTTTTCTGAAGCCACACTGACTCTCAAGAAGAAGACCTTGATCGAAATGATCCGTGAGGCGATTGAGAAGAATTCTGGCGAGCATCTTCCCTGCAATTGAAAGCAAGGAGATGCTTTGGTGGTTGTCACAGGATTGGCGGTTTCCTTTACGGTTGTAAAGGTGGACTATTGACGCGTTCTTGAAATCTTGTGGTATGATATCGCTCACCCACATGTTTGTAAAGACTTGGTGAAGCTGCTCTGTTAGGACCGGCCCACCTGCCTTGTATATCTCTGCTGGGATGGAGTCAGGACCAGGTGCCTTGCCTTTGGAGAGTTGCTGGATGGCTTTGTTTACTTCCACTATGGTTGGCAGGTCATCAAGTGTATCATTAGTTGGAGCTTGAGGAAGGCAGTTGATGGTTTCATCATCGAAGAAGGAAGTTGCATTTAAGATGTTGCTGAAATGCTCTGTCCAGTGTTGAAGGATTTCTTTCTTATCGGTGACCAATGTTTCCCCATCTGCACTGAGGAGGGGAACTATGCCTGGTGGTGTAGGACCATAGACCGCTTTCAGTGAGTCGTGGAAGTTTTTCAAATCATGTCTGTCAGCAAAGCCTTGAATTTCATCAGCTTTGCTGCTCAGCCAGGAGTCCCGCATGTGCTGAAGTTTCTGCTGCACTACTCTCTGAATATTCTTGAAGGCATCTTTTTTTATGTTTGACTGCGGGTCATTCAAATGTGCCTTGAGGAGAAGATGTTTCTCGACCAGCAATGGTTGATGTCTTCGGAATTTTCAGCAAACCAGTCTTTATGCTTTCGGAGGGCTGGACCCAGGATTTCCATAGCAGTGTTGTAAATTATGTCCTTTAGGGCTCTCCACACTGTTTCTGCATCCTGTTAAGTTGCAGCATTGGGCTTGAGGCGGTCTTCCAGCATATGTTCAAACGACAGCTGCATTTTCTTGCTGTTTAGGCGGGTGACATTTAGTATTTTTTGCATTCCTACCTCTTGAGGACGCTGTGGTGGTTTGATGTGTATGTTTATTTTCGAGATAATGAGACGATGGTCTGTCCAACATTCGTCACCACACATGGATTTCGTCACCCGAACGTCTTGTCTGTCACTTCTCCTGACGATGACATAGTCAATGAGGTGCCAGTGTTTCGAGCGAGGGTGCATCCACGATGTCCTATTTCTCATGGGAAGAGGACAATTGTGTTGGTAATTAGGAGATCGTGTTCGGCACATGTCTGAAGGAGGATGAGTCCATTACTATTACAATTTCCGACTCCGTGCTTTCCACAATCTTGCGAACGCGGTTCATGAGCCGGGTACCAGGCGTTTGAAGCTCAGCTGCGACCGATTTGTGCAGCAGACCGTGTCACGTTGAGTTATATTGTGCTCGGATGGGAGCCGGTCGTTCAGAAAGCAATGCCAAACTACTGAACGTAACAATTGCCTAGCACATTAACAGCAGCTGAAAAATGCTGGTGTTGACTGCAACGTCCCGTAAGGGATACGCAACAATTTTAGCTTAGCTTTCCAATGATGCCACTCCAAGAGGTGGTGTCCGTGCCTACTCTGGCATTGAAATCCCCAAGGAGTATAAGTTTGTCTCCTTTGGAAACAGATGTTAATACAATGTGCAGGTCCTCATAGAACTTGTTCTTGACATCATCTTTATTGGACATAGTTGGTGCGTAGACACTCACAGTGGTTGCATGCTTCCTTTGATTCAGCAGGGGCAACTTAATGGTCATAAGCCTGTCGTTTATAGCCTTTGGAAATTAAGCTAGCTTGCCAACCAGGGCCGACTTAATGGCAAATCCCACACCGGATTGGCGTCTTTCCTCGCTTTTCCTTCCACTCCATAAAAATGTGTAGCAGACACCCACTTCACATATTTGGCCTTCTTCTGCAAGTCGTGTCTCGCTCAAGGCTACAATGTCGATGTTGTACCTGCCCAGCTCTTTCCCAATCAGTGCTGTTCGTCTCTCTTGACCCGACGCGCTGTCTCTATCAAGTAGGGTGCGTACATTCCAAGTTCCGATTGTTAAGGGAATATGGTTTGCTTTTTTAGCTTTGCCTGTTTTTCTTTGTTTGTATGTCAACCGCAGTATAGGGTACCCACCAACCGCTGCTAGCTGGTTAGGTAATGATGGAGCAGGCAATATTTAGGGCAACTTTTCTAGCCCCTTCTTCCTGCTATGGATGTGAGCAGTGTGTTCCTATAGAGGGCTGCTCAGTCGCTCAGGGGAATGCCGAATCCTACTGCTGCCCCGGTCAGTAGAAGACGACCATATGGCCTTAGCCGCCTGTGTGCAGGCCTGTGACTACGACTGCCAGCGTACCCACGCCTGCCGCTTCGCAGCGCGCCCATAGACACATGGCTTGAAGGTGATATATGACGTTGGATGAAGAATGACTTGCGCGATGAATTGGATTAAAGTGAGGAAGAGTTGCGCAATTCGTCGACCTCACTGTCTCGCCTGAGTCCATCCGAGTCCAGTGGCAAGACAAGTCAAGACGACTGGAGACGAATACAGGTGCAGTGGATGACCAGGGTGTTCCACGTGCCTTGCCGTCCTCATTACGTACCACAACGCTTTGCAGGTAAACGCCGTCTTGCACGTTAAATCTGGAATGATTTCTTCCACGCAGTCTGCCGAATCCTGTCTTTACATGCTGGGTAGGGAATTACAGGGCCCTAATAAACTGGTTACATACATAATTATACTGTGACCCTATAATGAAGTGTCTGTCAAGAGACTACTTTTAATCTTGGTTTATTCTGTCTTTGCTACCTGTCGCTCAATATTTCCAGATTCTATGTTCTATTTCACACGTCCGCCGATGTCTAGGGTAGTGAGATCAGTTACCTAACCTTCTTGGATAAGGATGAGCACTGTGTGTAAGATGTGCATAGTAAGTGTCACCACGGCCGTTGGAAATAACAAAGAGTAGGCCGTCATTCGCAGTACAGGCAAAGTCGTCATGTAAGAAAACATACCCACGGGAAGATAGAGCCTATTATCTTGGGTGGGATCTACCTAGAAGAAAACCTGGCACACAAGCGTACTGAAGTTGTTCCCTGCGGTATCTTTAAGGTGCAGAACTGAAGAAAAAGAAGAAGAAGAAGAAGAAGAAGAAGAAGAAGAAGAAGAAGAAGAAGAAGAAGAAGAAGAAGAAGAAGAAGAGGAAGAAGAAGAAGAAGAAGAGGAAGAAGAAGAAGAAGAAGTAGAAGAAGAAGAAGCAGAAGAAGAAGAACAACAATAACAACAACAACAACAACAACAACTACAACAACAACAACAGCTGTCTGATGCAGAAGAAGTTAAAGTAATACTTGAGATCACGCTAACAAATGTGGCAACAGTCTGTGAAAGTTCATAAATAAACACATATGTATTGTTTCGCGCTCATTGAAGTAGAAGAAGGAAGGAGAGACTAGAGGACGCACATTTTTTTCATATCCTATTTACAGGACATCGCTGTCAACACCAGCACTGCTGTTGATGATATCTTGGCAAGTTTACGGACAGTAGTTTGTCATTGTTTTCTGAACGACCGGCTCCTATACCATCACTTTAAAACCTAGCGCGACAGGTCTGCTACCAAATCGGTCGCAGTTGTGTTTCGAACACCTTTGCCACGGAGACCGGCAGAGGACGCACTAGTCAACATAAAAATTGAAAGGTACAGTTCATGTATTGTTTGGCCGGTAACTACTTTCAATTTGTATGTTATCTGATGCGTCTTTTGGTCTTTACTTCCTCCTTCTACTTCTGTGAGCGCCAAACAATACGTGTATGTTTATTTATGAATTGTCTTAGTGGCCTCTAAGTGTCCCCCAATTGACAATCTGTGAAAGAGTTACCAAGTGAGGACAAACATAAATCTAACATACATGTATGTATAATTTATGAATGAAATAATGAAAAACAGAACCATACGTATTTAAATACATCAAGTTAATTGAAGCTATTTGAATATCCCTCCCCAACACCCAACGTCACCCGTGCTAATTGAACCCCGCCCTCTCTTTTACAAAAGAAACTCCCGCCAAAATAAGTCCCCCACCCACAAGCAACGAATGAACGCGACAACGCCGGCTAGCTGCCAAGTCGAGTGTGGGGGTCCTGAGGTGCAGTGCTGTCACGCCGGCTAACCTCTCTTTGAGATTAAGAGCAGAGCTCTCTACTAGTCCTCAGAAAGACTAACCCACTGAAGGGATATTCAGGCACCTCATTCGGGATTAACAAATTAATAATGGCACATCTATTCCGTGCTTTAGGATTATGTGTCATTTGGCAGGTAAGTTATTTTCCCTTATGTACGCATACTTGTAACTTTTTTGTAGCTTCATCAGCGGCCCAGTGTATATGTTGGCACATTTTTCTACCGCGCTTTTGTATATTTACCTTGCATTGCGTTCAAACTCTGTCTCTCCCTGTCTGTCGTTCTCCGTGTGTGTGTCTCTATTGTCCTCTCTTTCACCTCCCTCTCTCTCTCTCTCACTTCCCCCATGTCGCTCTCTCTCGTTCACCCTCTCTTCTCTCTCTCTCTTCCCTCATCATCTCTCCCTCTCTTATCCCTTGCCCCTTTATGTCTCTTACAGCTTTATCTTGCTCTGCTTCCCCCCTCTTCTCTCTTCCCCACTCCCTTCTCTCTTTCTCTCCCTTATTCAACTCTCTCTCTCTCTTTTCCCCTCTCTCCCCTCCCACCTATCTAACCCCCCTTTTTAATCTTTTAGTTCCCCCTCTCTGAAAGAGAGAAAGAGAGAGAGAGAGAGAGAGAGAGAGAGAGAGAGAGAGAGAGAAACAATGTATGGATGCGTAAATGTTTGTTAGTGTGTTTGTGATTGTGAGTGGGCATATGTGCATGCGAGGGAGTGCGTATTTGTGAGTTATAGAGTGGGTGTATAGGTGTGCGAATTTGTGTAAATGATGTATTTATGTACGAATGTGTGTATGTAGGTATGTTTGTGTTTATACATGTGTGCGTGTGTATGTGTGCGTGCCTGCCTGTCTCATAATATGATGATAATCATTATTTATGTTCACAACACTCATTTGACAATGTTCTTTCTATGTGAATGTACCATGACAATTGATCATTGATGTATGTATGATTATTTTCAAATGGTTAAGAATTTGGCACGCTGAGTGAACTAAAAAAGACTGTTAGATTCATACAAGAGACAACATTGCAGTTATAGACATATTTCAAGCGAACGAAAGAAGAAGAAGAAGATCATTGATGTACGAAAGATGGGTTGTTGCAATGGCCGAGTGTAAGTTTGATCTGCTTGCCCAATTTTCAACCCTTTGAAAATAAGTTCGTTCGTCGAATCTCTCAGTTCCCAACCTTTCTCTCTCTCTCTCTCTCTCTCTCTCTCTCTCTCTCTCTCTCTCTCTCTCTCTCTCTCTCTCTCTCTCTCTCTCTCTCTCTCTCTCTCTCTAACTTCCCCCTTTCTATCTGTTTCTGTCTAGCAATTTACTATACCCGCCTCTCTATTTCAGTCAAAACGACCGCATAAAATCTGACCTTGCAATTCAATAAGTCACAAAAGAATTACGTCTCTAATAAAAGCTACGCAATGGTTTTTCTCTTACTATCAATACTGCCTTTCATCATCGGGTGTACAGTTATTTCCATCATTCAAAATCTTGTCGACGCCCCAAGTATTTAGTTTCACGGCCTTTATGTTGTTAAACTCAAAGTATGCTCTCTCTCTTTCCTGGGAAGACTTTTTGTTTTTTAAGCCACCAAGGATAACTCTACGCTTGCGTCATTATTTTTGAGAGTTACTCATCCTACGTTTTCATAAACCAGATGGCTTGCCACAAAACAAAATGATTTTTCAAAGTGTAAATAAACACTGCTGCTGCTGGGAACAAAAATGCCCTTTAGCAGGTTCTGTCGTTCATCCTTGGTGTGGCTGGCTAGTGAACAGGAACTATCGTGAATGTTTATCGCCGGTTGGAAGATGTTCACGCCTTTTCTCTAAATATCTGAGCAATTTGGTGGGTTTTTTTTAATATGCTCAGCGCATAAAACCATCACAAAGAGCAGGACATTGATAAATAAGCGTATAATATTGTCACGGTTAGATCTCTTGCGTTCTTAGACAGATCTCTTGTGGTTGACATCTCCTCCCCCTCTCTCTCTCTGTCGCCCTGTTCCTCTCTTTGTGATGAAGCAGAGACTTAGTCCCCACGAGCCTAGTGGTGAAGCAGAGACTTAGTCCCCACGAGCCTAGTGGTGAAGCAGAGACTTAGACCCCATGAGCCTAGAGGTGAAGCAGAGACTTAGATCCCATGAGCCTAGTGGTGAAGCAGAGACTTAGACCCCATGAGCCTAGTGGTGAAGCAGAGACAGACCCAAATGAGCCTAGTGGTGAAGCAGAGACTTAGTCTCCACGAGCCTAGTGGTGAAGCTGACTTAGTCCCCATGAGCCTAGTGGTGAAGCAGAGACTTAGTCCAGACGAGCCTAGTGGTGAAGCAGAGACTTAGACCCCATGAGCCTAGTGGTGAAGCAGAGATTTAGTCCAGACGAGCCTAGTGGTGAAGCAGAGACTTAGTCTCCACGAGCCTAGTGGTGAAGCAGAGACTTAGTCCCCATGAGCCTAGTGGTGAAGCAGAGACTTAGTCCAGACGAGCCTAGTGGTGAAGCAGAGACTTAGTCCAGACGAGCCTAGTGGTGAAGCAGAGACTTAGTCCAGACGAGCCTAGTGGTGAAGCAGAGACTTAGTCCCCATGAGCCTATTGGTGAAGCAGAGACTTAGACCCCATGAGCCTAGTGGTGAAGCAGAGACTTAGACCCCATGAGCCTAGTGGTGAAGCAGAGACTTAGACCCCATGAGCCTAGTGGTGAAGCAGAGACTTAGACCCCATGAGCCTAGTGGTGAAGCAGAGACTTAGTCCCCATGAGCCTAGTGGTGAAGCAGAGACATAGACCCCATGACCCTAGTGGTGAAGCGGAGACTTAGTCCACATGAGCCTATAGTGAAGCAGAGACTTAGTCCCCATGAGCCTAGTGGTGAAGCAGAGACTTAGACCCCATGAGCCTAGTGGTGAAGCAGAGACTTAGTCCCCATGAGCCTAGTGGTGAAGCAGAGACTTAGACCCCATGAGCCTAGTGGTGAAGCAGAGACTTAGTCTCCACGAGTCTAGTGGTGAAGAAGAGACTTAGTCCAGACGAGCCTAGTGGTGAAGCAGAGACTTAGTCCCCATAAGCCTAGTGGTGAAGCAGAGACTTAGTCCAGACGAGCCTAAAGGTGAAGCAGAGACTTAGTCTCCACGAGCCTAGTGGTGAAGCAGAGACTTAGTCCAGACGAGCCTAGTGGTGAAGCAGAGACTTAGTCCCCAAGAGCCTAGTGGTGAAGCAGAGACTTAGTCCCCATGAGCCTAGTGGTGAAGCAGAGACTTAGTCCCCATGAGCCTAGTGGTGAAGCAGAGACTTAGACCCCATGAGCCTAGTGGTGAAGCAGAGACTTAGTCTCCACGAGTCTAGTGGTGAAGAAGAGACTTAGTCCAGACGAGCCTAGTGGTGAAGCAGAGACTTAGTCCCCATAAGCCTAGTGGTGAAGCAGAGACTTAGTCCAGACGAGCCTAAAGGTGAAGCAGAGACTTAGTCTCCACGAGCCTAGTGGTGAAGCAGAGACTTAGTCCAGACGAGCCTAGTGGTGAAGCAGTGACTTAGTCCCCATGAGCCTAGTGGTGAAGCAGAGATTTATACCCCATGAGCCTAGTGGTGAAGCAGAGACTTAGTCCCCATGAGCCTAGTGGTGAAGCCGAGACTTAGTCTCCACGAGCCTAGTGGTGAAGCAGAGACTTAGTCTCCACGACCTAGTTGTGAAGCAGAGACTTAGTCCAGACGAGCCTAGTGGTGAAGTAGAGACTTAGTCCAGACGAGCCTAGTGGTGAAGCAGAGACTTAGTCCAGACGAGCCTAGTGGTGAAGCAGAGACTTAGTCCAGACGAGCCTAGTGGTGAAGCAGAGACTTAGTCCAGACGAGCCTAGTGGTGAAGCAGAGACTTAGACCCCACGAGCCTAGTGGTGAAGCAGAGTCTTAGTCCCCATGAGCCTAGTGGTGAAGCAGAGACTTAGTCCCCATGATCCTAGTGGTGAAGCAGAGACTTATTCCCCATGAGCCTAGTGGTGAAGCAGAGACTTAGACCCCATGAGCCTAGTGGTGAAGCAGAGACTTATTCCCCATGAGCCTAGTGGTGAAGCAGAGACTTAGTCCCCATGAGCCTAGTGGTGAAGCAGAGACTTAGTCTCCACGAGCCTAATGGTGAAGCAGAGACTTAGTCCCCATGAGCCTAGTGGTGAAGCAGAGACTTAGTCCCCATGAGCCTAGTGGTGAAGCAGAGACTTAGACCCCATGAGCCTAGAGATGAAGCAGCGACTTAGACCCCATGAGCCTAGAGGTGAAGCAGCGACTTAGACCCCATGAGCCTAGTGGTGAAGCAGAGACTTAGACCCCATGAGCCTAGTGGTGAAGCAGAGACTTAGTCTCCACGAGCCTAGTGGTGAAGCAAAGACTTAGTCCCCATGAGACTAGTGGTGAAGCAGTGACTTAGTCCAGACGAGCCTAGAGGTGAAGCTGAGACTTAGACCCATGAGCTTAGTGGTGAAGCAGAGACCTAGTCCAGACGAGCCTAGTGGTGAAGCAAAGACTTAGTCCCCATGAGACTAGTGGTGAAGCAGTGACTTAGTCCAGACGAGCCTAGAGGTGAAGCTGAGACTTAGATCCATGAGCTTAGTGGTGAAGCAGAGACCTAGTCCAGACGAGCCTAGTGTAGCTAACAAGTAGCTAACATACTGATTGTACTACGACTGAAAAAGCAGGAGTTTCCAGTATACACTTACAACATATTGCATGAATAAAATTAGTGGGATTCGGTGAAGCTGTGGAAATGTAAACAATATAAAATAACACAAAGTAATGCAGCTTTACAGAACACAGTAAGTTGAGGTTACTAGCCTTCACCAGCAAACAAGTACATATACAAAAGACAACATATAAATACGGGAAAACAATTCAGTGACTACATTGATGCAAAAGAACGAGATGAGAGGAATGGAAAGATGAAGAAATGAGGTCAATGAAAAGAACATGAAAAAAATGAAAACAAACATGTGCTATTTTTCTTAGAATTCGAAGCTGTAATACACATTGCGCCACGGCATCTCTTCAGGTAGTTAAGTTAGAGTGTATCTCTCATGATTTTCTTGTGTTTCCTCAAACTCATCATGCCTCAACACATTTCTACGTGAACTTTCTCCGCCCTATATTTCTGATTGCTATCTATACTGTCATCAAATCTCTGCCTCAATCTTCTCCCCGCCATCTTTCTCTTCTTCGCTTGTGCATTCACTGTTTACACCAATCTCTTGATCTTTTCAATGTCCTGAACGTTCGTATTATTTTCCATCTTCTGCACCTTATCCACGTAATCTGTGTAGTTACTTTCTACATACCTTTCAAAGCATCCCCACACCTTTCCTGTCGCTGTTCACTGCATCTATTTGCTGAGAATATCTCCCCCCTAAACCTAGATAATCTAGTTTTCCGTGAGGCAAACTTCTCTTAACGAGATCCCGTAACAGGGCAATCCACAAACCCGATTTGCGTCTTTCCACATTCCGTTGTTTGTTCGGTCATTACATTCAACGACCATGCCAACATCGGCAGTGTTTATTCTGAATAATTTGCCTCATAGTTTCGGTGTAACGGTTTTCAAATTGCTTGTTCTAATTTACACATCATCGAGCCCGGACGGAAGACATGCACGGGGAAGGAAACAATGTTTTCAGTTAGTATTTAACTCATTCTGTCACAGACTTTCATTCTCTCTCTCTCTCTCTCTCTCTCTCTCTCTCTCTCTCTCTCTCTCTCTCTCTCTCTCTCTCTCTCTCTCTCTCTCTCTCTCTCTCTCTCTCTCGTTATCATCATCTGCCCAATGATAGTCATCAATTTATGTTTGGTGGTATCGTCAATTTATGTTTGGTGGCATCGTCAATTTATGCTTCATGGAATCATCAATTTATGGTTTGTTGCATTACGAGAAGAAAACTTTCTCGAGAACTCAGTGACGATCGGGGAGATCGCGAGTGTTTTAAATAGATGTCGACAGATGAAGAAATGCTGGATAGGTCGGTAGAGTTTTCGAGACAGAGGTCGACAAATGAGTAAATGCTGGATGAGTTGGTAGAGTGTTGGAGACAGAAGTCGACAGTTGAGGGATTGTTGGATGGGTCGGTGCAGTGTTAGAGACAGAGATCAACGGATGAGTAAATGCCTGATGGGTCGGTAGAGTGTTGGAGATAGAGGTCGACAGATGAGGAAATGGTGGATGGGTCGGTAGAGTGTTGGAGATAGAGGTCGACAGATGAGGAAATGCTGGATGGGTCGGTAGAGTGTTGGAGATAGAGGTCGACAGATGAGGAAATGCTGGATGGGTCGGTAGAGTATTCGGGAAAAGTTGAACATCGGTTAAACTTATCAAAGAAACAGAGGACTGGAGAAACTTAGTTGCCTGCCATGGCACACCTAATGATGGTGATTGCAAGTTTACATTAATGTAATGCATATTTAGTTCTACAGCGTTAAAATAGTAACGGTATGGAACACAAGACGTTACAGTAACAAGTAAAACACACAGGGATAAGTAATATACAACTGTCTGAAACAAAAGCAATTAGACCCTTCATGGAGTATCAAATAAAACGTATGGTGGTTGTATGGTTAAGTATGTGGTCAAGGACATAAATGATAGCTCATAATTTGTGCAAGATTCTTTTCCAAATGTTCTTTTTTCTTTCATTTTTTCCTTAAATAATGTTATATGTAATGGTCAGTTAATTGAGCGACGTTTTCTAATGCATTCTTACTTTTACATTGGTGTCTAAACGTTATAACCAGAAAACAACAAAACGAAACGTTTGATTAATGATATATGCCACTACTGCTGACCACACGTCAAGAACGCTTAGAAATATGAGCCCCAGTGTCTCAATGCGCCTGTCCGCTAAACGCAACTGGAGCAAACACAAAAAGCATCATCGAAAAATCGGAACTTGATAACAGAACGATTCAGAATAGCATACTCAAGTGAAGCGAACCATTTTCCAGACGTTTATTTCCGCCACCGGTAATAGGATTAAAACTCTGGCAGAAAAGCAGGCTGATCCCTAACCACAGGATCGGGACCTACTCAAATACATCTACCCCTGAGCTCCCAAACCAGCTCGTCGCCCTTGAAGCCTTCCTATCCATTCTTCAGCTCAATTTCTTAGATACTAAGATTCAGTCTAGGTGGATTTTCCATTCCCGGTCCTTTTCACTGTTGTGTCGTCCTCAATAAATTCCTTACCAGACTCCCTGCTGTCTCATCCCGAAATCACGGCATCCAGGTGTCACCTTCACCTCGAGCCTTCAGAAACACATCTTGTTTGTATCACGAAGTCCCAGCGTCTCTCCATTGCTGTCCAATTACGTTCTCCACATTCTCCTTGGATTCCTTTGTTGACGTCCATTTTAGTGTCTGAATGGGAAATTCCGTATATGATTTTCCACCGCCTATTCCGATGACGTCATTCTGTCTAAACGCCATGTGGCACCCAGTTACTGGCCTTCGGTCATACTGGAAAATACGACCTTAGATACTGCATCCCCTTCCCCTCCCCTCATGTATATTTGATAATATATGCCCCAGATACTGTACCATCCTCTCATGTCAACATCATATCATTAAGTACCTTGCCGACTGGCTTTAATCATGCTTCCCGTCATGTGAGCGAGTGGCACCTTGCAGTCTTGACAGACTAAAGTATGTGAGTTGGAATGTGGCCAATATTCCATCACAATGCCTGGGCAGAGCTTCAGAGAAACATGTGGTGCCCAAACGACATGATCCCTATCTCGGCCTAAAAATTGTGTTTTCCAGAGGAATGGGTAACCAATACGTCTGGCACAAGGTAGGCTGCAGACGCTGGCGGCTCAGCGTCAAAACCTCCCAGACCTCGCCACCACGAGCAGGTGGCGAGTGATGGCCAGACCTTGGCACCCAAGGGACCCGGCTTAGAGGCGTTCAGCCAAGTCCCACAGGTGAGGGCCTCGTACGAGCCCGGACCATAAGGGCGCGCACAACTGTCAATCACCAATCACAAGTGTCCGGGCTTGTGTAAAGCGGGCACTATCGTCAGACTCTCCACCTGACTCTAGCGGACCCCGCGACCAGCGGGAATAGGCCCGCCAGAGCTACCACAGGAGATATTGCTTGTCTATTGCGAGCAATATCTCTCATCCTTCCACTGTGCGGATCTCGCGACCGGCGAGAATAGGCCCGCCGGAGATTATGCTCGTCTGCTCCGAACAAATCTCTACCGAGACTGAATAAGTAAAGAAACGATATGGACGTCATATACTCTCTCTGTCTCTCTCTCTCTGTCTCTCTCTCTGTCTCTCTCTCTCTCTTCCCGCCCCCCCCCCCCTTTCGTTATGTATGCTTGGATGCATGGGCCTCAAGTATTGGTATCACGTGCTACATGCTTTGAAATATCGGCCCCAGATATTGGTATATGGAGTCTCCATGGCGAAGTGGTCAAGCCGTTTGACTCGGGCTCCGAAGGTTGTGGGTTCGATTCCGGGCCGCGTCCTTCGGTTCACGAGTGAATTTTTTCGGAGACTCCTGTGGGTCGTTGCTGAAGCTACGGAGTTCGTGCTTTGGGATAAAACCCGGTGCAATGAAGTCGACCGTGTCGACTTTTAAGCGACTTTTATATATATAGCGAACGACTAAATATACTTCATGCCCCTACATCTAAGATTTTTTTAATGTTGCGTATCCCTTAAAGGACGTTGCAGTCAACACCAGCATTTTCCCGCTGCTATTGATGTACTAGGCAAGTTTTACTTTCAGTAGTTTGCCATTGCATATATATATATATATTATATATATATATATATATATAGTATATATATATATATATATATATATATATATATATATCTTGGGGAAATCGCTTCTAGATAATGGTCTCTTTTGCCGTAAGAGTTAATCAATGGTTTCTTTCATTCATCCTTCCACTACACTGCCTACAGTTGTATATATTGTCTACCTCGCTCCACCTTGTAACCTTTTTATTTGTTCCACATTTTTCCAGCGCAAGTTTTATTTTTAAAAACATAACCTGCAGTCGAATGTGCACTTACGCATGTACATATCCCGTGAGCTTCAGGCAATATGCATGCGTCCCATGGCTTTATTTCTCATGGCAGAGGAAAGGTTGTCGATGTGTGTTTTTGATTATCCTTTCTAAAACAAGCAACGCGAACACATGGGGGAATATGGCTCTACTCAGCCCGCACTGTTTATTTCACTGACAGTTCTCATGTCTTTTTATGAAACCAAACTCCCCTAGTGTGTATTGTATTTAACGTTGCTCTTTATCTGATGGTTTTTATGTTGATGCCGGCTCTGTGGCAAAGGGGTTTTGGACGCAATACGCAATCCTGCATACCCGGTTCGAAACACATATGCAGGCGATTTGGAAGCAGATCGCCTTGCTCCGATTTTCATGTAATGGTATGAGTGCTGGTTGTTCAGAAAGCAATGGCACTCAACGTAAACTTGCCAAGAAATCTCAAACATCCCAAATATGCGGGTATTGGTTGCGACGTCCTGTTTAAGGATATGCAGCTAACTTTTGTTTTGTCTTGATATTCTTATTTATTTATTTATTTATTTTTTTTACTGCTCTGCGTCTGTATCTGCAATGTAAATATATAAGCATAACAATATAACTGATACTGTTCAATACTGTTCAAATGTTGTAAACCCCCACATATACTAGATCAACGGAGATCAACCGTTGATTGAGTGAGACAATCAATGTATACTCAAGAAATTCTGGTTTACGCAGACACAAACGCAGACACAAGGAAATAAACAACATGTTGACAGAATTCGGAAACGAACCCACGATCTCCGTAGCGAGAGGCAGGCGGTTCGACCACTTCGCCCCCAAAAGATTTTGCGTTTATGTTAATATACATAGCCAGATTTCTTTACCAATATATGACCAAACGTGAACGGCTTAATAGCAGATTGGACAGTGCTTATTATTCGTGGAGCATAAATTGATCAGGCATAGTTCATTGCTTGAGGCACAAAGTACTGATTTTACAAAACAAGAAACCCAAGAACTCCTTTCTGGTCCAGTAATTATGAATAGAATTTCTAGCCATTCCAGATAAAGACGAAAACTATAAAAAGTTCCCCATTCATGCTGAGCAGGTTAATGATATCCTGGCATCTGAAAATCATAAAAACAAGGTTTTAAAATACAAAGAGGGTCGACTTCCTTGCACCATATCCCATATGATATGGTCTATTTCCGCATGACGGCCTGCCGTAAGCATCGCACAAGGCATTCACCCTGTAGCTCCAGCGATGACCCCCAGGAGACTACGAGAAAATTGCACTCGAGAACTGAACGACGTAGCCCAGATTTGAACCCACATCATTCGGAGAGCGAGGTAGGCGGTGTAACTTCTTCGCCACGGAGATTCCATTGGGCATTATAATCATGAGCCTACGATTGGCCAAGTCCCTAGTACAAAATAAACAGGAACAAGTACAAGAGAACCGACACCAGGATATTTGTAGAACGAGATTCTCTGACGCGGATGTGAAAAGCAAGAGGAAATCACCATCGATATCCCCAAGAGCACATTTATGGGCAGTACTCCAGCCAGGTTTATGGCGAAGCGGCATGCTGAACAAACTTGATCAGTCTTCCTACTGAATACATTGACATTACATGATAATTCAACATGCGTTATCAAATGCCTAGTATAGACTCGATTCAACGCTTTTTTAGAGCAATAGCCGCTTATCAGATCTTGAAGTCCACTTGATATGGCGATTTGTTTATTCTTAAGTGACCGATATTCTGGAATAGTCATGCCAGCAGAAGATGCTTTGTAAAGTGGCTAGCACGCTTGCCTTTCGGCCCGATAGGCTTGTGTTACAATTCCTATAGAGAGAATTGTTTTACACTTGGCTCCCAGCTCGTCCCAATCTAAAATAAATAAGAAATGTCTTGGGAATTAAGGTGATCGGTATAATATTGACCATACCACACATCGAGTGACGATTGGTCTATATAAAATATAAGACTATTTGCTAGATTTCGAACGTAATCTAATGCTCAACCTTTGCTAGTCGACTGTCTTTTGACATGCTTGTTAATAGCAATAATTTCTTTCCGCGCCCTGCAGACTTCGCTGGGGGTTACATGAAGTGCGGTTTTCGTCGTTTTTTTCTGCAAATATTTGTCTCGGTTTTCGTCGGTTGCTTCAGATTTCGTCGACGTGTCCATGTAACCTCGCTGCAAATTTTCCGAAAACAAAGGGACCCACGCGTTCTTCTGCTCAGTTGTTTTGTCATTGTGTGAGCATCATTTGCTAATAATAAAATACGAGAGCTGCATTAAGATTGCTGAAATCGGCCGCATGTACGGGAATTCGCCATCCACGATAAGTTCCATTGTAGGCGAAAAAGAAAGCAATAAAGGAGGCTAATGTAGCGAAAGGCGTGAATGTGCTAACGAAACAGAGATCGCAAACAATTGAAGATGTCGAATAGTTATTATTAATTTGGATAAATCAAAAACAGTTAGATGGCGATTCTGTTTCGGAGGCAATCGTATGTGAAAAGGCCAGACTTGTATGCCGATCTCATTAAGAAAATGCCTGGGGCGAGTGCTAGTATACTTAGTGATTTTAAGGGCAGCAGAGGATGGTTTGAAAAATTCAACAGGCGCACGACATGCAGAGTGTTAATAGGCACAGCGAAGGTGTGAGTTCGGACAAGTTTGGGCCCGATAGATAGTATTGAAAACTATATTGATTCTCTATAAAATGTAATCTTGGTATGTATTTTGGAGTGTCTAGAACGAATCAGTTGGATTTACATTGATTCATATATAAATAATTGTCTCTGTTTTTGTCGGTTTCAGATTTCGCCGATTGTTTTCGGGCGGATTATCGACGTAAGCCGAGGTTTGACCGTATAGTAACGCACTAATTTAAACGCCATAACGCCCATTGATCATATAGTGATAGAATACTATTTATTAGATCAATCGGCACTCCGTTGGTGATATGGTAAATATCACGGCGGCCGCGTTAACTTCCCCTTCCCAGAGCATTTCCTGGTACTCATGTTAAATTTTATTTACCAGCTCAATTGTAAAATTCCTTTTCAATGTGAATTCGAATCCATAACGACCCTGCCGAGAGGCAAATGTTAGCTAATACGCTATCGCTAGCCCCCCTGATATAATTTAGCAATAAATACTTGCCGCCGAAGACGATACTATAATTAGTGTAATATATGTGTTAGAAAGTGCAGTAATTGAAAGCTTTAAACACTTAACAGTGAGTTTATTAGAGTGCAAAGCTGATAACAGACTGGAGTGTATGAGTGTGGTTAGCCGAAACCACTTACCGCAGCAGACCTCGTGGTCTGCTCAGGCACTTAGAGCGAAGTACTTGGTGATTATCGTACACCTCTCACAAAGACTATGTTGTGTACTGACACGTTTGTTGAAGGAAGCTTATATGCTATTGGAAGTCCCACCTCTAGAACCTGCATGGTGAAAGATCTATCCAAGACAAAGCGATTTTTGCACGCCTTGAGGCTATTGGGTACATGGTGCTAGACGCTTGTTTGTTAAAATCAATCGGGGCTCGACTCTCGCGTGTTATTGGGACCGAAAGAGGAAACAAAATATAATAACACAGTAACCTACCATGTATGACCTAAGATGTGTCAAAGGGTTTTTCCGCCCGTGTATTACCGGGGATCTTAAGTGAAGCAAAGAATAGTAACACACAGTTATCCGATATAATGTCTCAAGAGGTGATCAGCATTCCACAGAAATAATAAAATTAGCATCCTGGCGTTAGACGAGGATGAATGATGTGGTGAGGACGTGAACAGTGCAGCACGGGATAGCTAAGGATAGGGCGGATTTGACGCGAGTGTTGTTTGGGGCCTATTCCCCAATGGGTCATCATCATCATCATCATCATCATCATCATCATCATCATCATCATCATCATCATCTTCCACTTTTGCCGCCAAACGTCGTGGGGAGGAAAAATTGGCGTTCCAGCGCCTGATGGGTGACACTGGATAGTATCATTCCGTGTGATTGTACAATGTCTTTGATGTCGTCAATCCATTTTCTTCCCGGGCGTCGTCTTGCTCTCGTCGCAGATGATCTTTAATATAGGGCCAGAGTGTGAAAAAAGTAGATAGGGGAAGAACTGGCACTCTATGGCTGACATTGTCAACGTTGTCGATATCATGAAAGTAATCGCTGCTCGCTAGTACTGTTTCTGTTATCCATTTTTAAGACTTAGCTAATTTAGAAAGTCTGTCACTTTGAGGATTCGATCACATGCGTACAGCAAGCATGTTAGTCACTGCGCGACCGAGGACCCCAAAAGAGGAAATGATCAAGATTGCGGTAATACAAGAACCGATTACTTGATATTGCTTTTCCCTTCATTCTTTACAGTTATGCACGTCTCATCCTTCTAACATTTATTTTATAAAGTAAGTAGACCTACAAATCACGTTTTATGTGGATGTCTAGACCTGTTTTAACATATTTACCTTCCATTTTTACGTATACTGTGTAGGGGTGGAGGGATTTTTAGGTAGGACATATGAAAGGGGGGGGGGGGATGACGTTCTGAAAGTATGGTGAAGGGGGGCAAGGGCCAAATTTTTGATAGGAAGGGGGGGGGGGGGAATGACGTTCTTAAAATATGGTGAAGGGGGGCACGGGCCAAAAAAGGTTGAGAACCACTGCCTTAAGGAGTATCTTTTATATGGTGCTAAACCAGTATTTGCGTAGACCAGTCGACACTGGAAACTCCGATAGCCTAGTGGCTAGAAGCTCACATGCCGGCTCGGTGGTCATGGGTTCAGGTCCACATCGTGGATGGGGAACTGTAAAATTTACCCGGCCATCCAAGTGAGTCAGCATAACATGTTTGTCAGGAGATATGGTGGGCAGTAAAATGGCCCAACGCGGGACTGACCACTTCACCACAGAGCGTCGACTGGTCTATAAAAAAATATTCGTTTAACGTTTAGTACCATGTACTCAATGCGACTTAAGAGCTTATGCTTTACTTAATACTACTATTCCAGTGTTGACGTGGTGGATATCACTTCCCTTATCAAGACATTTCATGATACAGCTTTTAGGCTCGACTGACATGGAAGACCAGGACAATTTTAACAGATCAACGCGAGTTCGAACCGTTGACTATCGCAATGGAGGGCAAGCGTCTAGTCACCACGCTACCGTGATTCTAAGAATGACAATAGCGAGATGGATAGAATATATAACAGAGAAGAGAAATCGTAACAAATGATTACTACGGTTTGATAATTGTTGCTGGTAATGGGTTTGCCTTCTCTGCGTTGGAATACCTTCATAAGTGTTTCAGTCTCATCCCGTAGACCACAGGAGAACATTTCACGAACTCCTTCGTAATGTGTGAATACTAGCTAGCCAGACAGACAGACAGACAGACAGACAGACAAACAGACAGACAGACAGACAGACAGACAGACAGACAGACAGACGGATGGACGGATGTATGGATGTATGGATGGATGATTGGATGGATGGATGGGTGGATAGATAGATAGATAGATAGATAGATAGATAGATAGATAGATAGATAGATAGATAGATAGATGGAAGGATGGATGGATGGATGGAAATATAGATACGCAGAGCAGAGACGGCGAGAGAGAGAGAGAGAGAGAGAGAGAGAGAGAGAGAGAGAGAGAGAGAGAGAGAGAGAGAGAGAGAGAGAGAGAGAGAGAGTCTAGTTTTATTAGTTTCACCCTAACAAACATTCAGAATAGTAGACGAGAGTGTCGCCGTTGTGACACACACACACACACACACACACACACACACACACACACACACTTAAGCACACACTTAAGCACACGCTTAAGCACACACTACATCACACACACGCACACATATTCTGCATATATTACTACTAATCGCTGGTGGGTACAGTCGCTATCAGACATGAGGAGGAAAATGCAGCGTTAAATTTGCCCAGGTGCAAATGTCTTTAGAATTCCGTCATTTCGTGTCGCACCTGTTAAAAAAATCCAGCCCTGGTTGCAGGTTGATCAAGGTACGTCTATCACTCGCCAGTTGTCCTCCAGCTTAGTTACCTACCTGTCTTGCGTGAAATAACGCAATAGTTTCAAAGAAAACTTGCTCCAATACATGTAAGCTCGTACAGGGGTAACGGGGCAAATATTCAATCTGAACCTTTGAAAAGGAAAGTGTCTTACACTCGGGTACTCTTTCGGAATCAACATATGCCCCGCCTAACTGTCGTAATGATCTCTGTCAGTTTCGGATCACTTCATTACGGGTTGCTTTTGTTGATATGTGTGGGTGTAAATACGTTTCGCAAATGTCGGGAATGAGGAACGGGAGAGGTAGGAGAAACATACGCAGATATAAATACCAGGGTTGTGTGTGTTTGTGAACGAAACAGTAAAATCACCGTTTAGAACATACAGAAGAATTAGATTATTTCACACATGCATGCACGCACAGGCACGCTAACACACTGCTTACACACATGCATACATAGTAACGATGTACTTTCTGCTGGTCCCTATTATCATTACATGAGTGATGTGGTTAGTATTACGCCGGCAGCCGCTTTACTTTCCATTATATTTTCTGGTACTTTTATTTAATGACACTGAATCAAAGCCGGATGCAAATAGACACAATTAGATTTAGATGCTTTTAAGTGTTTGCACCTAACGAGTTCAATTAATGTCGAGCTACATATTACACTGAAACCTTATACCTGCACGGTATATACCTGCGGTATACCCGGTGGGCCTATTCCAGCTTGTTGCGGGATCCGATAAAGTCAGGCAGGGAGTCTGACGATAGTGCACACTTTACACAGGTCGGGACGCTTGTGACTGACAGAAGTACGCATCCTTATGGTCCAGGCGCGTACGAGGCCCTCACCTGTGGGACTTGACTGAACGCCTCTAAGCCGGGTCCCTTGGGTTCCAGGGTCTGGCCATCACTCGCCACCAGCTCTTAGTGGCGAGGTCTCGGAGTTTTGACGCTGAGCCGCCAGCGTCTGCAGCCTACCTTGTGCCAGACGTATTGGTTACCCATTCCTCTGGAAAACACAAGACTAGACCGGGAGAGGGAACATATCGTTTGGGCACCACATGTTTCTCTGAAGCTCTGCCCAGGCATTGTGATGGAATATTGGCCACATTCCAACTCACATACTTTGGTCTGTCAAGACTGCAAGGTGCCACTCACTCACCTGCACGATAGACAAACTTGAAGGTGCTCATGTGTGTGTGTATGTATATGTGTGTATGCCTGTCTGTCTGTCTGTCTGTCTGTCTGTCTGTCTGTCT
Organism: Cepaea nemoralis; assembly: GCA_014155875.1. Classification (NCBI taxonomy): domain Eukaryota; kingdom Metazoa; phylum Mollusca; class Gastropoda; order Stylommatophora; family Helicidae; genus Cepaea; species Cepaea nemoralis. The sequence goes on from JACEFZ010019440.1 coordinate 136,498, forward strand.
GTCTGTCTGTCTGTCATAACATGGTAATATGCATTGCTTATGTTCACACCATTCATTTGACAATGTTTTCTTTTAATGAAAATGTAATTTGCACAATAGATAACTGATGTAAGAGAGATGAGTGATTGGAACGGCCGAATGTAAGATGGGCCTGCTTGCCCAATATGTGACCCTTTGAAAATAAAGTTCGTTCGTTAGTTCGTTCCTTTGTTCATTCACATTAAGGAGAAGTAAGGTACCGCTGTCCTGCAGCTACCATAGGAAAGCGGACAGATTGGCTGGGTCTGCATCACTTGGTGTGATATTGGCGCATGATCAGGCAGACATGGTCGGTGCCCCATGGCGTCGTGTGTATGGTTCAGTAGAACGGGCAGGTCATCGCGGCTTGGAGAGAATGGTGCTACAGGGAGTGACCAGAGGATCTGGCCGACACTGAAGTCTCCGAGAGTTCAGACGAACATATGATCAAACCGCTACTGGTACCATTAGTATTGTGACTCTTCGCTGGCTGTTGAAAGTGAGGACGTGTGGGAATGTTCCAAGAACTGTCCTGTTTGTGCTTGACTCAACTCAACATAACTCTGAAGTAAATTTGGAAAGATTTATGAGCATAGCGTTTTGTCAAAGGCAAGCCACTGGATGTTGATGATGATGCTGATGCTGATGATGATGATGATGATGATGATGATGATCTAGAGTGGAGACTGGGGCACCCGTGGAGCTATCTTAGCGTGCATGAAATCACTGTAAAAACCAAACTAAATATCGGACTTATCACCACATTCGTTAAGTGCGTTCGCATTGTTCTGGCAGTTTTAGATAAACAAACAAGACAAAAACAACCAGAACAATAACAATAATGGGCGTGCATGTTGGAATGATTAATGAAGACACGGGCACGGAAAGCATTATTCCAAGGTGTGGGCAGCATAATTTTTTAAGCCCATGAATTATTCATCGGAATCCGTGCTGAGTCTGCGGTAGGTAAGATTCATGCGCCGTAACTTATACATCACGTGATACATTAAATGTTGATAACGTGACATGTGACATGGGGCATATTTTTTTTTTTTTTGTTGGTGCTCACTCGCTTTGAACCCATGCCTAGTCCATACACATGCTACTACTTATTGTACCACTGGACTTATTTTTGCGTGTGGATTAGCTTTCCCGTTTACCAGTGACCCTCGGCATTAGGCGAACCCACTCCGAATTCAGAGGTACTTGTAATGTAAGTCCCAAGTCAAGGCGCGTGTAGAGAAACTTTTTGTCCGACCTAACTGCGTAGGTGCTGAACCTGCCACATCGGCATCAGCATACCGGAAGTTTTAAGAACGAGTGCTCTTATCCATTCGGCAAGCTGGGTTCCACATGGAGAAATGATTGTGCTGTTATTCTTTGTTCGTTCGCTGGCTTTTAACTCAAGCGTCATCCACTACCCATGTTACTACACCTAATACTGTTCATAAATAAACACAACCTATTGTTTGGCATTTATAGAAGTAGAAGAAAGATGTAAGAACCAAATGACGTACTAGACAATATAAAAATATTAAACTGTAGTTACTGGCCGGGATTCGAAACTGTCACCTCCAAATTACGACAGCTCTTCAATGCAGGAATGTATATTTCTGACCAACTAGACACCCATACAACTATCAGTTGCTACTATTAGTGAGTGCACTGGGCTGATTTTACGTGTGGGTTAGCTTTGCTTTTTACCAGTGCCCCTCGCCATGAAGCAAGCTATCCCCAACGTCTGATGTAAAACAAACGTAATATAGACTCGACATAATGCATGAAAGGAGACAGGCAAGAAGGGCACAAGATGGGCCTGCGTGCTAAATTCACAGTACTTTGAAAATACAGTTCGTCCCTTCGCTCGTTCGTTCTTTTGTTCGTTTAATGTACTTGTAATTTATGCCCCCAAGTCAAAGACGAGGAGTCAACACTAAAGTCCAGCTGACCGGCCTCTGTGCGAACCAACTGACCAGAGCTGAGGAGAGAACGTTTCATAGTTAAACCCCTCATCCATGTAACAATCACATGCAATAGTGGCAGCTCCGCCCGAGTTGAAGTGGTTAGTCTTCCTGTGGCAGACAAGGATGTAGGAACATGGACTGGTAACCATTTAAATATTCTTAGGCACTATGTGACGTGGAAGCTCAAGGATGTAGGAACATGGACTGGTAACCATTTAGATATTCTTAGGCACTATGTGACGTGGAAGCTCAAGGATGTAGGAGCATGGACTGGTAACCATTTAGATATTCTTAGGCACTATGTGACGTGGAAGCTCAAGGATGTAGGAACATGGATTGGTAACCATTTAGATATTCTTAGGCACTATGTGACGTGGAAGCTCAAGGATGTAGGAACATGGATTGGTAACCATTTAGATATTCTTAGGCACTATGTGACGTGGAAGCTCAAGGATGTAGGAACATGGACTGGTAACCATTTAGATATTCTTAGGCACTATGTGACGTGGAAGCTCAAGGGTGTAGGAACATGGATTGGTAACCATTTATATATTCTTAGGCTCTATGTGACGTGGAAGCTCAAGGGTGTAGGAACATGGACTGGTAACCATTTAGATATTCTTAGGCACTATGTGACGTGGAAGCTCAAGGATGTAGGAACATGGACTGGTAACCATTTAGATATTCTTAGGCACTATGTGACGTGGAAGCTCAAGGATGTAGGAACATGGGACTGGTAACCATTTAGATATTCTTAGGCACTATGTGACGTGGAAGCTCAAGGATGTAGGAACATGGACTGGTAACCATTTAGATATTCTTAGGCACTATGTGACGTGGAAGCTCAAGGATGTAGGAACATGGACTGGTAACCATTTAGATATTCTTAGGCACTATGTGACGTGGAAGCTCAAGGATGTAGGAGCATGGACTGGTAACCATTTAGATATTCTTAGGCACTATGTGACGTGGAAGCTCAAGGGTGTAGGAACATGGACTGGTAACCATTTAGATATTCTTAGGCACTATGTGACGTGGAAGCTCAAGGATGTAGGAACATGGACTGGTAACCATTTAGATATTCTTAGGCACTATGTGACGTGGAAGCTCAAGGATGTAGGAACATGGATTGGTAACCATTTAGATATTCTTAGGCACTATGTGACGTGGAAGCTCAAGGATGTAGGAACATGGATTGGTAACCATTTAGATATTCTTAGGCACTATGTGACGTGGAAGCTCAAGGATGTAGGAACATGGATTGGTAACCATTTAGATATTCTTAGGCACTATGTGACGTGGAAGCTCAAGGATGTAGGAACATGGACTGGTAACCATTTAGATATTCTTAGGCACTATGTGACGTGGAAGCTCAAGGATGTAGGAACATGGACTGGTAACCATTTAGATATTCTTAGGCACTATGTGACGTGGAAGCTCAAGGATGTAGGAACATGGACTGGTAACCATTTAGATATTCTTAGGCACTATGTGACGTGGAAGCTCAAGGATGTAGGAACATGGACTGGTAACCATTTAGATATTCTTAGGCACTATGTGACGTGGAAGCTCAAGGATGTAGGAACATGGATTGGTAACCATTTAGATATTCTTAGGCACTATGTGACCGTGGAAGCTCAAGGATGTAGGAACATGGACTGGTAACCATTTAGATATTCTTAGGCACTATGTGACGTGGAAGCTCAAGGATGTAGGAACATGGATTGGTAACCATTTAGATATTCTTAGGCACTATGTGACGTGGAAGCTCAATGATGTAGGAACATGGACTGGTAACCATTTAGATATTCTTAGGCACTATGTGACGTGGAAGCTTAAGGATGTAGGAACATGGATTGGTAACCATTTAGATATTCTTAGGCACTATGTGACGTGGAAGCTCAAGGATGTAGGAGCATGGACTGGTAACCATTTAGATAGTCTTAGGAACTATGTGACGTGGAAGCTCAAGGATGTGGGAACATGGACTGGTAACCATTTAGATATTCTTAGGCACTATGTGACGTGGAAGCTCAAGGATGTAGGAACATGGATTGGTAACCATTTAGATATTCTTAGGCACTATGTGACGTGGAAGCTCAAGGATGTAGGAACATGGATTGGTAACCATTTAGATATTCTTAGGCACTATGTGACGTGGAAGCTCAAGGATGTAGGAACATGGATTGGTAACCATTTAGATATTCTTAGGCACTATGTGACGTGGAAGCTCAACTATGTAGGAACATGGATTGGTAACCATTTAGATATTCTTAGGCACTATGTGACGTGGAAGCTCAAGGATGTAGGAACATGGATTGGTAACCATTTAGATATTCTTAGGCACTATGTGACGTGGAAGCACAAGGATGTAGGAACATGGATTGGTAACCAGTTAGATATTCTTAGGCACTATGTGACGTGGAAGCTCAAGGATGTAGGAACATGGATTGGTAACCATTTAGATATTCTTAGGCATTATGTGACGTGGAAGCTCAAGGATGTAGGAACATGATTGGTAACCATTTAGATATTCTTAGGCACTATGTGACGTGGAAGCTCAAGGATGTAGGAACATGGACTGGTAACCATTTAGATATTCTTAGGCACTATGTGACGTGGAAGCTCAAGGATGTAGGAACATGGATTGGTAACCATTTAGATATTCTTAGGCACTATGTGACGTGGAAGCTCAAGGATGTAGGAACATGGATTGGTAACCATTTAGATATTCTTAGGCTCTATGTGACGTGGAAGCTCAAGGGTGTAGGAACATGGACTGGTAACCATTTAGATATTCTTAGGCACTATGTGACGTGGAAGCTCAAGGATGTAGGAACATGGACTGGTAACCATTTAGATATTCTTAGGCACTATGTGACGTGGAAGCTCAAGGATGTAGGAACATGGACTGGTAACCATTTAGATATTCTTAGGCACTATGTGACGTGGAAGCTCAAGGATGTAGGAACATGGACTGGTAACCATTTAGATATTCTTAGGCACTATGTGACGTGGAAGCTGCGATAGTGCAGCGATAACACATGTTCTGTCTGACCTGCTGGTCATGTGATTATAACTCCATCTATGTGAATTACAAATTACGATGGTGCTTGTCTTTCACTATCGCGGGTAGTTTCTTGATCTGGGCTTGCGTGTCCACCCAGTCGAAAATAGGTACTGGCAAGGGCCATGGAAAGTAAACACGACAGCCGGCCTGATACCGACCCATTATTCATTCATTCATTCATTCATTCATTCATTCATTCATTCATTCATTCATTCATTCATTCATTCATTCAGTAGCATGTCCTTTGCATAACCTCGCTCCCATAACAACCTTCCGGAAAATCTCTCGTTCATAAGCAAGATGCCCCGCGTCCGATACACCCATCTGGAGATCATCCGCCACTACCTGCACCCATCATCTCTTTTACCTTCCTCCTCCTCTCTTCCCGGTCATATACCCCTCCATTATTGTTATTTCCAAACTTTCGTGACGTTTCAAGTGACCAAAATATTTCAATTTGTATTTGTCTTAGGCAAATGTAGATGTAATGCAAGGCAGGTGGCCATGCATTACATCTAAAGCTATACGAACTAATAATAAAAATCTGGAGGACAGAAGAATTACCCCATGACTGGAAAGAGTCATTATTGATACCTATCTTTAAGAAAGGAGACAAGTTCCAATGTGGAAATTATAGAGGAATATCACTACTGTCCACAAGCTATAAGATACTATCCGCAGTATTACTAAATAGACTAAAACCATATTCAGAAGACATATTAGGTGACTACCAGGCGGGTTTTAGACAAAACAGATCAACAATAGATCAGATATTTATCTTACGACAAATAGCCGAGAAACATTGGGAATATAAAAGAGATCTCCATAACATTTTTGTGGATTTTAAAAAGGCTTATGATAGTGTCCATAGGAATAGTCTATGGAATGTTATGCAGGAATTTGGAATACCAAGGAAGTTAATTAACATGACCAAACTATGCATGGAAGATACTTATAATATAGTAACATATAAAGGCAGGAAATCAGACCCCTTCCAAATAACATCTGGCTTGAAACAGGGTGATGCACTATCGCCGCTACTCTTCAATCTGGCTCTAGAGAAAGTTGTAAGGAAGGTAAAGGAGGAATGTGATATTGGAGGAACATCCAAGCTGCTTGGTTATGCAGATGATATAGATATTATAGGGCAAAGTGAACAAAAGACATTAGAAATATTGACTCACTTAAAGGAAAAAGCCCAACAGATGGGGCTGGTTATCAACCAAGATAAGACAGAATATATGGTAATTTCAAGAGACGGAATGGCTAAAAACTCTGGCCACATACAAATAGATAATATGACCATTAAAAGAACGGAAACATACAAATACCTGGGTACAATCTTCAACTGCTCCAACATCATAAGATAAGAAATACAAACTAGAATCAACTCTGGAAATAAGATATACTATGCACTACAACATCTACTAAAATCAAAGGCGCTATCTCGTAACACCAAAATCACAATATACAAAACACTGATCAGACCAGTTGTGCTGTATGGCTCTGAAACCTGGAGTACAACGAAAGGAGACGAAGCCTTGTTACAAACCTTTGAGAACAAAATTTTAAGACGCATCTTTGGACCCATTAGGGATACACAAAGTGGAGAGTGGAAAAGAAGAAGTAACAAAGACATTTATGATTTGTTTAAGTCCCCGCTAATCACTGGTATCATGAAGGCTAATAGACTACAATGGCTGGGGCATATAGAAAGAATGGAAGATAATAGGGAAACAAAACTCGCTTACACTCAGGAAATAAATGACCGTAGACCCCGAGGTAGACCAAGAAGGCGGTGGAGAGATAATATACATACAGACCTACAAGCACTTGGAATCAACGACTGGCAAGAGAAGGTCCACCAGAGAGACGAATGGAGACAGATTGTATTTGCAGCAAAGAACCTCAATGGCTCGGAATGCTGAAGAAGAAGAAGAAGAAGAAGAAGAAGATTTGTCTTATCGTCTTTAATAGCCTGTGTGTGTGTGTGTGTGTGTGTGTGTGTGTGTGTGCGTGCGTGCGTGCGTGCGTGCGTGCGTGCGTGTGTGTGTGTATGTGTAAGTTAATTTCATGTACTTATGTACTTTCTATAAACATGAAGTATTTTATCTTGCGGGTCGTTCCGGGGCCAAGGATAACTGGGCGTCTCCATGTCTTGTCGCGATTATCCGGCGCGCATGTTTTTGACATGCATATTTTCTTGAACTCCATGTTACAGAACCTACATGCGTGAATAAGTAAACTTCTGAATTTGTAACGAGAATATTATTTCGAGTAGGTATCATATAATAATAAAAGAAATATGCAAGTTAACTATTCAAGTTATGCAGTTATGTATATCTGTCGCTACCTTTAACTATTAAATCGCAATAATAGGACAGCTGTATCAGTATCAATGGCCATTTTTCATGTATTGCTAGTCGCCATAAGATAGATGCTAGACACTTACCTGTCGGCCCATTCGTCAAGGGTTCGAACCCCACCGAAGTGGATTCTGATTCATTAAAATTAACCTGAGCTCTCAGCCTAAAATAGGTACAAGGAAATGTGTGGGGGAGTAAATAATGTTAGTGCCGATCGGCCTTTGTATACACAGACCTAGCACCGTAAGCCCAGTACACCGTAAGCCCAGTGCACCGTAAGGCGTGTAAAAAAGACCTGTACGTGTGTTTGTATTGTTTGTTTGGCTTTTACATGTAATGCTGTCGATTTATTTGGGAGATCGGATTTGTAACAAGTCCAATCCAATCCAATTTTTGGTACGAGTACCCCCTTTCAGCATTCGTGTTTTCGACTTGGCTATGTAGGGGTGTCTATGGTGTTGTTTGTAGTTTGTCTTTCGTACTCTGGGCTGCTTGTTGTCTGCTTCCCGGCTTCTGATGGGTTGATTGCGTTCGTTACTTTCTTGATGAGGTTTTTCATGTCTGGGCAGAGTCGCGCACTTGTTGAGGCCCGGAGTAATTGTGGTCCCACCCCGTCATATTGTGCTGTTTCCTTCAGGGAGCTTTACCAGTTGTCGTCTCTCCTGGTGTTCCTCTTATTTCCCCGTCGTTGGTTGCCTTCGAATCTTCTCGGTGATCGCCAGTCGGATCTTGGTGGTGAGCGATATCGCCCTTCCTCTGTTTCGTCTTCTTCTGTTTGTGCATCTTCTGGTTCGTTCTGGTTTGTAGCAAGTTACGCCTGTTGCCGTGGGACATATACAAACGACATGGTCATCATCAAGAATTGCATTTGTTGTTGATCTTACACAATCTCTGATATTTCTGTTTCCTTCATTGAGGAGGAGATTTGAAATGTTTAATTCGCGTGTTATAGTGTGTGGAGTGTGTCACGATTAACTGTATTCGTTTTGTTTATTAGTCACACACACACACACACACACGCACGCACGCACGCACGCACACACACACACACACACACACACACACACACACACACACACACACACGTAGGGCAGTCACTAACATGCTTGCCAGTTGACGGCTCGGTTGACCAGAGTTCAAATTCCCCATTGATACTGTTTCTCTAAAAACCGACCTAAGCTGCCAGGAGACGTCCTGGGAAGTAAACATAGTCGGTGTGATACTGACCAGTACAAAAAAATATCTATTGGTCTATAGAATTTACCCAATACACCTCAAGACGCGTAAACATGTCCTTTATTTTTGTTGTTGCTCATTGTTAACTTAATATACGAGGGTAAGTTAATAAGTAAGTCACAAATGGCTGTAGAAAAATAACTAAATATGATAACAACTTGAAACCAGTTTATTTTTATACATACATTGTCCCTTTATTTCTCAACATAATTTCCACCAACATTGATGCACTTATCCCATAGTTTTATCAGTCCTTCCGAACCGGCTGCATAGAACTGCGTGCTTTGTTTTCATTTACCCGCCATCCCACAGAACTGTGTGACTTACTTATTGATTCGTTCTTGTAACTTTTTCTACCCAGCTATGCACAGCTTTACGGGATAAACATTTGTCAGCATAAACAGGAAACTCACCTTGGCGGGAGACATTTCGCGAATGACGCCGAATTTGAATGTGAAGTGAAAACGTGGTTTAGAAAACAGAGCACGCAGTTATATGTGGCATTTGTGTACATACAGACATATTTACACTCAAGTAAGACCACAGTCTACCCTAGCAAAAGAAAGGTGCTGAAGACAGAGGCAACCAGCCATGCGCGCCACAGTAGCCAGGATGCCATGCAAATGTTATGAGCGAACGAAAGAAGAAGAATATTCGAATCATGTGCCTATATCTGAGACATTTTCTCTGTAGTTTGTATTTCCTCTTACATCTATTTCTTCTAACTTACCGTATTCTGACATCTGCATTTGCCATCTTATTGTCTCTGAAACTTCTAATTATACCCCTTTGTCGTCATGTGGCGTTTTCGCCGCATGTCCCGTTGATATCCTCTGACATCTACTCATGTCCCTTTGTTCTTTCCTTCGACATCATATGAAAATTATTGTTGTCTTTTAACATATAATTACGTCATGATGTTGTCCTCTGATATCTAATTTGGCCCTCTTGCCCTCCTTTGACATCTAATTATTTCCCCTGGCTGTTCACACATGCCCAGTTCCATCCCTTTTTCGTACACTGATACCTATTTCTGTCCCTTTAATCTTTATCGTCATCCAGCGTTCAGTTCTGACTTACTATGTGCATGTTCGTGTCGAGCCCAAACGCCTTCTTCACCGCTACAATATAAAGAAAGAGGGGGAGTAGAGATAGGTAGATAGAGAGAGAGAGAGAGAGAGAGAGAGAGAGAGAGAGAGAGAGAGAGAGAGAGAGAGAGAGAGAGAGATAGAGAGAGAGAGAGAGAGAGAGAGAGAGAGAGCGCGTGGGGGAGTGGGGGGTGTGAAGATCAAAGAAGTAAGTTCTTTCCTTCGTAGAGACGACCACTACTATATCCAACCCATGCTTTGAAAATTAAAAGGTACACGACAACGGACATGCGATCGTGTCACACACACACACGCGCGCGCGCGCAAAGGTGGAAGTCATTATGTAGCAGAAATTTTACTAATATCTATTTTTAGAGTAGTTCGAACCAGAAATTTTGTGAGTGCTATTTCCCAACATAGCTAGCCAGCCTGGCAACACACTTGGTCCATCTGTCCACTAGCTTGCTGATGTCTTCTAGGAAAGAGTTTTTGGGTGTGGCCGTAAACCAGTTTAGCACCGCCTATCTTACCTCGCTGTCATCTGCAAACCCCGACCCTGCAACTGTTCTTTCAAGGGTCCAAACAAGTGAATACGATATCATCAAGTCTGGACTGCATGCTGGATTTTTCAATACCTAGAATTTTAGGGCACATGGAGCATCCACTCTATGTGTAGCGTTTGAGGGAGTCCGTTGTCGTGCAACAACAATATCTCTCGGCGTTTCGGTCCTATCGCGGGCGTCATTTTGTTCACCATACTCTGTTCACTGTATTGAGCACTAATCATAGTTTCCTGCTCCTAGAATGTTTTCTAAATTTAATGTTTTCACTGCACCGACTGCTTCTTACTCTCTGATTTTTAATTAATATCTCCATACTGAACCATCATTCTTTTTGTCGATTTAACAATGTTTCACAGCCTTCGACCATAAAAACGAATAACTCCTCGTTATGCTTCCATGGTGCATATCGATAATCGCTATTGCGCATGCGTAAACTTCTGGATCCTCACGACCCCTACATGGGATATTGCTTAAGAGCCAATTTTTGTCCTGAAATAATAATTCCTCGTTGCTTATACTCTTCCATGCACTTCATAATAAAATTTATGTTACTCTCTCTCTCTCTCTCTCTCTCTCTCTCTCTCTCTCTCTCTCTCTCTCTCTCTCTCTCTCTCTTTCATGTGTGTGTATGTGTGTGTGTGTGTGTGTGTGTGTGTGTGTGTGTGTGTGTGTGTGTATGTATGAGAGTGTGTTTACCAAACATTATTCGATGTCTGGTGTGGTCAGTAAAATGAAACCCCACTTTATATCACAGAAATATTTCTAGTACCCAATTCGTAAACTGGACCGAACAAGACACCATGTGTTCAAGAACAACATGCCATTCAGAGACGAAGCAGAACCTACGAATACAGGACCTACAGACGTGGTACCTAGCTATTACGGAAATTGACTTCACCATAAATGTATTAATTTCATTGGAGAACTGAGAACTTCTCTACCATTCAATATGATATGAATCGTCTATTAAGCCATTACTCCATTTTTTCCCTTTTGCCATAGCGCCTCAATCGTATGCACAAGCTATATCGCCTAGCAACGTGTTTTCATTTTCTCCTGTCCTTGTCGTCTTTCATTCTCTAGTTTCCCCAACTATCTCGTCCATTACCGAGATCGCAATAGTTAATGATAAGTGCTTGCCTGGTGGCATTATGCACATATGCCTATCGGGGTACCTGTCAGGGACGTTATATTCTATGGGACGTCCCGCTGTCTCGGGTGGGGAAATCGAGGCAGCGCGTGCATATATATATATATATATATATATATATATATATATATATAATATTATATATATATATATATATATATATATATATATATATATATATATATATATATGTGTGTGTGTGTGTGTATGTGTGGGGGGGGGGGGGGGGTGGGGGGGGGGTAGGGAGGGTGTGTGTGTGTGTTCCCAGTTGGAAGCAAGAAGCGTGTGAGGTCAATCAGGCACCGATTACTCCGTTCTGTAGGAACATAGTCATAATAATGACGAAACAAACAGTTTACTGATCCTGTGATAACTTTGATCTTCTTCGGTAACTTCTATCTATTTGAAGCAACATTTCCTCTGGATAGAGCATTTTATTTATATCGGGAAACACTTTATGTGTCTGAATCACCATTTTAGCTAACTGAGGCAACATGTAACTATGTGAGATAACATGGTATTGATGCGACGAAACAATTTATGCATCGGAGACATTTTCTTTTTTGGCGCCCTCTTGCTTTGAACTCAAGCGTAGTCCATACACACTATTTATAGTAGTGATGGACTGAATTTGCGTGTGGGTTAGCTTTCCCTATTAACAGTGTCCCTCGCCATAAGGCGAACCCACTCCGACTTCAGAGGTACTTGTAATGTACGTCCCCAAGTCAAGGACGATAGGTCAACATTTTAGTCCAGCTGTCAGGTGTAAAGGTTGAACCCCTGACCTCGGCATCAGCACACCGGATGTCTTCTTATGCTTTCGGCCATGAGGACCTATGGAGGAAACATTTGATCTAGATGAGACAATTTGATCTATCTGAAAGAACATTTTAACTATCAGAGATCGCGGAGACCAGCATGGCAGAATGGATAAGCACATTCGTTCTTAAACTTCGGATGTGCTGATGCCGAGGTAACCCCTGCCACGGTCAATTGGATTAAAATGTTGACTTCTCATCCTTGACTTTGGGGCGTCAGTTATAAGTACTTCAGAAGTCTGAATTGGTTTGCCTCATGGCAGGGGACACTGGTAAAAGGGAAGCTAATCCACAGGCAAAAATCAGCCCAGAGAAATTAAAGTAGTAGCGACTGTATAGACTACTCTTGAGTTCAAATAGAGCGAAGGCTAGGCAAAATATCTGAGGTAGCATTTAACCATCACCGCTGTGTGGATGAGAGACATGGAGACATACAACATTTAACCAGCTGTGTGGATGAGAGACATGGAGACATACAACATTTAACCATCACCGCTGTGTGGATGAGAGACATGGAGACAGACTACAACATTTAACCATCACCGCTGTGTGGATGAGAGACATGGAGACAGACTACAACATTTAACCAGCACCGCTGTGTGGATGAGAGACATGGAGACAGACTACAACATTTAACCAGCACCGCTGTGTGGATGAGAGACATGGAGACAGACTACAACATTTAACCATCACCGCTGTGTGGATGAGAGACATGGAGACAGACTACAACATTTAACCAGCTGTGTGGATGAGAGACATGGAGACAGACTACAACATTTAACCAGCACCGCTGTGTGGATGAGAGACATGGAGACAGACTACAACATTTAACCATCACCGCTGTGTGGATGAGATACATGGAGACAGACTACAACATTTAACCAGCTGTGTGGATGAGAGACATGGAGACAGACTACAACATTTAACCAGCTGTGTGGATGAGAGACATGGAGACAGACTACAACATTTAACCAGCACCGCTGTGTGGATGAGAGACATGGAGACAGACTACAACATTTAACCAGCACCGCTGTGTGGATGAGAGACATGGAGACAGACTACAACATTTAACCATCACCGCTGTGTGGATGAGAGACATGGAGACAGACTACAACATTTAACCAGCTGTGTGGATGAGAGACATGGAGACAGACTACAACATTTAACCATCACCGCTGTGTGGATGAGAGACATGGAGACAGACTACAACATTTAACCAGCTGTGTGGATGAGAGACATGGAGACAGACTACAACATTTAACCAGCTGTGTGGATGAGAGACATGGAGACAGACTACAACATTTAACCAGCACCGCTGTGTGGATGAGAGACATGGAGACAGACTACAACATTTAACCAGCACCGCTGTGTGGATGAGAGACATGGAGACAGACTACAACATTTAACCAGCTGTGTGGATGAGAGACATGGAGACAGATTACAACATTTAACCAGCTGTGTGGATGAGAGACATGGAGACAGACTACAACATTTAACCAGCACCGCTGTGTGGATGAGAGACATGGAGACAGACTACAACATTTAACCAGCACCGCTGTGTGGATGAGAGACATGGAGACAGACTACAACATTTAACCATCACCGCTGTGTGGATGAGAGACATGGAGACAGACTACAACATTTAACCAGCTGTGTGGATGAGAGACATGGAGACAGACTACACCATTTAACCATCACCGCTGTGTGGATGAGAGACATGGAGACAGACTACAACATTTAACCAGCTGTGTGGATGAGAGACATGGAGACAGACTACAACATTTAACCAGCTGTGTGGATGAGAGACATGGAGACAGACTACAACATTTAACCATCACCGTTGTGTGGATGAGAGACATGGAGACAGACTACATCATTTAACCAGCACCGCTGTGTGGATGAGAGACATGGAGACAGACTACAACATTTAACCATCACCGTTGTGTGGATGAGAGACATGGAGACAGACTACAACATTTAACCAACACCGCTGTGTGGATGAGAGACATGGAGACAGACTACAACATTTAACCAGCTGTGTGGATGAGAGACATGGAGACAGACTACAACATTTAACCATCACCGCTGTGTGGATGAGAGACATGGAGACAGACTACAACATTTAACCACCACGCTATGTGGATGAGAGACATGGAGACAGACTACAACATTTAACCAGCTGTGTGGATGAGAGACATGGAGACAGACTACAACATTAACCAGCTGTTGGATGAGAGACATGGAGACAGACTACAACATTTAACCAGCTGTGTGGATGAGAGGACATGGAGACAGACTACAACATTTAACCAGCTGTGGTGGATGAGAGACATGGAGACAGACTACATTATTTAACCAGCTGGTGGATGAGAGACATGGAGACAGACTACAACATTTAACCATCACCGCTGTGTGGATGAGAGACATGGACACAGACTACAACATTTAACCAGCTGTGTGGATGAGAGACATGGAGACAGACTACAACATTTAACCAGCTGTGTGGATGAGAGACATGGAGACAGACTACAACATTTAACCAGCTGTGTGGATGAGAGACATGGAGACAGACTACAACATTTAACCAGCTGTGTGGATGAGAGACATGGAGACAGACTACAACATTTAACTATCACCGGTGTGTGGATGAGAGACATGGAGACAGACTACAAAATTTAACCAGCACCGCAGTGTGGATGAGAGACATGGAGACAGACTACAACATTTAACCAGCTGTGTGGATGAGAGACATGGAGACAGACTACAACATTTAACCAGCTGTGTGGATGAGAGACATGGAGACAGACTACAACATTTAACCAGCTGTGTGGATGAGAGACCATGGAGACAGACTACAACATTTAACCAGTTGTGTGGATGAGAGACATGGAGACAGGACTACAACATTTAACCAGCTGTGTGGATGAGAGACATGGAGACAGACTACAACATTTAACCAGCTGTGTGGATGAGAGACATGGAGACAGACTACAACATTTAACCAGCTGTGTGGATGAGAGACATGGAGACAGACTACAACATTTAACCAGCTGTGTGGATGAGAGACATGGAGACAGACTACAACATTTAAATAGCACCGTTGTGTGGATGAGAGACATGGAGACAGACTACAACATTTAACCAGCACCGCTGTGTGGATGAGAGACATGGAGACAGACTACATTTAACCAGCACCGCTGTGTGGATGAGAGACATGGAGACAGACTACAACATTTAACCAGCTGTGTGGATGAGAGACATGGAGACAGACTACAACATTTAACCAGCTGTGTGGATGAGAGACATGGAGACAGACTACAACATTTAACCATCACCGGTTTGTGGATGAGAGACATGGAGACAGACTACAACATTTAACCAGCACCGCTGTGTGGATGAGAGACATGGAGACAGACTACAACATTTAACCAGCTGTGTGGATGAGAGACATGGAGACAGACTACACCATTTAACCAGCTGTGTGGATGAGAGACATGGAGACAGACTACAACATTTAACCAGCTGTGTGGATGAGAGACATGGAGACAGACTACAACATTTAACCAGCTGTGTGGATGAGAGACATGGAGACAGACTACAACATTTAACCAGCTGTGTGGATGAGAGACATGAGCACAGACTACAACATTTAACCAGCTGTGTGGATGAGAGACATGGAGACAGACTACACCATTTAACCAGCTGTGTGGATGAGAGACATGGAGACAGACTACAACATTTAACCAGCTGTGTGGATGAGAGACATGGAGACAGACTACAACATTTAACCAGCTGTGTGGATGAGAGACATGGAGACAGACTACAACATTTAAATAGCACCGTTGTGTGGATGAGAGACATGGAGACAGACTACAACATTTAACCAGCACCGCTGTGTGGATGAGAGACATGGAGACAGACTACAACATTTAACCATCAACGCTCTGTGGATGAGAGACATGGAGACAGACTACAACATTTAACCAGCACTGCTGTGTGGATGAGAGACATGGCGACAGACTACAACATTTAACCATCAACGCTGTGTGGATGAGAGACATGGAGACAGACTACAACATTTAACCAGCACTGCTGTGTGGATGAGAGACATGGAGACAGACTACAACATTTAACCATCAACGCTCTGTGGATGAGAGACATGGAGACAGACTACAACATTTAACCAGCACTGCTGTGTTGGATGAGAGACATGGAGACAGACTACAACATTTAACCAGCACTGCTGTGTGGATGAGAGGGACATGGAGACGACTACAACATTTAACCAGCTGTGTGGATGAGAGACATGGAGACAGACTACAACATTTAACCATCAACGCTGTGTGGATGAGAGACATGGAGACAGACTACAACATTTAACCAGCACTGCTGTGTGGATGAGAGACATGGAGACAGACTACAACATTTAACCAGCTGTGTGGATGAGAGACATGGAGACATACTACAACATTTAACCATCACCGCCGTGTGGATGAGAGACATAGAGACAGACTGCAACATTTAACCAGAACCGCTGTGTGGATGAGAGACATGGAGACAGACTACAACATTTAACCAGCACCGCTGTGTGGATGAGAGACATGGAGACAGACTACAACATTTAACCAGTACCGCTGTGTGGATGAGAGACATGGAGACAGACTACAACATTTAACCAGCACCGCTGTGTGGATGAGAGATGGAGACAGACTACATCATTTAACCAGCACTGCTGTGTGGATGAGAGACATGGAGACAGACTACACCATTCAACCAGCACCGCTGTGTGGATGAGAGACATGGAGACAGACTACAACATTCAACCAGCACCGCTGTGTGGATGAGAGACATGGAGACAGACTACAACATTTAACCAGCACCGCTGTATAGATCAAAGACATGGAGACAGACTACAACATTTAACCAGCACTGCTGTGTGGTCAGAGACATGCAGACAGACTACAACATTTAACCAGCACCGCTGTGTGGATCAAAGACACGGAGGCAGACTACAACATTTAACCAGCTGTGTGGATCAGAGACATGGAGACAGACTACAACATTTAACCAACACCGCTGTGTGGATCAGAAACATGGAGACAGACTACTACATTTAACCAGCACTGCTATGTCGGTCAGAGACATGCAGACAGACTACAACATTTAACCAGCACCGCTGTGTGGATCAAAGACACGGAGGCAGACTACAACATTTAACCAGCTGTGTGGATCAGAAACATGGAGACAGACTACAACATTTAACCAGCTGTGTGGATCAGAGACATGTAGACAGACTACAACAATTACTGCTAAAATACAATCATTCATGAGCTGGTGCCTCGACAGAAGATGACTAAACCAGTATACAAGAAGAAAGTTAGTTGCATATCCTTTACAGGACGTAGCAGACAACTCCAGCATTGTGCGGCTGTTTGTGACTTCTGAGCAAGTTTGCCATTGATTTTTGAACGGACAGCACTCATACCATTGTATGGAAACCAACGCAAGACGGTCTGCTGCCAAATCACCCGCAGTTGTGTTTCGAACGTGGTATGCTGGATTACGAATTGCATTTGTAACACCTTCTTCACAGAGCCATATAACAAGAAAATTAAATCGGAGCGTAGGGAGAGAACTAGACGTAGTCCAGGGAATGCAGAGGTAAAACAAAGACGCTAGCTCCGGGAAAATCTAGTAACAATATAACTAGAAAGCCCTTCCTCTGGAACCCGCAGAGTAAAGCAAGCAGAGAGAAACCTAACAGTACACAGAGAAGGGAATTAGAGACAGAGATGACTGTGATGATATGATGGCAGGGAGGGAGCTATAGGACATAGAAGAGTAGAGAACGGCTTGGTCTGAGTCGGGTGAGATCAAAGTGGTAATACAAGTCAGAGGATAAGATTATTTATCTTTATTATTTTTTTCCCATCCGTCCACGTTGTTCTCATAATTCTTCTATAAAATCACATCTCTGTAGCTTCCAATTAATTCTTTACGTGTCTGCAAATTCTCCATGATTCACTTCCGTATATAAGGAATGACCGCTCCGTGGCGAAGTGTTTACGGACACAGTTCGTAATTCCATATACCCGCGTACGATACACAGACGTCCTCACGTTGGTTTGGCAGCAGACGTCATCACGTTGGTTTTTATTGAAATGGTACTGTCGGTCAGACAGCAATGGCAGACTACTGAACGTAAACTTGCCCAGGAATCACGAACAGCCAAAAATGCTGGGGTTAACTGCTAAGTCCTTTAAAGGATATGCAACAACTTTTTGATATTAGGAATGGCTCGATGAAGCTTTAAGTACATTTTCATCACTTTGATGTATGTGTATATACAAGAACTTTACGAACAGAATTGGAAACAGACAAAACCATGTTACTTCAAATAACGTTTAAGATTATAATTTCACTTGAGATTACATATAATACGTTCTCAAATAGTCTTTTGAAACGGAGTATTAATTGTGTCCCTGTCTTCAATAAAAATTCATTCTTCGTCGAGCCACGATAAGTCGCACTTCTGCCTCTCATCTCGTCATGAGTTTAAACCTCTCGACACGTTCTCGAGTATTCTGTCATATCATGTTTTTGCTTGTGAAATGGTTGTCTGTTTCCAAATCTGTTCTTAATGTGCATATACATTTTTCTTCTGCCTTGTGAATTCCAGAAGAGGGAGGGTCCCGTGAAGCTATTAATTGCTTTCTCAACATGTGTCCAACCCAACGACAGCATATGTACTTTAATTTCTTTTTCGCTCTAATTTACCTAGCTTTCCACCTAGTTCCACAACATTATCTCGTCATTCTGCTTTAATCTGCTTGTTATACACTGTTTGGTTAGGATCGGAGTGATTTACAGGTAGTGCGTCAGCCCTGGCTCTAACAAGTCTTGGTTCCAATCTACCTGATATGTATATTATCACATCGTTTGTTTCTTCAGTCCAATATTATACTGAGTATATTATGCGCTGAGTGCTTGAGCTGGTAGACAGTTGTCCTCTCATAATTGCAAACAAACAGGAAACCTGTATTTTATATTAACAATTTACCGGAATTCGGAAATAGTAACGAGTAACGGCAAACCTAGATTCTCACAACAGACCAGCTCTGTGCCGAAGGGGTTTCAGATGCAATTCGCAATCCCGCATAGAGCGCTCGAAACACAGCTGCGGGCGATTTGGCAGCTGCTGGCATTGCGTTAATTTTCATACAATGGTATGAGTGCCGGTCGTCCAGAAAGCAATGGCAAACTACTAAACGTAAACTCGCCAAGAAATCGCAAAAAGCCCAGAAATGCTGGGGTTGACTACAACGTCCTGCAGCAGATATGCGACTAACTGAATAACTTACGTTTAGCGCCTCATATACTAACACCTGCATGTGTTTCTCGGTATTACCTCTACTATGCTTGCCTGCCCATCCTGTGTTCTTGGGTTTGAATCCCCAGAGAGACGAATGTTTAAACTGACCCAGGTTTCTATGTCACCCATACTGAAATTGGCACCAGAAATATAAGGCGGTCGGCATGGTATTTATCACATCATCCATTGACTGTCGATGGGTTTATAACATATGGGGTTAGCATCATATACCCTGATAGCACCAAGATGTGTGGCAGTGTTTACGTCTATTACGTGTTCTGGACATTTGAAAATCAGCCGTGGGTTCATGTGTGTCTGTTAGGAAGATGAGGGAGAGGGTCCCTACATCGGGAGTTAGTGGAAGCGGACGCAACACAATCAGTGTAGATGCCGGAATCAAGAAGGAAAACGGTAGTGTTGCATATAGACTGGGACCAATTTATACACCTTGATGGGGTAAAAATATAGTTTAACCACACACTAGGATTAATACATACGCGTGGCTGGGCGAAGATATAGATTAACAACACACTAGGACTAATCTAAACACCTGGATAGCCGAATATATAGTTTAACCACACACTAGGACTAATTTATACGCCTAGCTGGGCGAAGATATAATTTAACCACATACTAAGACTAATTTATTCTCCTGGCTGGGCGAAGATATAGTTTAACAAACACTGGGGCTAATTTATACACCTGTATGGGGGGTATATATAGTTTAACCACACACACGTGGACTAAATTACACGCTTTTCTGGGCAAAAAATATAGTGTAACCACACACTAGGACTAATTTATATACCTGGATGGGCGAAGATATTGTTTAACCAAACACTATGACTAATTTTCACACCTGGATAGGTAAAGATATAGTTTAAACACACAAATAGGACTAATTTATACGCCTGGCTGGGTGATGATATAGTTTAACAACACACTAGGACTATTTTATACGCCCGACTGGTTGAAAATATAGTTTAACCACATACTAGGACTAATTTATACGCCTGACTAGGCGAAGATATAGTTTAATAATACGTTAGGACTAATTTACACGCCTGGATGGGCGAAGATATTGTTTAACAACACACTAGGACTACTTTATACATCTGAATGGGCGAAGATATTGTTTAACCACACACTTGGACTATTTTATACGCCTTGCTGGGCAAAGATATAGTTTAACCATACACTAGAACTGATTTATACTCCTTGAGGAACGAAGATATTGTTTAACTGTATACTAGAACTAATGTATACTCCTAGATAGACGAATATATAGTTTAACCATTTACTAGGACAAATGTATATCTTAGATAGACGAAGAAATAGTTTAGCCATAAACTAGACCTAATGTATATTCCTGGATTGGTGAAGATATAGTTTAAAAATGCTACTTTATACCAATGGATTGACGTAGAAATAATTTAACCACACACATCATGGCTAATTTATACATAGGGATGGTTGAAGGCAACGTTTAACCGCCAACCAGAACTAATGTATACCTACCAATCCAGATATAAGGAACACGTTATATGAAAGAAAACAACAGCTGATGAACACTTGCATGGGTCACCTCCTGGCATTGCGTCGAAGGCTGAAAGGTCTCAGTGCTGCTGGATCTATAACAACAACAACAACAATGCATATGGTGCCTGCTCAATCACCGCAAATACAAGGGGAAAGATTAAGACTTTGAGTACAAATGTTATAGAAGAAGCATGATCATCAGCATATAAAGAACACACAGTTGACGCTAGTAGCTGAGAAAATGAACATAGTATATACACATACCTATAAGAATCACAGTATCAGTGGTAAGAGAATGAAACATTACATCGCATGGACACCAGTCGTGACTCCCGTAGATTAACTAATCTCCGTGTGACTGTTGAGGACAAAAGAAGAAGAGGAAGGCAAAGAAACTTCTGGTCTGAGAACCACAGATAATAGTCAGCAGTGGTGTTTTTGAGCAATGACGTTTTACTGAGCCTTTTCTTCTGATCGCGGGGTAGTGCGTTTGTTCGACTCGCCGGTCAGTTGGACAGAAATGTTGGCTTCTCGTTTTTGATTTAGAGATGTAAATTACAAGTACCTGGGATGTTGGAGACGGTCAGTTTGATGAAGAGAGACGCTCGGACCTCTGGAAAATTTGCAAAAATACCTGCCGTTGTGGGATTCGAACACCCGACCACCGACTAGGAAAGAATGGTAGTCACTGCTTTAAAAAGGCACCTCGTGGTTAAGGAGCTAATGTAAGTCGACCAATATCTGCCAGTAGCTTTAACTAATTATCTCCCTGTGTTAGCTCATCTTTGATGTGACGAAAAAATTCTATTTCTTTCGGATTATCCTTCAACCAGCAATGAAACATTGCTGAAGACGTCAAGAAACATTCTAATACTTTCGGATTGTTCCTTCCTTAACCAACATGTAAAACACCTGAAGATGTTATGTATACCATGTAATATAAACTCTGCAAATTACACTTATAGTTCCCTATCATCTCCTCATTCCGAAGCTGAAGTGGGTGACACAATAGCACATTCACGAATGTGACATGTACTTCTAGCCTCACGTGTCAGGATATTGTTACACGGGGGCAGAACTCTTAATGTCCCCGACATACTACGTGCAGTGGTTACAAAAGGTTTCTTTTGTGTCAACAAGAAGTACTAAACCCGATGACACTTCAGACCAATAATAATTTAAGCATAAATAATTGTTACACCTATGGGCAATTCCTTTCAGATTAATATGAGTAAAGTGGGTGATTCGGTCAAGAGATTATTATTCTTAGCCTGGGATGGGCCCTAATTATAACATCTCTTGTGAGGTTGATAGTCAAACTTCCGTTTACTGCCAATATAGTACCTTGCGGTGTATGGCAGAGGGGTCTTTGAGCCTGAGGAATTAAGGCCGCCTGACTAGTGCAGTCGCCGCGAACTGTGTAGGTTAGGATTTTCTTTTTTCCCCCGACAGAAAAAAATCCCGCACCTTACCGAGGATTCGAACCCGGGTCTCCCGAATGAGAGTCCGGCGTTCTAGCCACTCGGCCAGCCGCTCCTCGAGGTTGATAGTGGCGGGATAATTTAAAAACAACAAGTCTGAGCTAGTATACGTAGATGAGGTGTGAGTGCATACCAAGTTATAAGGCTAACAGGGACGGATTGGTCATTTCCTGGTCTAATGTGTTTCAAATTGACAACATCATATACGTTTCAAAACCTATTGCCTCATAGACATATGTTAATTATAGGCTTTGCGGGACGCAGAGGTGTTTCCAAGGCACCAGGGCCGGGTTATATACTGGCCAAGACATATTGACGCGTCCTCGTCGAGCGTCCTGGGCAACAGGTCCCTTCGGGGTCCTGGCTAAGGTCAGTAGGATCGCCGATTCCTCCGAAGTCGGAGAGTGTCTGCCTGTACGGCGAGGAACCACCAGTCTGCACACCAATAAGCCAGACATGGGACATCGGATACTCACGCAAATCTCAAGTCCTGTATGACATCACACTGATGTTGGACAACAGAATGCCTTCATCCGACATACAGGACTTCGCGTTGGAGCTCAAGCCAACGAACACAAGCAAGCAAGCATAGGCTTTGCCTTTTTTACGTTTTAACATATAACTTTTTCACATTTTTTAAAGCAGTTGTAAGTTTTCACACAAATATTGTATTTTACTGTTACATTTTCTTTCGTAAGCATTAATTGTGGTTGCTGTATTGTTCCTTGCACATTCTTGGACAATCAACGTTGCTGATGACTTTTTACTGGAGGTTACCTATGTTTGCTGTTTTTCCGAGGATTTTAATGCTCCTTGTTTTTCTCTACTGTATAATACATTACAAAGCTGTTGTCAACATTATTATTATCAACATGACAGATAAATACAAACTGAACAATAAATATTTATTCAAAACAATGTATACCTTTAGTGAATATATGAATAATACTTTAGATGAAAGAATTAAAACATAATTACGCAAACATAGATAGCCGTTGGCAAAAATGTAACAACAGTAACAACGATTGTCTAAGAATGAGAAAAGAACGTTTTGGGTGTTTGTAACCAAACACTTTGGACGTGGGTGTATTTGTATTCACACGTTAACGCTGTATAGGGCGCCCTAGCGAAATTGATAGCGAACTGCGCCAGTAACATCATAAAACTGCGCCAGTATCGTCATAAGCACGGTCGGGTGCAGATTCCACGCCTGGACTCGTCGCTTGTCAAAGTGAGAAAACACACTGGTTAGCTATTCTTCCTTGCTCCCAGGCCTACACAATGTGATGAAGATATCACATCACAAAACTGCTTTGGGGACAAATGCTAATTGCTTGTTGAAGGTATTGTGTTACGTATGTATGACGTATAGTAAAGAACTCTCTGGGAGTCAAGCCATCTGACTCGGGCTCCTAAGGTTGTGGGTTCGATTCCGAGCTGCGTCCTTCGGTTCACGAGTGCATTTTATTCGGAAACTTCATGGGTCGTTGCTGGAGCTACGGAGTTCTTGTTTTATGCGACTCTTTCCGCACTGCGGAAAGAGACTGAGCCATATGGGATAAAGCCCGGTGCAATGAAGTCGACCTTGTCGACTTTTAAGCGACTGCTTTTAAAGAACTCTCCACATACCCTAACTCTGAGAGGTAACTCTTGGAGAAGAAGAAGAAGAGAAGCTTGTTTCCTGGCGTAATCCCCGTGTGATCCCAAACACTCCTGCAGCTTATTTAGGAACCCCGTCTATCGCAATCATGACATTACGGTTGGCTCAGTGCTCATTTGCTGGGAAAGTTACCGTCAACACTGCTAATGAGTGCCAAGTATTGCCAGAATTACGCGCACCCTGGCTTACCACTGTTTACATTCCGCTGGCTAAAGCCGCATTCAAATCATCCACCACAATTTCCAGTGGATTCTGAAATTCCGCAAAGTCATTTTTTATTGCAGCTGTAAAGAAAGTGCGTGTTTGTTATATAAGGCAAGCGTGATGTTAAAAGTGCAGCTTTGAGCTAAACTTTTCCTTGTCAAAGCCGCTTGAGTGGTTGGTTCAAACGAGCCTGATTTCCTGCATCGCGCTGGGCCTATTTAAAGAAGTTGCTTCCGATGAATGTGCGATCTGTTTACCAAAGAGTTACCGCTTTCTGCAAGCAGCTGCAGTCAATACATCGAGAATCCTCCTCTAACAGGCGTGTGGATATAAAGAAATGGAAGCATACATTATCAGGATCGCACTTCCCTTGTCATTTTCCTTGTGGGTTAGAAACTGACAAACCCAAACAACCAGCAGACGTCTGCGTACACAAATTGATGGCAAACATGTTTGATAAACGGCTGGGACAGGTAACTCATGCTGTATAGCAACATCTGCTTGCGTCATCAGTGATGGGAACTCACCGCAGAATTGAAGTGAAGTGGAGATTTGTAAAAGGTCATCATCATCATCATCATCATGTGCCCTGCCAATAATCGTGGGTGGTCATAGTTCGCCGGCTCCGTGGCGAAGGTGTTACGGACGAAGTTCGTAATCCCGCATACCGCGTTCGAAACACAGCTGCGGGCGATTTGGCAGCAGATCGCCTTGCGTTGTTGTGGTATAATTAATGAGAATACCATATGAAATGGACTGAAATTGTGTCTAGGGGAAATAATCAATCGGTCCATCAGGTTCGCCCCATATAAAGGCAATTGATCGAGACAGTTTATTTCCTAAAAGACTCCAGGAATATAGTAGTTATTGGCTCTTTTGAAGGAAGAATGGGGTGATGGTCGGATAGACTCCACCCACATTACAAGATAAACTACCTTCCTGAAGAATAAGACAGAGAATAGGTCTCTTAACCACAGATCTCTATCAAGTTGTGGTTCTTGGATCAAATATCTGAGACTGTGTGTTGGTCGACCTCCCACTGGATTCTCTGCACATCTACAAACACAGTAGCACAGTTCTTTACAACAACAAACAGTGTTACACTGGTCACTAGACAATGAAAACTCTCTCCTGACGAACATGTATGTTTATTGCCAGACTCTCATAATCTGGAAGTACAAGACTCTGTCTTCACTACAATCTATCAAAACATCAACAAACAAAAAAATACATTCTCAAGAAATGCATGAATTTACTCTCTAAAAACTCCTCTCCTCCTCTTCTCTTCCCTACCCCTACATGATGTCTATCACACGGAAAAACCAACCAGAACATAGATCAGATATCTGACTGGTGATTGTGTCATTATTGTAACTAAGTTCGTGCAGACACCAATATTCAAAATCAGGAGAAGGTAGATTCACTCCACACAGGGCTTCGCTACAACTGTCTTCATTCTACCACACCCACAGTTCTATGACGACACTTCTCCTGTCACAACCTAACTCCTCTTCAGATTCTACCGCTGAAAGAGATGGGTTCCTCCCATCCTGAATTGACCAAACCCCACAATGTGCCACTGAGGAAAAACAAGGTTCTCTGGATACTGAACACAGTAATGGGAATACGACTCATTGAAGTTGATCACATACAGTCATAATTGACTAACAAAAGGAACTGTCCTCACTTTCCGTTCTATAAAAATGATGATGGTGTGACTGAGTCTGGACTACTCGATCTGGCATTGGTCTTGAGAGGAAAATATGTCTGCATAAAATAGGGATTTCACCCCTTGGTATTAATGTCCATCATGCGGGAACAGTGGAAGCACGGACTCTCAACGACGTACTGGGGTTGTTGGTGAAGGAAGGACTCTCCCTGAGCATGGGTCATCGCTAGTTGAACCTCTCTAGGCGATTTCCCGAAGATTGTAAGACTTGCATGCTTTATCGTTGAAAAAGACGAAGTCTCAAATGTCTCAGCACGACATTTAAACAAACCCGAGAAGTGTTGCTGGGTTCATATTTGAGTCAAATTATGATGACCTCTCAAAAGGAAAGTACCATCCCATCCGTGACTTTGGCAGACCTATAACCTCCCTGATATTACAGGAAGAAGATTAGTGTCATCTCTCGTCAGACGCCAGGGATGAGTAGTTGAAGCTTTTCAATACATGTCACTAGAATGTCAAACCCAAAAAAGGAGATAACTCCGTCTGGAGTTTCTCCCAGTTGCCAGAAGAATAATAGGGGATTCTTCCCCTCTGGTTTTCTAGGAAAAAATGTGGCTGTTTGCAGCACTGGGTGACTTCTGGGGCTAGACCAGTAACCTCATAACAGACTTCTCGTCCAAAAGTATCGGCCAAATGTGTACAGCCAAAGTGGTCTATATGTCGATTCAGCTAAAATCAGCCAAGATGTTGTAGACTCTAAGATGTCCCCCGCCTGCCTCAATTGTCAATGCAACATAGAGGCAAAAATGCCCCCCCCCCCAATGGGGCCTATACCCGCTCCCGGAACGAATCACATCCTAATTGGTGGCTGGCCCAGACTCAAGTGGACTATCTCTGGTCCCGCCTGGGAGTTTTACCAAACTATTCTATGCTATTTCCAGCTACTGGCACATTCCTTGCCTCTATCTGAACAATGATATGTGCGCTAAGCATTACCATATAAGGCAACCGCCAGTCCCCCACACATGAAATTATTCTTTCTAGGAAAAGATATTTATAATCGTCTGCAAGCTGGTGCAAACTGGGGACATTATGTCACAGAAGTCCCCCAATTCAACTTGTTGAGTACAACAAGCAAGACCAGTTAAACCAGCTCCCAGACTCCATATGGTAACCACCTCCCTCTGCTCCTTGGTGCCTCCCCTAAACCATCTACTTTCGCCTGATTTGTCTATACGACTCCTCCTAGCTCACAAATTCCGCTGCTATAAATCACAAATCTTCCGCTTCCTGAGCCGCCTGCATTCATATTCTGAAGGTATATTGGCGAACTCAGTAATAAAATAGAGGTTCTACTCCACCTCTAAAGGCGTGTGTGAACGAAAAAGGAACGACTCCATTGGTCCTCCTCTGTCCTCACAACATCAAAAACATAGAAATCTTATCCGTAAAGTCCCACCGTCCGGATGCCGATTCTATATATCAGAGTAATGTTATGTCCCTTCCACTAAACTCAGTCACGTCGGCATACGGAACCGATAAAATGTTGACTAGCACTTCGTGCTAATATATATTCTTATTTTGCCCACCCCCAAGAATCTAAAAAGCGGCTGCTGCCGAAAGGAGTTTAACACAGAGCGTCCTCTATGACTCAATTAAGTCTGGCGATGTGCGATAAGAATTAGTTCCGTGGTTTACCTTGGGTAAATAGTGCTCTGTTTGTGATTAATTTGGAAAGGGCCTCATTCTCTTCCTACTCCACCACCGATGTCTATTGTCGATTACAAGTTTTAAATCTAATCCGTGCGGTATAGTTTAAACTTGACCGTCTTGTCGACGTAATCTCAACTCAACATCCGAGAATTCTCGGCCGTCAGTAGAAGTCAAATGCATCAGCTGTTGATGGGTCCATGTTTATAAACAGTGCTGAAGCCCTTCCGGTTACGCGCCCAATTCTTCATGACGTATGACCCGCGGGTCTTTCCCGGAATGCGATCAATGCAGATGAACACACGTTCTAGTGTCAGTTTCAACCCGCCTCCTCCAAATTGTTATAACCTACTTTTCCGTATAAAGACTGTTTCGGCCTGTTAGTACAACGATTGCTTGTTGACGAAAATGAAACCAGGTCAACTTTGCATTAACTTCCCCTTCGACCTAGATTCTAATTACTTGGCCATCAGTACATGATTCCAAGAGAAGAATAATTATTCCAAGCATTTGGGCCCTCGAGGTGACGTTTTACAAATGTCATGCTATAGAATAATCCAAAAGACTTCTTATGCTTCGTAGCATTGATGTCTAAAAGTCCACTTATTCGTAGAACCACAAGAGGTTACTTATCCGGAATAAAACTCTTGTATTTAAAAGCCCGGAATATAATAATAATAATAATAATGTGCACTGGTTTCCGGTTATATCCTGCTGGCTAGGAAAAGAGGTTATACTCTCTCTCTCTCTCTCTCTCTCTCTCTCTCTCTCTCTCTCTCTCTCTCTCTCTCTGTCATTTTACCGCGCTAAATGGTAGGTAAAGATTAAAACCAACAGTACTTAAAGAGAAAGAAGGGAGAGCTCCGCTCTGCCTCTCTCAACCTGTCATACGTGGAGACTAAGTCTGCACAAACTTTCCATATCGTTACATATATGAAGATGAATATGACAGTTCATGAAACTATCCTGGGAAGCTAAAGCTGCCGTCATGTTCCATGTTCCCCTGAAATGAGGATAAAAGAAAAGATGTCGTCGCCGAAAGCCGTGTCTTCCCCTCGTAGATTAGAGAGTTAATAGGTGGGATCCGCTCCTCTAATCACGTACGACTTCTCATAATTCGGGAGAAAGGCGAATATATATGAATACACCTTAACGCTTAATTGACAGTCCCAAAATAGGAAGTAAATGAAACTTCTGTTGCGAAAAGCTTACGAGACGTCTGTTAAAGGTTCCCGATATTCAACTGCACGTCTATCGATAGGGTGTAGTACCACGCTTCGGAGAAAAATGCAGCTGAAAAAAACCCTCTGTGCCAAGACTGACACGCGAGGTCGACCAGCAACATATGACTTGACTGATCTATTTATAAACCGGATGTGGCGAATAAGGTCATGGGGTTTCCCGAAGAATGTTCCCTAATTACCTTTACGCCGTCCAGTGGTTCACACATGTAGAATCTGACGAAAAGGATGAAAATCGGGATTCCCGACTAGAGTTTACGCTCCGTAATGATACATTGCGTCTTCTTTTCTGTCTACAGTGGAACAATAATGACGGGGACACTTGGCCTACTACATTTCATGAGAGGGGTAGTACGATTATGTTTATATTTCCCCATGGCTTTCTTAACCAAATATATGGGTATTAAAAATTTTTTTACAAGAAGCTTTTCGGGAAAATAACCAGTTGCCTAAGTCCTATAAAAAATTGGAATGTGCCTTTTCTGTTGCTGGTAAGTGTACAACCAATTAAAATAACACAATTGGTTATGGCAACATATGTTGGCACAAATCACATGGCAATATTGACAACTAGTTAATAAACATAAGTGGTCATATGTGATCAGATGATGATATAAAACTCTCAACATAATCAAAATTCCACTTAGCAACTATCAAAACACCATCTGTGAACATCATTACTCAGATGACGTCACATCAACCTTCTATATCAATTTAACGCCGCTCCACCTGTGAGGTAACATATAATTTCCCATGTCAGTATCAGCAACCTTTACAATTATTAGGAAGAATCTGAACTCGATCATATTGAAAGAAAGAAGAAAACAATATCCAGGACCTGCGTCCCAATTAGTGTGGTATAATTAATGAGAATACCATATGAAATGGACTGAAATTGTGTCTAGGGGAAATAATCAATCGGTCCATCAGGTTCGCCCCATATAAAGGCAATTGATCGAGACAGTTTATTTCCTAAAAGACTCCAGGAATATAGTAGTTATTGGCTCTTTTGAAGGAAGAATGGGGTGATGGTCGGATAGACTCCACCCACATTACAAGATAAACTACCTTCCTGAAGAATAAGACAGAGAATAGGTCTCTTAACCACAGATCTCTATCAAGTTGTGGTTCTTGGATCAAATATCTGAGACTGTGTGTTGGTCGACCTCCCACTGGATTCTCTGCACATCTAAAAACACAGTAGCACAGTTCTTTACAACAACAAACAGTGTTACACTGGTCACTAGACAATGAAAACTCTCTCCTGACGAACATGTATGTTTATTGCCAGACTCTCATAATCTGGAAGTACAAGACTCTGTCTTCACTACAATCTATCAAAACATCAACAACAACAAAAATACATTCTCAAGAAATGCATGAATTTACTCTCTAAAAACTCCTCTCCTCCTCTTCTCTTCCCTACCCCAACATGATGTCTATCACACGGAAAACCACCAGAACATAGATCAGATATCTGACTGGTGATTGTGTCATTATTGTAACTAAGTTCGTGCAGACACCAATATTCAAAATCAGGAGAAGGTAGATTCACTCCACACAGGGCTTCGCTACAACTGTCTTCATTCTACCACACCCACAGTCCTATGACGACACTTCTCCTGTCACAACCTAACTCCTCTTCAGATTCTACCGCTGAAAGAGATGGGTTCCTCCCATCCTGAATTGACCAAACCCCACAATGTGCCACTGAGGAAAAACAAGGTTCTCTGGATACTGAACACAGTAATGGGAATACGGCTCATTGAAGTTGATCACATACAGTCATAATTGACTAACAAAAGGAACTGTCCTCACTTTCCCGTTCTATAAAATGATGATGGTGTGACTGAGTCTGGACTACTCGATCTGGCATTGGTCTTGAGAGGAAAATATGTCTGCATAAAATAGGGATTTCACCCCTTGGTATTAATGTCCATCATGCGGGAACAGTGGAAGCACGGACTCTCAACGACGTACTGAGTGTTGGTGAAGGAAGACTCTCCCTGAGCATGGGTCATCGCTAGTTGAACCTCTCTAGGCGATTTCCCGAAGATTGTAAGACTTGCATGCTTTATCGTTGAAAAGGACGAAGTCTCAAATGTCTCAGGCACGACATTTAAACAACCCGAGAAGTGTGCTGGTTCATATTTGAGTCAAATTATGATGACCTCTCAAAAGGAAAGTACCATCCCATCCGTGACTTTGGCAGACCTATAACCTCCCTGATATTACAGGAAGAAGATTAGTGTCATCTCTCGTCAGACGGCCAGGGATGAGTAGTTGAAGCTTTTCAATACATGTCACTAGAATGTCAAACCCAAAAAAGGAGATAACTCCGTCTGGAGTTTCTCCCAGTTGCCAGAAGAATAATAGGGGATTACTTCCCCTCTTGGTTTTCTAGGGAAAAAATGTGGCTGTTTGGCAGCACTGGGTGACTTCTGGGCTAGACTAGTAACCCTCATAACAGACTTCTCGTCCAAAAGTATCGGCCAAATGTGTACAGCCAAAGTGGTCTATACGTCGATTCAGCTAAAATCAGCCAAGATGTTGTAGACTCTAAGATGTCCCCCGCCTGCCTCAATTGTCAATGCAACATAGAGGCAAAAATGGCCCCCCCCCCCCCCCCCATGGGGCCTATACCCGCTCCCGGAACGAATCACATCCTAATTGGTGGCTGGCCCAGACTCAAGTGACTATCTCTGGTCCCGCCTGGGAGTTTTACCAAACTATTCTATGCTATTTCCAGCTACTGGCACATTCCTTGCCTCTATCTGAACAATGATATGTGCGCTAAGCATTACCATATAAGGCAACCGCCAGTCCCCCACACATGAAATTATTCTTTCTAGGAAAAGATATTTATAATCGTCTGCAAGCTGGTGCAAACTGGGGACATTATGTCACAGTTGTGTGTTTTTAAATAAAATAGTATGGGTGCTGGTCGTTCAGAAAGCAGTGGTAAACTACTGAGCGTAAACTTGCCAAGAGATCACAAACAGCCACACACACAAAATTCGGGGAAATGGTTCGCTATCTCAAACGACCAACCAGGCCTTATATCAGGTCTGTGTTTTTGATCAAATTATGTTATGTGACTAAGCCACCAATGTATGTTTCTGTTTGCCTTCTCTTGTTTTCTTCTTTTTTCCCCTCATTTAATTAACTTTGCCAGTTGTCACCAAGATTTGAAGTTTCTTTTTACTCATAACGAGTCCGATAAGTCTTGAATAAAGATAGCTCAATATCATTTACATAACGTGGCAATCAACCACAGTATTATTTGACTGTTTTGATTTCTTGGCAAGTTTACGTTCAGTCTTGACTGCCAACGTCATACGTATTTTTTAGAACTTTCTCATTCGTGTTTCAGTCCGTGAAATGTGGCTGCGATATTTTATGTAAGTTTGTTGGTTGCTAGTTCACATGTCAAAGAGATGTTTCAATGTTTCAGAAAAGTCAATGCTAATACAACAATTAAAAGACAAATACAGAACCCGTTAGCTGAAAAGTTGTGTGTGGTCTGTTCTTCTGTACAAAAATAACATGAAAAATATAAACTCCGTTAGCTTAAAAGTAATGTGTGGTCTGTTCTTCCGTACAAAATAACGTGAAAAGTATAAAATGGGAAGGATACACTGATCTGTCAGGTGCATAACCAGGTGCGACGCAATCACAAGTTAGTTGCCTAACAAAAAAACCAACGCAAGGCGGTCTCTGCTGCCAAATTCACTCGCAGTTGTGTTTCGAACGCGGTATGCAGAATCGCGAACTGCGTCCGAAACCTATTCGCCACGGAGCCGGCGCATAATGAAAACATGAAAACAACAAAGCTAGTTACATGTCCTTCACAGGACGTCGCATTCAACCCAGCATTGTCTGGTTGTTTGTGATTTACAAGGTAAGCTTACGTTCAGCAGATTGCCATTGCTTTCTGAACGACCGGCGCTCATACCAAAAGGCGGTCTGTAAACAACAATGAGCACCGGTAATCAAGTACAAAACAGAGCACCTGTAAACAAATGGTTATGTCACACAAAGGCATTTTACAAAATGAAAAACATATTATGCTATGAATCCTTGTCATTGGATGTTTGCAACAGAATTCTTTCATGTTACATAGAACCAGTTTTAACATATGGACTGTGAATCCTGAGCAATTAGTAAACAAACAAATAATCCACTGAAGCTTCAGTGCTGTGGTTTTACTGAAGAATGCTGAAAATTCCCGGGACAGCCAAAATGAGTCATCTAAATATTTTGAAAGAGGCTAGGACATCAAAACAATTTGTCACACAAATCAGAAATAGGCAGTCATCATCGTTTGGTCATGCAATGAGATGACACAATTTGGAATATGTTATGAAAATTGGAAAGATTAACGGAAAGAGAGATATGGGAAAATATATAATTGCCCGCAGCTGATACTGAACCAGTCAGCTCAATGTGACAGGGAATTATGAAACTGAGCGTCTCACTACCCCAAAAGCCATAACAAATAGCAAACACATTTAAACAATGCAAAACGCAAGTTAAAATTAAGGAAATGAATACACAGTACAGTATCATGAAAATAGATTATATGCCTAAATACAACGTAAAGTGGTTAAACAATATACGACTTCGTTGAGCACGAAGTTATTGTTGAATGGGGTCTTATTTCCTGTCCTTGTTTCAATGACTGACTAGCTTGTTTCTATGCAATTGCTCGGATTTTTGTCTTCACCTCGCCCGTAATGACTGACAGTTACAAAAACAGCATCTTCTTCTTCCCTTTCTTTGCTATTATATCGAGGGAAGTACGTCACCTAGTTAAGCATCCCAAAGGGCGATCAGCCTGTCTACTTCGCATGCTTTTGTGTAAGGTTTCCTTCTTCTTGGCAGATTCCTTCCAAGCTAACAGCCTCTATCAACTCATGGGTAGGTTTTCTTTCCGGACATCTCTGAGAAGACGAAAGCTGAATTATTATGTTGTCACAACGGGAAAGGTGGAGGGCCGGAGACTAAGAAGAGAAGATGCTGGGCAATTTGACATCACTGCAGTATCAGAAATGAATGGCAGCACACGAGACAGAAGGCTGTGGGCAGACATAATTACCAAGGGCACACGGCATAAACAATAAGAAGACGAACAATAAGAAGCGCAATGTTAGTGGACAGTTAAAATAATCCCGCATTGGGATTCGAACCCACCTACTACGCTGGTACACTCTAACCACTATGTCACTGCGGATATATAAATTTGTTGCCGCTCACTCGCTTAAAAAAGTCGCTTAAAAGTCAGCAGGGTCGACTTCATTGTACCGGGTTTTATCCCATATGGCTCTGTCTCTTTCCGCAGCGAGGAAAGCGTCGCACAAAGCACGAACTCCGTAGCTCTAGCGACGACCCACACGAGTCTCCGAAAAATTCACTCGTGAACAGAAGGACGCGGCCCAGAATCGAACCCACAATCTTCGGAGCCCGAGTCAAACGGCTTGACCACTTCGCCACGGAGACTCTCAATGTGCTCACTCGCTTTGAACTCAAACGTAGTCCATACACATTACTTTCAGCAGTGCTGGACTGTTTTGCGTGTGGATTAGGCCATCAGGCGGACCCACTCCGACTTCATAGGTACTTGTAATTAAGGTCCCAAAGTCAAGGACGATACGTCAACATTTTAGTCCAACTGTCCGGTGTACGGGCTGAACCCCTTACCTCGGCATCAGCACACCGGATGTCTAAGACAAGCGTTCTATCCATCGTCCATGTCGGACATACGCGGGATATTACCGTCCACACAATCTATAATATGACAATATCGGACACGCTGTCATGCTTGCATGTCGTACCTCCTTCAATTTCCCACGATCCTATGCATAAGCCAGGCGCTTGTCACGTGATCTGTGTATCGTTCGCTTGATAGCCTACACTATAATGTTAATCTGAAATATGTATTTTAACCAAGTGAATATTTTACATATCGAAGTAACGGCCTCTCGCAGTTTCCCACGGTGAAATAAATTTGCCTCATAAAAGAGCAAAGGTAAAAGATCATTTTACACGCGATAGGCACAAAGGGTAAATGATGCCAGACGCATATGTTTATAGACTGATCGGCATAATACCATTTTGAGGCTGGGTCAAATTTTAAAAATCAAATCCTCTTCGAACGAATCGAACCTATGCGAGAGTCTAGCCCAATATTTAGTTCATTCTTAGAACGTAGTCGTAGTCATATATGCACATGATGCAATTAAATAACCAGGTAAAATATTGTTTCCATCCATGTGTATATGTGGATACAGTTGAATGATAGAGATGGCTAATGATTAGAGACACCAGTGTTGCGGTTCATCAATTCTTATGTGTCTTCAACACTGCTGTATGGCGTGGAAGCATTAAGTTAATGCCGTTAACCTGCACTCCAAATATGGGTTGTATACAATTGTAATTTTTGAAATGTGGGTCTTTATAGTGCGGGGACAAGTTTTGGATGGTAAAACAGACAAATAAGACAGTTATAGAACAACTCAGTATGAATGGAGTGGTGCTGAAGGTGGCAAAATAAGAAAGACAAGGTAATTTGATCACGCCAAACTAAGTAACAATCTGTTAAAGAAGAAAAATAATGAAGTGAAAAACTGAGAGTAAAAGAGGAAAAGGACATTAGCGATATACTTGGATAGAAATCACCATTATATGGTCAGCTCGACTTTTCTTCAGAAACTTGGATAACTCGAGGATGTCAGCTACGTGCTTATTTTATATGTCGTTATATTAGTGTTTTTGTGTGTTTGTTGACGAAGGTTTTCTAGCAACAACGTCCATTTTCTCACTTTTGGCGTGTTCTTGTAAGGCTGACCAGTTCACTTTCGGTTGTTATTTATTTACTGAAGATTCAGTTAGGATAGTCTAGAAGGATATAGAATAAAGGCTCGACCACATCCCATAATCGAGACAAAAACATGGAACCGATCCACGAGTCTGATCATCGTGTCGGATGTTGAATCTATGACGCCTTATGTTCTAATACAACTGCCTTTTTTGGACAACTAATGTCACTCTGCCGATCTCCCTGGCCTAGGCGTTAAACGACTTTCTCCGTAATCCTGTTTATCTACTTAGGGTAATGCAGCGCGCGAGAATTGGTAGCGGTTCTCGCTGCGTTGGTGACTTACGGGATAAGTGAGCCGGCCGCTGAGAAAGCAATGGCAAACTACTGAGCATGGTCTTGCCTGGAGATCAACAGTCAACTGAAAGATGCTGATGTTGACAGCGAGGTCCTGTAAAGGATATGCGAAAAAAAATGTCACTCTATTGCCAGTAGTGAACAGATGAACACTTTCCTGGTTCGGCCACATTACTTTTAACAATTCCCTGTAAACAATATAATCAACCAGAAGTATGAGGCAGATTTACAAACCACAAGTACTGAAGTAACTGTTATGTAAAGGTTGACTGGTTGGTTTGTAAAAATGTATTATGCTTCGTGTGAGTTATATTGTTTATATTTTCATAGTTTTCCATGGTTCAGCTATTTTTTTTTTATTCAACACAATGTTTTCCCCATAGTGAATTTGAATACCGAAGACACAAACGATAGTATACACGATTTATTGCTTGACTTATTTCGCTTGAGAGATTTTTCTTATTATTTTAGTTTATGTTATGTGATTTCTGCAAAATGTATCTGAAGAGATGCAGCCTAATATATCAGGCAATAAATGGTGCAATTTTGTTAACTCTGGTTAATGCAGAAAGTTATTGTCCAGAATATAGCAACAACAAGCCAGAGACGCCGTTCCAGGCTTTGTGCGATATAAGATGATAAAAACCATATTTTAATAAACCAATCGGCACACAAATGATTATTTGGTAAATATCAACGCACCCGCCTTTACTGGCCAGAACATTTTCTGGCAGACATTTTGCTCCGGGTCGACCTGGGAGACGAGGTGAATTGTTACAATAATCACCGCCTCGGAGAGGATTCAAACATATTACCACCGGACTGGCAGACACACGCGCTAGCCACTACGCCACAGTGGCTCCTATTTCCAGAGAATAGCTGAAGACGACACTACAGAAGTCTTAGGTAGGTGAGGGCAGTACCATACACCCAGCCATCCACAGACACATATTCCAAGGGATCACCGCCACACACACACCCACTCATATACACACAAACACACCCACACACTCTCACACACTTGTTTTGCTGGTGGCATGTACCTGTAGAAAACCTTGACTACAAACACATAACATGTGGCATGGCGACACACACAAACACACACACACACACCACACACACATACGTATTGTTGACGGCGGGGAACAGATGACGTCTATGATAACAAACATATCCATTGTGTACCCACACACACGCACATATACGCGCATATTGTATGTGTCATACTACACACACGTATTGCTGACGGTAGGGAATATTTGAATACACAGATAACAACCATATCCATTGTGCACCCACAGACACCCACATCATCACCCACACGCATACACGCACGCGCACACACACACACACACACACACACATACACAGAGAAAGACAATCACACATGTCCTCGCCTGGTATCACCATGAGCCTAACTGCTGAAAGTGACGTGATTACGTGTGAACATGGGAGGATCTAGTGTCCACGTTTGTTGTGTAATTATCTGCTTTCTGTTCACGGTGTGGTTAATGTAGCGTAGGAGCACCCTTATCGTGACTGCCGTCAGCACGTGAGATAAACCATGGCTTGCCGTTGTCGCATCTTGAGCGCAGATTCGTGCATGTCGTGTTCCCATTGTCGGTTCTTTAACTGATTCATTGCCAAACAAAAATTAGGCTTGTACCAAATATTATAACGCACATTTCTATTTACTGAGCATTGAAGTTGCGCAAGGTACCACGAAACAAACCAGACAACACGATGAATCTAGTATTGCGGTATATCGTCCTTCTGTTCAAATGGAATGTCACATATAGCGATATATTATCTGTCGGCACTAAATCAGTTAAACACAGATTAATGTTTGTCGTGTTCACATTGTCGGCTCTTTACACACAGATTAATGTAGGTCGTTTTCACTTTTTGGGCTCTTTAAACACAGGTTATTGTATGTCGTTTTCACATTTTGGGCTCTTTACACACAGATTATTGTATGTCGTTTTCACACTGTAGGCTCTTTAAACATAGATTCATGTAAGTCGTGTTCATATTGTAGGCTCTTTAAACACAGATTAATGCATGTCGTGTTCATATTGTCGGCTCTTTAAACACAGATTAATGCATGTCGTGTTCATATTGTCGGCTCTTTAAACACAGATTGATGCATGTAGTGTTCATATTGTCGGCTCTTTAAACACAGATTAATGCATGTCGTGTTCATATTGTCGGCTCTTTAAACACAGATTAATGCATGTCGTGTTCATATTGTCAGCTCTTTAAACACAGATTAATGCATGTCGTGTTCATATTGTCAGCTCTTTAAACACAGATTAATGCATGTCGTGTTCATATTGTCGGCTCTTTAAACACAGATTAATGTATGTCGTGTTCATATTGTCGGCTCTTTAAACACAGATTAATGTATATCGTGTTCACATTGTAGGCTCTTTACACACAGATTCATGTATGTCGTGTTCATATTGTCGGATCTTTAAACACAGATTCACGTATGTCGGTTCACAGTTGAAGTTGTCCACTGGTTTACTCTACTCTGAGATAGGAAGGTCAGACACTGAACGTGCACAGGTTACCTCAACTCATAAAGTCATGATCAGAAGATGTTGACAATTCCACTCTCAATATCTTCATCTTCATCGCCCAATAAATTACGCAACCACTTGTATACAAAATTCAAGATTGGCGAATCAGCCTTGAGCACATGTTGGTGAGGGCCGAAGACAACATATCACATGCTCCAAGTCTGCCTAAAATAAGACATGTCTAGACAAATCTTCTGGCTTAGAGACACATCATCATCATCATCATCATCATCATCATCACCATCATCATCATCATCATCATCATCATCATCATCATCATCATCATCATCATGTGACATACCGATAAGCGTAGGCGGTCATGTTTCGCCATCTCACGCTATCACTAGAGTCGTGGATCAGCTCGGTGTTCTTGTCTCGACCAAACCACGTGGCCAAGCCATCCATATATTTACTTCTTTGCCTTTCTCATGTACTGTTCCCCTCAATCTTGTCAGTTGTCACCAAGTTCTCTAATTTATTTCCTCTCATAACGTGTCCCCAGAAACTGTGACTGTCTACGTATAATATCTCTAATCATTGTACGATTATTATTTGTTTCTTGTAGGACTTGGTCATTTGTTTTTCTGTATGTCCATGGTATTCTCTATATTTCCCAAATATACCACATTTCCACAACCATCAGATGTTTTTCAGCTTGTCTGCTCATTGTCCACGCTTCACATCCATACAAAAGTACAGGTTCTATGTAGCACCTCAACACTGTTTCTCGCTGCAAATGACATCGTTTTATTGATCAGTATGTTTTCCATCTGGCAAAAGGCTACCTTCGCCATGGCAAAGATCAACTCTATTGACCACTGAGTGAACTAAAAGAATACAGTGGCAGTCATACAGGAGACAAAATTGCAGATGTTGACTAATTTCAAGCGAACGCAAGAAAAAGATCATCATCATCAAGTGTATCTCTGACTGGCGTGGACGATCATGTTTCTTCTCATCTGGCGAACTCGCGCAGCAAGTATTCATTTGTGCGCTGACATCCTAACGGGCAATGACACCTAGCTAACTACGGGAACCAGGATATGTACTGGGAAGGAAAGAGGACCTGTGTGATATTGACCCCGTGACCCACTGAGTGTCAGTTTTTGCATGCATTTATGGATCTCGCACCAGAGACCCAATAAGTCTGCAGACTCGTCAAAGGAGAATAGGAAGCAATGCCGGAATATATTCAGCCGACTTCAACGCCAGCCTTCGGTACATATACTTGTATATATTTGCTGGAGCTGCATTGACCATATATTGAAGATATGGAAGGAATCAACATTGTGGGACGATGCATCAATAACATTAGATATGCAGATGATACAGTCTTGATTGCAGACAATGAACAGGACCTGCAAAATTTAGTAGATGCAGTTGTTACACACAGTGAACAACAAGGGTTAGAATTAAATTGTAAAAAGACACAGATTATGGTCGTCACTAGGAAGGACGAAATACCACAATGTAATATACAAGTAAATGGGAATATTCTTCAACAAGTGAGCAGGTACAATTATCTCGGAACAGTAATAACATCTGATAGGAGATGCCTTGAAAAGATTAGAACAAGAATCGCCATGGCAAAAGTAGCCTTTAGCAAGATGAAAAACATATTGACCAATAAAAAGATGTCAATTGAAACGAGAAAAAGAGTGTTGAGATGCTACATAGAACCTGTACTTTTATATGGATGTGAAGCGTGGACAATGAGCAGTCAGGCTGAAAAACATCTGATGGCTGTAGAGATGTGGTTTCTGAGGAAAATGCAAAGAATACCATGGACAGCCAGAAAGACCAATGAACAAGTCCTTCAAGAAACAAATGAAGATCGTAAATTGATTAGAGAAATTAGACGTAGACAGTCAAAATTTTTTGGGCATGTTATGAGAAGAAATGGATTGGAGAATTTGGTGACAACTGGTAAGATCGAGGGGAACAGACCAAGGGGAAGACCTAGAAGCAAGTACCTGGATGGCTTGGCCTTGTGGCATGGTCAAGACAGAAACACGGAGCTGATCCACGACTCTGGTGATCGAGTGAGATGGCAGAACATGACCGCCCACGCTTACCGGCATGGCACATGATGGATGGATGGCATTGACCATGTTATCAGAGATGCTTCTAGTACATCATTAGTTGCACAGACACCAGACACCAGACAATGAAACACCTAAACGTGAAGGCTGGTCTGGTTCGCAAGACCAGTCCCGCGTCTAGCGTTCGTTGTCTCGGATGGCTGTGTGAGGTTCCCCCTATCGGGACCTTCCTAGCCGACGCAAGTTAACGAGGCAGGAGTTTCGAGAACGTAACCGCATTTTGAAGTCAGAGTCGTGGTTTGAGTGGGCGAAAGAGCAAATTTGTTTGACCGTTCGACACAGTCTCGATAAGCGCCCACACTCTCTCGATGAGTAGTGGGCCTGCAGTCAGTAAACTGGCATAGCTTTTCGGTCAACCCTGCCAGTAGTCATATGCTTCTCTCAAAGATTAAGTCGTGCATGTCTAAGTTCACACTGTCTCACAGTGAAACCGCGAATTGCTCATTATATCAGTCGAGGTTCCTTAGATGACACGATCCTACTTGCATAACTGTGGCAATTCTAGACCTAGTACATGCTTACCACGCTCCGACCCTCGCAGAAAGAGCGCTTTTATTTGTTCAAAACCAATCGTCGTTGCACTTTGTGGGGCTCGGCGTTCTCATTGGTGACTATGGATAACTTTGTACTGATCGCATGGCCTTACGTGCCGGCGACGTATCTTTCAAATGTCTGCCCTATCAAATGTCAATGGCTCATCTGACGTGTCTCCACCTTGCCATGGTAGAGGGGCTTGCGTGTTCCAATGACCCCAAGAGCTATGCCGACGGTAGCATAGCTACAAGTAGGGTCTCCCATGTTGGATAGGTCAAGGGATAGGAACCTGACCAAGATAGACATATACCTGCTGCCTTGCTGGTAGACTGGGGACAGGCAGTCAAAGGCTAGGGATAAGCAAATCTATTGCACTCAAAGTTCGAATCAGGAGCACGATGTCACTACATTCTTAGCCCAGACACATATTCTACGGCTCTCAGCTAAGGGATATGGCTGAACGCTTCTAAGTCAATATCCCGCGGATGCGAGGGCCTGGCCGAAACTTACTCACTGCAAACTGGAGGTGAGATGCTGAGCCGGCAGCACATGCAGCCTACTTCGTGAGCGTTACTAACGGTGGAAAAAGCGTCTCAGTCGCACGCAATGGTTACTATGAAAGTCGGTATTTAAACACATTGAGTGAGCGTAGTCAAAGGTGGAACGACATCTCGTT
The DNA here is from genome assembly GCA_014155875.1 of Cepaea nemoralis. Taxonomy (NCBI): domain Eukaryota; kingdom Metazoa; phylum Mollusca; class Gastropoda; order Stylommatophora; family Helicidae; genus Cepaea; species Cepaea nemoralis. Next base: position 178,718 of record JACEFZ010019440.1, read on the forward strand.
AACACGAAATGGAATGCTTGGCAAGCGAATCCATTACGTGGAAGTCCAAAGCGAAAGCTTGCCGAAAGGATGTCGTCTCATTAACACGAAATAGAACGCTTGGCAGGCGAATCCATTACGTGGAAGTACGAAGTGAATGCTTGCTGAGTGGATGTCGTCTGTAGACTAAGGTGGAAAACCGTCTCATTAACACGAAATGGAACACTTGGCTAGCGAATCCATTACGTGTAAGTCCGATGCGAAGGCTTACTGAGTGGATGTCGTCTGCAGATGCATGGGGAACAGCCAGTGGTGAACGAAATACCCAATACATGGAAGTGGGGAATTAAAGCAGCCATAAGCAGGATGTGGCGATTCCTTGAGTGAGCCTAGTCTCAGAGCGCTATGTGCCGGCTCTGCAATTGTGGATGCCTCCTTGGATGGCGGAGAATGTCCGTGGTCTGCCCCGCCTTCCCTTGATTGTTGACAGTTATGTCTTTGACCGTTCTAACTTGACCAACTGAGATGTGGACTACACCACAACAGTCAGAATCTAATGTCCCTCGAAACCCCGGGAAGACAAACCGCTAAAACGTCCACAGAAGGCCGATGTGCCATCCTAAGGATGCAAATAAAATGGACACAACGCAAATAAATGTCCGAGTGGGAGTGCAATGTCCTTCATGCCCGGTAAAGCTCTGACTATTTTGTCTTCCGAGCACAGCGTCCAGCACATGTCCGATCCGAAAGCTCACTGAGTGGATGCCGTCTGCAGACCAACGGTTCCTGGTTTGTGCGGGGAACGGCTGTGGCGAAAGAAATGCCCAATACATCGAAGTGAGGAATTAGAGCAGCCATGTGTAGGACGTGGCGATTCCTTGGGTGAGCCCGGGTACCAGAGTGCTATGTATCGGCTCTGCAATTATGGAAACCTCCTTGGATGGTGGTAAATGTCCATGGACTGCCCCTGCCTTCCCTTGAGGGCTGACCGTGAAGTCTTCGACCGTTCTAACTTAACCAGCTGGGATGTGGACGGCACCATATCAGTGAGAGTCCCCAGGACGGTTAGCCTGATTAAAAACTACCCACTAAAGTCGGATGTGTTGGCCTAAGGGTTTTGGTCCAAGGGTGAATAACGAGACACACCGGAATTACGTCTGAAAAAAAACAACACCCCAGATGAACGCAGAAGAAGAAGAAGAAGAAGAAGAAGGAGAAGAAGAAGAAGAAGAAGAAGAAGAAGAAGAAGAAGAAGAAGAAGAAGAAGAAGAAGAAGAAGAAGAAGAAGAAGAAGAAGAAGAAGAAGAAGAAGAAGAAGAAGAAGGAGAAGAAGAAGAAGAAGAAGAAGAAGAAGAAGAAGAAGAAGAAGAAGAAGAAGAAGAAGAGGAAGAAGAAGAAGAAGAAAGAAGAAGAAGAAGAAGAAGAAGAAGAAGAAGAAGAAGAAGAAGAAGAAGAAGAAGAAGAAGAAGAAGAAGAAGAAGAAGAAGAAGAAGACGAAGAAGAAGAAGAAAGAAGAAGAAGAAGAAGAAGAAGAAGAAGAAGAAGAAGAAGAAGAAGAAGAAGAAGAAGAAGAAGAAGAAGAAGAAGAAGAAGAAGAAGAAGAAGAAGAAGAAGAAGAAGAGGAAGAAGAAGAAGAAGAAGAAGAAGAAGAAGAAGAAGAAGAAGAAGAAGAAGAAGAAGAAGAAGACGAAGAAGAAGAAGAAGAAGAATGAAGAAGAAGAAGAAGAAGAATGAAGAAGAAGAAGAAGAAGAAACGCCCCAACCATTGGAGGCAACATGAACATCCTGGATCTAATACCTGCCAGCCCCTTTGTGCTGTGCTGAATCACGATCTGATTTACTATTCGTCTCTCTAGAGTGAAATTGCAGGACTGGTTTTGCACATCCAATTTGTTTCTGGGATTGAGATGGGGGAGGAAAGCTCATCAACACAGTCCCTGTGAGATAGTACTTTGGTTCAGAGTTGAGAGGGAGAGGGTGAGAGTGAAATATAGATAGAGAAATGAAGAGAGAGAGAGAGGGGGGGGGGAGTGGGAGAGAGATAGAGATGAGAGAGAGAGAGAGTGAGAGATAAATAGAGAGATGAGAGAGTGAGTGAGAGAGATAGAGAGGTCAGAGATATGAGAGAGAGAGAGAGAGTGAGATTGTTTGATTGATTGATTGATCGATTGATTGATTGATCTTTATTTCTTTATTTTATTCTTATTAATATTATTTAGAGTATTTAGATAGATAGAGAGATGAGAGATAGAGAGCGAGAGAGAAAAAGAGAGAGAGAGAGAGAGAGAGAGAGAGAGTGAGAGAGATAGAAAGGTGAGAGAGATGAGAGGGAGTGAGAGATAGAGAGATGAGAGAGATGAGAGAGAAAGATATATAGAGGTGAGAGAGAGTGGGAGAGAGATAGATAAAGAAGTGTGAGAGAGCGAGAGAGAGCGAGAGAGAGACGGAGACAGACAGACAGAGAGAACGAGAGAGAGAGAGGCCTAGCGCGAGAGAGAGACAGAGAGAGACAAAGGGAGAGAGACAGAGAGACATAGAGAGAGGCAGAGAGAAACAGAGAGAGATCGAGAGAGAGACACAGAGAGACAGAGAGATAGATAGAGAGAGCGAGAAAGAGTGAGAGACATAGATAGCTAGAGAGACAGAGAGAGAACGAGAGAGGCAGTGAGAGAAGAGAGAGGCAAAGAGCGAGAGTGAGAGACAGAGAGAGCAAGAGAGAGACAGAGAGACAGCCAGAGAGAGAGACAGAGAGAGAGACAGAGAGAGAGACAGAGAGAGAGACAGAGAGAGCGAGAGAGGGAGAGCATGAGAGAGAAATATAGAAAGAAATAGAAAGAGAGAGAGAGAGAAAGAGAGAGAGAGACAGAGAGCAAGAGAGAGACTGAGAGAAAGAAAGAGAAGGAGCGAGATAGCGCGATAACGAGAGAGAGACTGAGAGAGAGCGAGAGAGATAAAGAGAGAGGCAGTGAGAGACAGAGAGACAAAGAGAGATAGAGAGAGACATAGAGCAAGAGAGAGACAGAGAGAGCGAGAAAGAGAGACAGAAAGAGAGACAGAAGGAGATAGAGATACAGAGAGAGACAGAGATATAGACAGAGAGAAACAGAAGGATGAGAGAGAGACAGAGAGAGAAAGAGCGAGAGAGAGTTAGAGATAGATAGATAGATAGATAGATAGATAGATAGATAGATAGATAGATAGATAGATAGAGACAGAGAGAGAAAGAGCGAGCGAGAGTTAGAGATAGATAGATAGAGAACGAACGAACGAACGAACATAATTTATTTTCAAAGAGTAACAAATTGGGCACGAAGGCCCGTCTTACATTCGGCCCTTCCAATCACTCATCTTTCTTTCATCAACAGTGCATAGGAAAAAACATTGTCACATGACTTCTGTGTCATCAAGCGATGCTACAGGCATTCAGGGATAAACTTCGCTCGCACCACACAAAAAGATTTGTCAGTCCTACGAGAGGAATTGATTACACATTTTATTGCCACTGGCTCTTACAATACATAAATGCACAAAACTGTCTCTAATGAATCACACATGAATACACAGAACTTCCTATCACTAGTCGTCCCTAGCCCTACTTCTAAATCTATCTATTCACTTAAAGAAGGACGCATCGATTCTAAGCGATGTGTCCGCTACGAAGTCCGTCCCCTCTCTGACCATCCTCCATGTCCTGATTACACAGCACGCGGAGGGTCTTCATGCGCACTTCGGCTTTTGCGTGCTACATCATTCCACACGCTTAGAGTAGTAAGCCTACTCTTGAGTTCTATTCCAAGTTCTTGGTGTCTATCACGTTGAGGTGATTACACCGTGACCAGAGTGCTTACCCTCTGGTTGACACTTACGTGTCTCATGAGAGAACTGTTGATAGTTCCCCTCCCTATCTACTCCCTACACCTACCCTGCCCTCTTGTTGGGGCACTGGGTTACCTCTAATCTACTTGAGGTAGACCACTCATTCAGGGTGGTCTTCCCTCCTATATATTCTAGTCTTTGACACACACCCTCCCCTCCTATGTTGCGTTACAAATTTTGACTCATGGTTGTGACGCAAGAGGTTTCTAAAAATTAGTGTGTCTAATTTTTGTCAAAGACTACTGATAACTTGGTTCTGGCTAACCCAATAGACCTCTACTGACTAATGTCACAATGTAGTATTACTTTACTTGGCTACTGGTGATCGCCACAAACTTGTCTGGTTGGCGTGAGCCCTCTTCTCATTCGCAATATTATATTCATCAGAGGTTTGTCTGAACCGGACCATTGCCTTATAAAGACCTGTCCTCAAATAGCAAATTAACTCACTACCCATACAAAGTTGACTTTCTTAGGATCAACACACGAATTGCTTCATGTCCCCCATATAATATTAAACAACCTTTGCACAAGCTGTGTGCGACAGGCTTTACCTATCTCGCTTCCGCGTGTAAAGTTATCTTTCACTGTTAAGTTAGTGTTTCGTTGTCTATTGTGTCCCCTGACTCGGAGTTATCTCCCCTTGTTCTAAAAAATGTATGCACTTTACATGTTTGTTTTACTGGTTGTTTGCGTGTTTGGATGTAAGTAACAATATAATTTTACCTTCTAACATGTGTGTCTGTTTCTAATTTCTATGCAAGTTAGTTTTCAAGTGCCATAATCCGGTTAAATGTGGCCACAAATAAGTGTATAACACTAATTCGTGACTACGTTTCCGTCTTATGAGACTTAAAATACTTTCCCTAAGGTCTAATGTAATTATGGCTAACACAAAACTACACACAACACATTCGAGACAGCATATTTCAACACTGAAACAAACGCTTGACGCAGACAAATAATAAAAGTCGCGTTGAGCGGCAGAAAAAATCCGCTGGTTGTCTTCACTCTCCATTGTATATTTTCTCTTTTCTCTCAGTTTCACACTTCTGTCACACATCTTTTATTCTCCCAATTATTTAAAAACCTTGAAGTGACACTGTACAAGTTTGGCTCAGTTTGAAAAGAGTTGAGCTTAATGACTGTGCGTAACTTACTGCACGAGTCATGTATTTACAAAATATTTACATGGATGAAACAGGGTTGATAGTTTGTACCCTGATAATACTAAACACTACATTCTACTGAAATACTAATACTAATTCTATAAATATATATATTCTATTTTGTTGCACAAAATTAACCTAATTTAAGGGAAGTAATCTACTAACTAAAAAAAATGAAAATGATGTGAGATGAGTTATGTACCTTTTTGTCTGCTTCTAAACTGAGTAATGTGAATTTTAAATGGTAAACAAAATTATAAATAATGGGTTATTTTAAAAAAAAAAATGTTTTAATGTCTAAATGAAAAGATATGATTGATAATTTTACTACACATGGTGTAAATGATGTATGTTCAAATATATAATCCTATAAGGTATAAACTACTTTTAATCCTAAATGATGAGGTTGTTAAAGTGTTCATCAAGATGGAATGAAATAAAGTGAAATGAAATGAACTAACTGGTACTGTTTCTATGTTAACTTTTTATCCTCGTCTTTAATTAGCTATTATTAAATTTAAAGTTACTATCCTAAGTAAATGGGTAAATTAGTGATTTATCTAAACTACAAAAAAAATCTATCATATTACGTAATTCTATTCTAAATCTATATTAAAGTAACTAATCTAACTATAATTTATCACTGTATTAAAACATGTTATAATACATATCACAATAGCTAAATGTATATACATAGGTATTTAACTACCTCAGGTTAGTGGTTGCCACAACGTTCAGAAATTGCTTTTGTTGGCACAGTTCATAGTTACACACTTGTCCTGGGTATATTAAATAGACTACACAGTCATCCTTGTGTCTTATGGGTATTCTTCCACTCGTAGAGTCCGTTGGTGTCGTAGACATGTATATTCGTGTCTGTTATTTACGCATTGTTCTGACACTGTTCTCCCATGATTCGCACAGGTGATTCACCGGAACACATATGGAGCATAGTAAGTAACGAGCTGTCTATGTACAGACGGTGATTCACTTGTTCTTGGAGCACAGTTCTTATTCTGCTGTCTATGGCCACATGGTGATTCACTGTTATTAGCACACAGTCCTGATCATGATGTCTATGATTTACATAGGATATTTTACACAGGATATTTTAAGTGTACTAAATTACATTATCTTAGACTACATTTCAATGTGGAGTATCAGGTATTTCTACCTCAGATGGTCGACTAAGGGTATCAGCAAGAATGTTGTCCCTACCCTTAATATGCTCTATACTAAAAGTATAATTTTGTAAGATTAACGACCACCTGTAGATGCGGTCATTGCGATGCACCCCACTTTGTATGACCGTGATTGGGGAGTTGTCGGTCTGTACTACGAAGTGATTACCCGCTAGAAATCGATGTAACTTCCTTACTGAATAGATGACACTTAGGGCTTCCAACTCTGATATGGAATATCTGGACTCAGCAGGTGTGATCTTGCGGCTCACGTAGCAAATTGGATGGAAGATGCCATCGTAAAACTGGCCTAGTACTCCAGCGATGGAGATCGTGCTGGCATCTGTCCTAAGATAATAAACGAGCCTAGGATTAGGCAAACGCAGAATTGGTACATTACTAAATAGGAGTTTCAATTTTGACAATGCAGAAATTAATAATGCATCTTTGACATCTAATTTTACCGATGCTTTCAAAACATTCGAAAATACACTCGTGATTTCGGCTAAGTTCGGTATGAACTTACTATAATAATTTACTAAACCCAAAAGGCTCCTGACCTGCTTCTTTGTTGTAGGCATGGTCAGGTTCATAATTTTAGTAACAATTCTATTGTCAGTTTTTAGTTGTCCTTGTGAAATGACATGGCCCAAAAATTCAATTTCTTGTAGGCCCAGTTCAACTTTGCTAGGTTTGACAGTGAGACCGAAGAGTCGCAACCTATCGAAGACTTGTCGGAGTTTCAGTAAGTGTGTTGTCCAGTCATCTGTATGAACACAAATATCATCTATATATGTCACCGTATTCGTCACTCCATGTAGTAAATCTCTAGTTAGGCGTACGAAAGTGGCAGGAGCGTTACGAAGTCCGAAAGGAAGAAACCGCCACTCGTAAAGACCTAACGGTGTTGAAAAAGCAGTAAGATGGATGGATTGAGTCTGCATAGGGACCTGCCAATATCCCTTAGTAAGGTCTAATTTAGAGAAGATTTTGGAGGTGGACATATCCAGAATAAGATCTTCGCAGGAAGGAATTGGTTCTGCGTCGATCTTAGTGACATTGTTGAGTTTTCTATAGTCCACACAGAGACGAATTGTGGAGTCCTTTTTCTTCACCAAGACGATTGGAAAGGAGTACTCAGATGTAGATTTCTGGATGATTCCACTAGCTTCTAAATTAAGAATTTCCTTATTTAGACTTTCTCTGTAGCTAAGTGGGATAGAGTACGGCCTGCATTTGATAGGTTTAGAGTCCGAAAGAAGAATGGAGTGCTCGATCCTGTCCGTCCTACCTGGAATGTCGGAGAATATGTCCTTATACTCCGTCACTAATTCTAATGTCTGTCGTCGTTGCTCTTCTGTTAGTCCTGGTTCTAACCGTATACACTCTAATGTCGCAGTCTTGTCTACAATTGGAACAGGTAGTTCCATCCCGTCGTCGTCTACCTGGTTCAGTACGGTGGTGGTGCTAAGTGCGTTTTCTGTATGCTCACTAAATGTATGCATATCGTCGTCCTTGCCAGTCTCGCTAACTAGTGTAGTTGCGTTATGTATGTCTGTCGTCTCATCAATAGGTGTGGGTGCATTATGTTCGTCTGTCTCCAGTTCTGTCTCTTGTCGTGAAAAGTAGGGTTTCAACATGTTGATATGAAATATCTTTAAGTGTCCGTTTATCGATATTTCATAATCGACATCTGAAATTTTTCGTACCACTTTGAATGGCCCTTGCCATGAGGTCAATAATAAATTACGTTTGTCTGGGAGTAAAAGCAGTATGTCTTGATCTAGTTCAAGATTAATAGTCCTAGCACCTCTATTTGCGTATTGGCGGTAGATTTGACCCTTCCTCTCCAAAGCTGCCTTGGCTATCATACACGATTTCATAATTTTATCGCGTGTTTCTGTTACCATCTCATAAGGTGTTTTAGGGGTTGGAATTTCAATCGCATTAGTTACTAACTGATGGTAAATTGTTAGGGGTCCACGTGGGTTAGCCCCGTATACTAACTCAAAAGGTGAGAAACCCGTGCTTGAATGGGGAATCTCCCGATAGGCGAACAGCACTGTTGGCAACAGTGTATCCCATTCAGATGGGTTTTCTGCTGTCACCTTAGCCAGCATATGTTTCAGGTCTCCGTTAATCTTCTCTACGATTCCATTGCTGGCTGGATGATAAGCTGTTGTAAAATGCTGTTTAATTCCTAACATTTTTGTAAGGGCTTGCGTTGCAGCCGATATGAATTGAGTTCCCCGGTCGGATAAGATGGTACGTGGAAATCCGAATCGTGAGAACAAATGTACAAATACATTGGCAATATCTTTGGAGGTGATGTATTTTAAAGCTACCGCCTCAACCCACCTTGAACATAGGTCTACTAGCGTTAAGATGAAGCGATTTCCTTTGCTGGACACCTGGTTCAGGGGTCCAACAATATCCACCGCCACACTCTCGAATGGTCTAGAGGCCAGTGTTGAAGGTTGTACTTCAGCTGTAGGATGTTTACCCTTACGTACTAGTTGTTGACAGACATTAAATGACCGACAGAATAATTGTATGTCATTACAAAAACCCGGCCAGTAAAAATGAGCCTGAATTCTGGCCCTGGTTTTGTCGTATGCAAGGTGACCAGCAAACGGTGACTCGTGTGCAATCTTTAGCACAGTTTGGCGGTGTTGTACAGGTAACACCGTTTGCTGAATCTCATGGTTGTTGGTTGTATAATAACGAGTAAGAATCCCATTATTAAGTCTAAAGAACCATGATGCGTTTTTTGTTACTTTAGCTTTTTCTTTTAACAGTTTTAGATACGGAGACACACTCGGATCAGCTTTTTGCTGGTCTATAAACTTCTGTCTGGTGGTATCATCCGTGCTAGTTGGTGATAGCAACAGTAGTCTTTCCTCCTGTAGTGTGTCTTGGTGTTTAATAGTATCTGCTCTGGTTGTTGCATTTGCTGCATTTAATTTTTCCCATGCAGCTATTTCTTTGTTAGTGCATTGCTTCAATTGGGGTAAGCATCCCAAAATTAAATCAATACAAGGGTTATCTAAAATAGCACATGTAAAGGTACCAGAAAGAAAAGGAGTGTTAATACGGGCTCTTGCCAGCGGGTAAATTTCGATATTACCCGAAAAGGTTCGGCATTTGACTGAGTCACCTGTATAATCATTTGGGTTCACAAATTCCTTTCTAAGACCGATAAGAGTGCTTCCACTGTCAAGCAAACATTGGCATGGTATTTCATTGACCAGTGCATTGTGGAACACCAAATTGCCTCTGGAGGCTAATGCTGCATTTGCACTCTCAGTGGAGAATGGCACTGTGTGTCCACATTCTAATTTTCCGTCTGCATGAAATTGGTGACATCGCTCACAACTGTCAAAGCTTAAGATATCGTTTACACAACAAACATCTTCAGATTGGTTAAAAGGTAATTCATTCTCGACCTCGCACTCAGTCTCACTCCCACTATCAGAAGATGTATCAATTAACATTGCACTGTTGGCCTTCATTCTTTGACGGCCTAGGCATTTACTGGAATAATGCCCGTAGCTAGCACAGAAAAAAACATTTAACCGCACGCCTGTATGCATTTCTCTTGTTTTGTTGTTTCTTAATGACCATCTCAAGATGTGCCGGATAGTTCGGTGATTTATCACACATAGCGTAAGTATCATGAAAAAGTTGGCAATACATACATTTAGGCAATTTTTGATCTTTCTTGTCGACTCTCTGAAATGGTTTTTTATTGCTACGATAACTTTTAGGTTGGTCCTTAACAAAAGAGACTATTTCAGAGTCGATGTTTGATGTTTTAAAAACTTCCCTATTCGAGGAAAAATATGCGGAGCCTTTCTTCTCGAATTGTTCTATTGTTTCGATGTCTGACTGCTGAAGGAACTTAGCGAAAGGAGTTGGGACTGTGGATATAACTTTATCCATGGCTATTAAATTTTTAAGTTTTTCAAAGTCCTTTCCTATTTTTGCTGCATTAAGCCATCTATTCAGCACGCTTTGGACATTCGAGACATAATCGATGAAGGTCTCACTTGGTTTTGGTTTTAAGTTAGAAAATTGCACTTGATACCCAGGGGCATCAAGTAAAAAATGTTGCATTACCCTATCGTGAATGTACTGATAGTTAGATCTAAGATCAGTTGGTATTGATTCAATAACTTTAAGGGGCTCCCCACTGAGGTTTTTCATGTAGATCATGGCCCACATATCGATTGGTACTTGATGGTATTTAAGCTGATATTCGACATTTTCTGTCCAAGCTGATATGGAATCTTCTTTACAGAATGGCTTAATAATATGTTTGTATTTATTAAGTTTATTCTCTTCCTGCTGACTCTTTAGTTTTGTAGCGGAGATCTCTACGTGTGAATCTACTTCCATACCTTTCATCTTTAACTGTGTCTCTGATTCAATCTGTATTTGTTTTTCTTTCACTCTTGCCATTTCATCTATCTCTTTTTGCTTCAACTCTCTCTCCTGATCTAATTGTTTTTGCTTTAATTCTCTCTCCTGATCTAATTGTTTTTGCTTTAATTCTCTCTCCTGATCTAATTGTTTTTGCTTAATCTCCTTATCTTGTTCTAACTGTTTCTGTTTAGTTTCTTCAGCTAATTGTGACATCTCTTTTTGGTGTTGTCTCTCTTGTTCTAACTGTTTCTGTTTAGTTTCTTCAGCTAATTGTGACATCTCTTTTTGGTGTTGTCTCTCTCGTGCACGTTCATCTCTATCAGCATCTTTTGCTTCCCTAAATTTTTGATCAGCATACTGCTCTAATTCCTTTCCGGTGTGTCCTAATTCCTTGCCTGCTTGTATGCAATCTGCTAAAGTTGACATGTTGTTGGATAATTAGCTAGAGTTGATAGGCACTCAAATATTTACTCAGGTATATTCGATATGTTAAGATTTCAAATGACTTTGTATAAAAATCATATTAGTTTATACCCTGAAAAAGAGATGCATTATTAATCACATTGCATTCACAAATAATTTGGGTATACTCATCTTAACCCTCCGGAACAATCAGGTACAATCGTTTGGCACCTCGACACACACCTTGTGTTACTCTTCTAAAGGCTCTTGTTATACCTGGTTTATTAGAGCATCAATAATTAACCATTTGCAAACGACATATGAATTTAGACATTTGTTTGAAATTTACAATTACATGCCCCCGGACAACACAATGTGGTATAGTTAATAGTGACTGTCACTGTCCTGTCTTCGTCCTAATATCTTATGCTTTCCTTAACTAACTGCTGTTTAATTTATGATAGTGCTGTGCAGACCGAATCCTATTTGCATAAAGAAAGTAGTGCCATCGTGACGGTAGAAAATAGAATATGTCCACAAATAAATAAATAAATGCTTTAAAATAAATATAAAGGAAATAATAATGTTCAAATTATTAAATATATTCAATACATAACTTGTATAAACAAATAATACTCAATATAATTCAAAGATTCAGGCGAGCAGCGGCTTGGCGATTTGTAAACAATCTGTCGCTGATTGCCAATGGCGTAGGACAGCTGTGGGTCAACCGTGACACGTCATAGGCGCAGCGCTATTCTTAGATTGAAAAATCGATATTGTCGCCGGCTCATTTTTTTGTGTATTGCTCCGCCGTGAATCATGTTTCATAAATACTCATAAATAAACAAATAATTGTAGAAATAAATGATGCAAAACTATAATAATAATACTTACAAATCAGAAGAAAACATGTTCATAAAGCACAAAACATTTCAATAAGTATAAATAAATGGTAATCGGTCACGATGGGCACAGCTCGCATCTTGTTCTAGTCTGCACACGCCATTTTACACTAACACAAATTAAACCCTGTGATTAACTGACAGCAAAGCTATTTTAGAGCCGTGGGTGAGTGTTTTAGCTTGAACAAATGTCCAAGCTACACTTCTGACACCACTTTTATCCTAGCCTGTCATCAAGCGATGCTACAGGCATTCAGGGATAAACTTCTCTCGCACCACACAAAAAGACTTGTCAGTCGTACGAGAGGAATTGATTACACATTTTATTGCCACTGGCTCTTACAATACATAAATGCACAAAACTGTCTCTAATGAATCACACATGAATACACAGAACTTCCTATCACTAGTCGTCCCTAGCCCTACTGCTAAATCTATCTATTCACTTAAAGAAGGACGCATCGACTCTAAGCGATGTGTCCGCTACGAAGTCCGTCCCCTGTCTGACCATCCTCCGTGTCCTGATTACACAGCACGCGGAGGGTCTTCATGCGCACTTCGGCTTTTGCGTGCTACATCATTCCACACGCTTAGAGTAGTAAGCCTACTCTTGAGTTCTATTCCAAGTTCTTGGTGTCTATCACGTTGAGGTGATTACACCGTGACCAGAGTGCTTACCCTCTGGTTGACACTTACGTGTCTCATGAGAGAACTGTTGATAGTTCCCCTCCCTATCTACTCCCTACACCTACCCTGCCCTCTTGTTGGGGCACTGGGTTACCTCTAATCTACTTGAGGTAGACCACTCATTCAGGGTGGTCTTCCCTCCTATATATTCTAGTCTTTGACATTCTGTAAACATAAACAATGCATATTACTATGTTATGTGACACATCCACCACCCACCCACACATCCCCCATTCACTCCAAGAGAGAGAGAGAGAGAGAGAGAGAGAGGGGGAGAGAGAGAGAGAGAGAGAGAGAGAGAGAGAGAGAGAGAGAGAGAGAGTCACTACACAGACCTCACTCCTTTAGACGCAAGATGTTTTGGTATCTCAGAAGACTTTACACGCCAATTCATCGGACTTAATAGACTTAACTGATTCAGCGCCAAGCAAAAGAAAAAAACAAGTAGGTTTGAACCAAACATAGTGCACAATCAGATGAACACTTATTATAATGTACATCTCCATTCAATGAGCATTGAAATTACGAAAGATGCCCCTAAACAAAACAAATAATACGATGGCTCTAGTATGGCGATATATTGTCTTTCTGTCTACATGGGAGGCCACAACTGGCGATATATTATCCTTCTGCACTGAATCAGTTAACGCCTCAAGGCGTGTAAATTGGTTCTTTAGTCTTTAAATGTTTTGTATTAGTTTATGTTTCAGTGTATGTTTTAGTGTATGTTTTATAAAAGACGTATACACGTTTCCACCATGGTGGCTTCACTCTCGCTCTCCGACCCCGCAGTCATGGATTCAATCACAGTTGGGGGGGGGGGGGGGAATCGAAATGGTAAAATTGACCTGGGATCTCATGTCGACGGAGATTTAATGGAAACCAAGACATGTCCTGGGAAGTAAATCGGGCCGCGGGTGACTGACCATATCATCCACCACGTGACAATTTTTTTTTGTTCGCATATCCTTTACATGACATCGCTGTCAACATTAGCATCTTTCAGTTGATTTGTTCATTTCTTGACAAGATTACGCTCAGTAGTTTGCCATTGCTTCCTGGCGACCGGCTCGCATTCCCCCTTAAAGTTACCGACGCGGAGAGAACCGCTACCGATTCTCGCGCAACGTCACGTTACTTACGAGAGTATACGACATTACTGAGAAAGTTGTGTAACCTCTTGACCAGGGAGACGGCACGTGACAATCCTTCTTCTTCTTCTTCTTCTTCTTCTTCTTCTTCTTCTTCTTCTTCTTCTTCTTCTTCTTCTTCTTCTTCTTCTTCTTCTTCTTCTTCTTCTTCTTCTTCTTCTTCTTCTTCTTCTTCTGCTTCTTCTTCTTCTTCAGCGTTCCGAGCCATTGAGGTTCTTTGCTGCAGATACAATCCGTCTCCATTCGTCTCTCTGGTGACAATTGGTCTATAAAAATATATATCAAGCACCATGTGCCCAATGCGTCTTAAGACGTGACAAACATCTAATTTAAGACGTGACAAATATCTAATTTAAGACGTGACAAACATCTAATTTAAGACGTGACAAACATCTAATTTAAGACGTGACAAACATCTAATTTAAGACGTGGCAAACATCTAATTTAAGACGTGACAAACATCTAATTTAAGACGTGACAAACATCTAATTTAAGACGTGACAAACATCTAATTTAAGACGTGACAAACATCTAATTTAAGACGTGACAAACATCTAATTTACCGACTTATACGGTAAGCGGCTGGCCCAGTGGCTAAGAACGCAGGGTCCTCCTTCGGGAGACCCGGGTTCGAATCCCCGGTAAGGTATGAATTTTTTTCTGTCGGGAGCAATAAGAAAATCCTAACCTGCACAGTTCGCCGCAACTGCACTAGCCTGGTGGCCCTAATTCCTCAGTCTCCAGCCCCCCCCCTTTCCCGCCCCCACCCTGCCCTACACTGAAAGACAATAGATTACATGTTTTTGTTTTAAATGACTGACTTATCCATGTCTACATTTTGAATTTTATACACCAATGCTTCTTTCATTTATGGTTATAGTCTCCGTGAAACATCTGCTCTAAATGTTTTCGGACTGAAAGAGTATAAAATGTGTGGGGATACCTTACTCCACCTGGCTTATATTACGTGGCATGTTGCTTCAATACGAAAGAAAAACACCAGAGTAGACATTTCACACATTATCTTTTTATGTGGTTTTCACGGAGACGTAATTAGTTTGAAAAAGAAACGTGAATCTTATTGCCTGTGTTCAAGTAACACAATATCTGGAGGTAGCAAATTATGTGACACCGTTCGCCGTGTTCTTATCTTACAACATTTACTGGCGCATGTGTTCCATCAACACCGGAATACTTTGCATTATTACACCGTATGGTGTTTCCTTATGGCTTCTTTAGGGCGTTTCCGTATAGACCAGTGTTTCCCAACGTGGGGCCCACGCACCACAGGGGGGCAATTCGATTGTTAAGGGGGGCAATTCGAAAATGGAAGAAATCGGCTGAATATAACAAAACGGGGAGACTTGAGACTGAAGTTAACTAAATTGGAACCTAACATAAGATCTCTTTGCAGCAAGCATCAAGCGCAAGGATCTCACTAAATTTAAATAATAAATAATTACTAATAATTAAAATAATATTGAAAAATCTTTCATTAAAATTATTTTGTACTTGAATTTCAGATCTCCATTATATGTTTTGAAAATTTACTTACTGTGTTTGCTCAATAATTTCCTAGTGATTTTTTCCTAAAACCTATCATTCCAGTTTCGGCACTCTTCCGAATTGCGGTCCCAAATAGATCCGCAGTGAATAGGTCAGGGGTAAGGGTTAGGGTCAGTGTTTAGTTAACAACTAACCCTAACCCTTAACCCCTGACCTATTCACTGCGGAACTATTTGGGACCGGAATTCGGAAGAGTGCCCCAGTTTCTTTAGTGAACATTTCAATTTTTGAATATTAAAAATAATGTATATGTTGAGGGGGGCGTGGGGCTGGGGAGGGGGGCAATATGAATTTTAGAAAGGCTTAAGTGGGGCATGGCACAAAAAAGGTTGGGAATCACTGGTATAGACTGTTTACAAGCGGAAGATCTGGGGGTGACTATATTTTGTTAGCTTCAAAAATAGTAAAAATAGATTGCCTTCATTTAATGTTCCATGTCCTTTGGAGGACGTTGTCATCAACCCCATTCCTTGGTTGAATTATTGGATAATTTATCTTCAGTAGTTTATTATTGCCGGTCTCTTTGGCTGTGGGGTTACAACACTTTCTCTCTGTAATCCAGTTTATCACGCAGTCTCGTAGCGGAGCGAGAGCTAAGGCGGTTCGACCCCCGCTCGTGACTTGCGGGATATTGAGCCGGCCACTCAGAAAGCAATGGCAAACTACTGAGCGTAATCTTGCCAAGAGATCAACATACAGCTGAAAGATGCTGGTGTTGACAGCTAAGTCCTGTAAAGGATATGTTTAAAAAAAAAGTATATTATTGCTTTCTGGACGAGAAGTCAACGTTTAAGGCTAACTAACCGGTGTAGGGAGTTGAGTTGAGTCAAGAACCGACATCACTGCACTCATGGCATTCCCATAAGCGTTCAGTCTTCATCTTCAACAGCCAGAGAAGAGTTCCAATAATAATGGTGTAAGGAATGAACCCCTTACCCCGCTATTCAGAATACCGGAATTTTAGAAGTGAGAGAGAGAGAGAGAGAGAGAGAGAGAGAGAGAGAGAGAGAGAGAGAGAGAGAGAGAGAGAGAGAGAGAGAGAGAGAGAGAGAGAGAGAGAGAGAGAGCGTTCTTATTTTTTCGGCCGTGCTGATCTCTCATTGTCGTTAATAAATGCTGCTAATTTCTTTCCTACAGCAGACAACAGAAAAACGAGTGGAATCTGGCGTTAGGCCGCTCTTAATCCGTGACCAGGTTCTATTGCATCCTTGGTCTTGCCCGGCGAACTGTCCGTGTCAGATGACGCATTGTGCAGACTTGCATTTAGTTTGTGGTTAATGTTTTCTGTCTGGCGACTAGAGCCCCATAAGCCCGCACGCGTAACACACCAGACAAAGTAATCTCTAAGTTACATATACCAAGCCATTCCACATGTCATCGCTAGGAGTATAATCTTGGAGACTACAAATTGCAGCTTAATCGCTTCTTTTTTTTCACGTGTCATTTCCACTAATTAATTGCTTGGGGGATTTTAATGATTTCGCGGTTGAATTTAAAACCTAGAATTCTTGACATTGCATTGATAAACGCACTTGCAAAACAGTTTAAGTGTTTGACGAAGAATGTTAAGATTGCAGATAGGTGTATGTTTGTTTTAAAAGGAATTCTATTTACGTATTCCGTAATTTGTTTTTATATAACGTTGCCTTGTGATGACTCTGACACTTGCATTAGTAGAAATGTGTAAACTATCACAGCGGCAGGAAAAACATGTCAACATTGCATGATTCACCATCATCATCATTGTCAGGTGATTCAGTCTTAATAACAGTGTTGAATTCTTCTGATCAACTCATTCCACTGTCCCCTGCTCATAGCCCTACTGTCCTTGCATGTCCGTGTACTGTAGTTGTATCTTGGACGAGCTCGTTATCTTTCCCACTGAAGTTTGATGTGTAGTACTTTCAAGCCGGCTTCCTGGCCTAGAGGTTAGCGACTTTTCTCCGTAACCTCGTATACTCTCTTAAGTAACGTGGCGACGGTGAGAATCAGCAGTGGTTCGAATCGTGTCGGTAACTTACGGGGTACGTGAGCCGGCCGCTCAGAAAGCAATAGCAAACTACTGAGCGTTATCTTGCCAAGAAATCAACAATCGGCTGAAAGATGCTGATGTTGACAGCAATGTCCTGTAGGGATAAGCAAACATTTTTAATAGTAATTTCAATGCGTGTCCTTCAAGTCTCAAACTGTGGCCGTCAAAAACTGTGTTTTGTTTTCTTTGCGCAATAATTTATATTTAATAGAAAAGAAGCGCATAGCTTGTACAATGATGATGTTGGGTGGGGTTGCTAAGCATATAGTAGGAACATGTTTTGGTTAACGATGAGTATGTTTCAAATCTATCTTAGAGCCGTCGTAAGGAAGGCAATAATTGAAGTCAGGTCAATTTCTAAAAAAAAAAAAAAACAGAAAAAAAAACAAAATCCACACCTAGAGGAGGATTCAAACATATGACCACGGAGTCGATGGGGTAGCGTTCTAGCCACTGCACTACCACGACTCCCTGGTGTAAAGAAGTTAGCCCCATCGCAGGTACTAAAGTTGGGATATGAACTGTTAGGCCTTAACTTAATTTAAGCCCCAACATATGAGGTGAGGTGGCCAGAACCCTTTTTCATCATCTTTTCTCCCCAGACAATGCACAGACAATTTTGAAATGAGACAGTAACAATTTGTGAGAAGTTGGGCCGATCCTGAAGCTTACCGGTCGGAAATAATCATTCTGCCTCTGCTGGAGATTGAACCTGGTCAAATGACTTGGCTGGCAAGCGGTGCCACCACTGAAGGTAGTCTAGGGGTGAGGCAGCATATAGAATGTCGGTTTGCCTAAGTAATTTCGTGGATGCATGAAGGGCTAGTCTAGGGATGAGGCAGCATATAGAAGGTCGGTTTGCCCAAGTAGTGTCGTGGATACACGAGGAGCCAATCTAGAGGGTGAGGCAGCATATTGAAGATCAGTTTGCCCAAGTAATGTCGTGGATGCACCAAGGGCTAGTCTAGGGGAGAATCAGCATATAGAAGGTCGGTTTGCCCAAGTAATGTCGTGGATACATGCAGGTTTAGTCTAGGGGTGAGGCAGCATATAAGGTTGGTTTGCCCAAGTAATGTCGTGGATGCATGAAGGGCTAGTCTAGAGGTGAGGCATAAACACTTGCTGGATAATGGCAGCACTTGTACTTTGAACTTGTGGTTGCTTTTATGTTGTGGTTGTTGCATCCATCACGGCAGGGTTATGGTTTACCACTGCCCGATGATTTTCGTGTTCAGTGATATCATGATTTTCATTAATTATAAATGCACTTTTCTGGCTGTAATCAAATAAATGAACTCCTTATTAATCCTTCTTCATTTAGAAATAAACTTATAGAGTTTACGACAATCTAAATCTCAGACTAACACGTGTCTCCAAAAGTCCAGAGTAGGCAGTTTCTAGGGGAATATGAAAGTACTACACAATTATAGAGGAGACATAAATACAGATTGTTAGACAGTGAGAGCTGGCTATTCACACCACATGACAAGCATTCGTATCCAGAATAACCATGACAGATGATTTAACAACACTTTCTGTCAAGAACGAATTTGAAAATATAATTCTGCTGTGGACTAGACAGATAGTAAAACTATGAACCTCACAGAAAGCTGTTAACACAATTAATGTCACTGGAAACATAGATCAAGCACATTGTACATTTCCTTTGATAGTAAATGTTCAGTCCTGAAGACAGTCAAGTTGGATGAATCATGACCACAATCACAATGTTTCTGTAGTGAATGGGGCCGACGTTCTGGCGAAGGATTTACGAACGCAATTCGCAATCCCGTATAGAGCGTTTGAAACACAGCTGCCGGCGATTTGAAAGCAGACCACCTTGTGTTAGTTTTCATACAATGGTATGAGTGCTAGTCGCTCACAAAGCTATGGTAAACTGCTGAAAGTAAACTTGCCTAGAAATCACAAACAGCGAAAAATGCTGGGGTTGACTGCGACGTCCCGTAAAAGATATGCGACTAACTCTTTAGTGAGTGGTGGGATTTTGCTGTGATTGAAACCTCAGAGAGAACTGGGTCTTTGATTCACCCGATTGGATTCCACCCTTGACACGCTAGACGACTCATCTTCGGTGAGTAATATCAGGGACGTTCATTTGAAACCCGTTCCAATGGCTTTATTACAAAAGCATGAAAGAAACATTAACAGGTGTGATAGAATTAAACAAAGCATTCATTTTGAATGAATTATGCACCATGGGTTGGTCAGAAGAAGTCTCCGTAGGCATTCAGGCAAGCATCCCATTGCTTAGGTAGTCGGCGAATGCCGTCCGCAAGAAAGGATTGTGGTTGCTCACTGAACCACGTGTTTACCGCGTTCATTACGTCTGCATCTGTGTGAAATCGTTGCACCTTGAGAGTTTTTTTAGAAGTCCAAACAAATGAAAATCACATGGTGACAAATCAGGACCATAGGCTGGATGTTGCAGAATTCCCCACTTCTTCCTTGCTAATGCTTTCTGTACAACCTTTGCGACATATGGACCAGCATTATCGTGCAACAACATCACACCGCGAGAAAGCCGGGGTCGTTAATTCTTGATGGCTTTTTGCAGCTTGTCTAGTGTTTGCAAGTAGTGGGTAGAGTTGATGTTGACACCAGGTTCTTTAAAGTCGGCCAACAATAGCCCTTCATGGTCAAAACATGCGCTCAGCATAACCTTACCAGCGGAAACCTGTAACCTGAATTGTTTGGCTTTTGGTTATCCAGCATGCTTCCATTGCATGCTCTGTCTTTTGCTGCTCGGCTCAAAGTGGTGATACCATGATTCATCGCCTGACTCTATGCGGAAGAGAAATGCATCACTCTCCACTCTGTAACAAAGCAAGTGGTTCAAACACCATCCCATGCCTTCCTCTTTTTGGTGGTCGGTCAACATCCGTGGTACCCACTGTGAATACACCTTCCGATATTGCAGTTTCTTACGAACGACTTTTTGAATTGTCCCAATTGACACATCAAATTCTTTCGCTAGCGAATGTATGCTTCGACAACAGTTCATCTGTGCTGCTGCATCAATTTTAGCGATGGTTTTTTTTTTCTGTTGCAGCAATATGCGCTTGACCCGGCCGGTCGAAGATCTGTCGTGAACTGACGTCCTTTCCGAAACATTCGTGCCCAGTCTATCACTGTTGTCTTCGACACACATTTTTTTAACGTACGCTGCCTGCATTCTTCGATGAATGTCCACTGGTCGACATCCTTCAAATGAAAGAAACTGAATCACCGCTCTTTAAGCTTTTTTGGACGGATTTTGGATCAACCCGGCCATTTTCTCAACGGTCAGAAACATAACCTATGCATTATGGGACGAAAAGCACGAGCTCTTTTATTCATTGGTCAGTACTTATCACATGACTATGACATGATCATGTTCAACGTAGGCAATTACGCGTGGTGTGGCACGAACGGATTTCAAATGAACGCCCCATATACATCTTGAAAACAGCAGTCCTTAACCTTCATCAATAGCCAACAACCCGATCCTTCTTGTAGGACATAATGTACTTGCTGACATTTAAATAGATTGCACTCATATATGCAGACTGATTGATTGATTGATTGATTGATTGATTGATTTAGGAACCGACATCACAGCATTCGCTGCATTTCCATAAACGTTCCGTCCCCATCCTCAGCAGCCAGCGAAGTGTTCCAACACCAATAGTTCCAGTAGCAATCTGATTAAATGTCCGTCTCGCCTTTCCTCTGAGCGTCGAGCGGCGGCCAGATCCCCTCGTCACTCCTCGTTGCCTCATTCTTGCCAGACCATGGTGATCCATTTGCTCCTCCGAGGTGTACACGTGCTCCCACAAGGCCGCAACCACGTCTGCCTTGTCATGCATCAATACTCCACTACGTTTTGCTGAGCCAGCCAATCTGTCCGCCTGTTCATTCCCCAGCACACCGGGATGCCCTGGAGAAAAGATCCAGGTGATGCTTGCCACCCGTGACCTCCGAAGCGAAGCAAGCCACTCTGCACGAAGCTTGCCTGTCCTCACCCTCCTCAGCATGCTTTCTGAGTCAGTTACAATCACGATGTGTGTATGTATCGTGTTCTCCATCCAGCGGAAAGCTGCACTGGCCGCCTCCACCTCCATTATTTGGCTAGACGTTGTGGTATTATACGCCAGGCTCTCCTGCACCAAACGTCGACCATTAGCTTTTGCTAAGAATACCGCAGGCACTACTCCTACCTCTCAACACCGAACCATCTGTGTAGATAAAAACATCACCCGGGTGAGCATTATCCTGAATTACTTGCTGGATTTCCACTTCCGTGGCCCCTGCTGGCCCCTCCCTGCACTCCCGACTCAATGTGATTACAACTCTGCACAAGTCTGACTGCTCTCCTGGCGCTCTGACCTATTCCTCTCCTCGCCTAATGTTCTCCAAGATGTACACCTGTCTGATCGTATCCTCCGCCTGAGCCATCCATGATTTCCCTCTTATCAGTCTCTGACCCTTAACTGTGTCCAGCGCCTCATACAACGGGTGATCTGTGTCTGCAGCTACTCTGAGGTATGCCTTCGCCTGCATCACCTTGTGTCTACCAGCAACAGTCGGCAAACCAAGGATGTAACGCATACACACTACTGGGGTGTCTCTGGCGCATCCCAGAATGACCCGCATAGCTTCGTTCTGTATTCGCTCTAATTTCACCAGCTGACTCTTTGAGACAGTGAGCAGTCCTAGTCCATAATCAATCACTGAGAGGATCAAGTGCTGGTATAGTGTGAAGAGCATTCTCTACTCTGTGTCCATTGCAGCCATAGTTTTAAGTGCATTGAGTCCCTTTTGAGATCTTGACACACCCGTCTCCATATGATCCTTGAAGGACAGGCTCCTGTCAAATGTGATCCCCAGATATTTCAGTTTGTTCTCTCTGTTGACGCTTCTACCTTCTATCGTTAGTCTTGGGACAACATATATGCAGAAACGTGGTCAACGAAGAACTTCACAATGGCGACATTGTATTATATTTTCAACTAATATAAAGGGGTTCCTGTAACAAAGGGGAAAATATGCGAATATCTCCCGGAGGGTAATCTGATCTCCTCACCCATTCATCCTACCACCAACACATTTGTGGTCTTTTCAGATTTATTTTAACTATTTAGTCTGTCCAAAATTCCACTCCATTTATGAATATAAATTCCTGGTTGAACAGATTTAAGAATAAGCAATACTTCCCACCTCGATGATCTCGATGATCGCCATGACAGACTTTATCCTATGCTCCGTATGGATACTATATCGTTGGCATGAATTCAACCCATGTCCAGAACATGTCATCTGAGTATATTACATGAAAGATACAGGCAGTAGAAGACTAGTGCATCCATATGAAACAAGGCGTAGAAAGCTCGGAGTCTTGGCAGAGCCGCAATGATGCTGAGAAGATAAATTCACTAATTTCTTCTAGAAAGGAGTCAAACGATTTCTAACTACTTGAAGAGTTAGATTACATCTAGATTATATCTAGAGAAATAGCAATTTTCTCGTTTCAGCCAACGAAAGGTCGCTCCAAAATGGCAGATACGACACTAGAAATTTTCTTCCGTCATAGATTCAATTTTAAACGAACATCGGCCGTTGCGATCTGACATCCAAAAGATTATGTTCTCACTTTTGAATAAGTATAACTGCAATAAATTTTGGCTGTAGATCTTCTTTAATTAATTTTTTGTTTTTTTGTTTTTTTGTTCGCATATCCTTTACAGGACATCGCTGTCAACATCAGCATCTTTCAGCTGATTGTTGATTTCTTGGCAAGATTACGCTCAGTAGTTTGCCATTGATTTCTGAGCGACCGGCTCACATAACCCCGTTAAGTTACCGACGCGGAGAGAATCGCTACCGATTCTCGCGCAACGTCACGTTACTCACGAGAGTATACGGGA
Source organism: Cepaea nemoralis (assembly GCA_014155875.1). Lineage (NCBI taxonomy): Eukaryota > Metazoa > Mollusca > Gastropoda > Stylommatophora > Helicidae > Cepaea > Cepaea nemoralis. Next base: position 202,015 of record JACEFZ010019440.1, read on the forward strand.
TTACGGAGATTACGTCTCCAGGGAGACGGTTAAGAAATATATATTAAAGGAGACAATGTCAGATCTTAGTCAGATATAACTGAGCTACGGTTGACAGTAGACATTACAACCTGCTTTCTGTTAGTGCCGAACATTGGCGGCGCTCACCGAACCCGAGACCCCACATTGTGCCAACGGTTTCAGGCGGAGGAGCGCGATTGGGAGGGTACAAGTCTTTCCCTAATGAGAGGAAATGCATCCTATAGGCTGTTCGTCTTGGCAGGGCTGTCCTAGGCCCTAAGTCTTGGTCGGCAGCTGATCTAGGAAGGAAGTTCCAACAGGCGGGCATTTAGAGTATTGCTTTGCTGATCCGACAGCTTCTGCAACTTGACATGTTCCAGACGTATTGGTGTTATTTTCCTCTGGAGTAAACTAGGCAGGCCCAGAGATGGATCATACTGCTGGGCAACACATGGTCTCAATATTTAGCCCAGGCTTTGTGCTATGGAGAGGTATAACTCCATTTTACATACTGTCGTCTACCAAGATGGCCAGGTGCTAGTCAGATTACAGGACCAAGCTTTCTCATGAACTGCAAAAGCTGGAAAAATGACAGTTGTCGTTATATGAGATTGTGACGTCATGCATAATGAATGTATTAGCGTTGTCCTGAGGAAACCAACGAAACATACATCAGAAATCCTGAAAAAAGACATGTCAAACAAGACTGATTATGCTCCAGTCAGATGACAGGAAAATAGACTTAACCTATTTAGTTCGTCAATATTTCTAAAGAGCTCCCAAGAACTTAGCTATAGAATTCGATTACTTTCAGAAATGTCATGACTTCCTATGTTAAATCCCCTAGTAAACGATTCGGTGTGTACATATAACAAAGTTCCATTTCAGAACATTTCATATCTCTTCCACTCATCCATTGATAAATCAGTATTATATACGAGGGGGCTTCAGATAAAAACCTTAAATATGTGTGTGTGGTATGTGTGTGTGCATGTGTGTGTGCGCGCGTGTATGCGTGTGTGTGCGCGTGTGTACGTGTGTATGTGTGTGAATATATTCTGACAAATGCAAAGAACAAATGTATCATTTTTTCGATTTAGTCACCACTGCGTTCAATGCCTGTCCCCCTGCGCTGGTAAAGTGCTTGGAGACTTGTAGAAACAAACTATCTTAGTCCCACTCCACTCTAGGGTCACTACTCGGTGTGACTGACCCGGCCTTGAACAGTCTGTCACAGAAGTCACGCCAATTTGAAACACCTACTGCTCCATTCATACACTTGCGCTACTGACAGCATGTATCGCCATACTGGCCCTTCATTCGCTGGTGAATTTCTATAAACTTCACGCCTTCACTGATCAACAACGAATAACCGAACGCTGCTCCTCTTTGGTGCATGTCAAAAGAAGGGCGATCATTTGTAAATTGTCCCTGTGATGTCACCGTGGTTCGTCTGCACCGTAATGCACGTGCTTAACACTCTTCACATTATTAACAACAATAATATTGACAGGTTATTAGACAATGGCATGGTTATTGTAATTGCTATCACAAATTAAGGTTTTCATTTGAAGCACCCTCGTATAATACTAAGGATATACCAAATTAATTCTTTTACGGTTGCAGTTCATATCAGTTGATACCAGTATATATTTTTCTAATTCGACAGATCAGAAGTTAGTGTGTTTCGTGACGGCATCTTGGATGTGTGTTATGAAAAGTTTGTAACATAAAGTTGTATGTTCCTTGTCGATACGTGAAGAACCTTCCACGAAATTAATATTATCCTGTTCCCTTATCGGTACATAGATATAGACACGATAGCCACAGACATTAAAGATACAAGCATTATCGATACACACTATCGATAAGACAATGCAGATACATACAATAATCACGCAGACAATTTAGATGCAGATGCTACAGATACACACATTATAGATACTACCATTTTAGATACCGACAGTATAGGTATCTACACTATAGATACAGACACCATCGTGAGTGGCACCTTGCAGTCTTGACAGACCAAAGTATGTGGATTGGAATTTGGCAACAATTCCATCTCACAATGCCTGGGCAGAGCTTCAGAGAACATCTGATGCCCACGCAGCATGCTCCCTCTCTCGGCCTTGCCTTGTTTGATCCAGAAGAAATGATAACCAGTACGCCTGGAACAAGGTAGACACCGTAGACACAAACATTATACATACGTCACTATACACAAGCAGACATTATAGATACAGAGACAATAAATACAGACACTATAGATACGGACACTATAAATACGGACACACAGACACAGACATTATAGATACAAACACTATAGATACAGATACTATAGACTCGTAGATTGTAGATACACACACAATAAACACATAAATTATAGATACATATACTATAGATACATACGTAATAAATACATACACTATAGACACATACATTATAGATACATACATTTTGACTCTATAGTCATTGATACATTGACTCGATAGACACAGGCAATATAGACAGGTACTTTAGACACACTGATCTAAATATATGGTTCTAGCATAATAAACCCGAACGGTGTCTTTAACTTAACTGTAACTATAAAACATTGTTCGCATCAGACAAATAACCTGCTAAACATGAAATATAAGAAGGGTATATTGCCCACCGAATCAGCATTAAATCCCGAACTACGTGCAACTAACACAGAAATTATAACAACAATAAAACCTTTCGAGTTCATCATGAGAACTCGCCAGATGGTTTTAATATCAACAGAGTTTGCAAGAAGAAGAAGGAGAAAAAGAAGAAGAGGAAGAATACAAGAAGAGAAAAAGAGCCAGAAAAAGAAAAAGAGCGAGAAAAGAAGAGGAAGAAGAAGAGAAGAAGAAGAAGAAGAGAAGACGAAGAGAGAAGAAGAAGAAGAAGAAGAAGAGAAGAAAGAATGTTTCAAATTTTCTTATCTGGGACTGATTTCTTACTTCTCTCTTTATCTCGCCCTATTTCGCAAAATCATAAGTGATAATATTCACTTAGCAGGACTACAAGTAGCAGGGTTGAGTTATCCTCGTATATATATATACTAGCAGACCCCGGCCCGGCTTCGCCCAGTCCCTGGTGGGGAGCATCTCATTTAATTATATAAATAGTCATATAAGCTCCCGTTCCCGTTCCTGTCTGTCTGTCTGTCTGTCTGTCTGTCTGTCTGTCTGTCTGTCTGTCTGTCTGACCCTGCCCGGCATCGCCTGGCTCCTGGTGTGGAGCATTTCATTTAATTCATATAAGTAGTCATATAAGCTCCCGTTCCCGTTACCGACTATCTGTCTGTCTGTCTGTCTGTCTGTCTGTCTGTCTGTCTGTCTGTCTGTCTGTCTGTCTGTCTGTCTGTCTGTCTGTCTATCTATCTGTCTGTCTGTCTGTCTGACCCTGCCCGGCATCGCCTGGCTCCTGGTGTGGAGCATCTCATTTAATTCATATAAGTAGTCATATAAGCTCCCGTTCCCGTTCCCGACTATCTATCTGTCTGTCTGTCTGTCCCTCCCTCCCTCTCTGTCTGTCTGTCTGTCTGTCTGTCTGTCTGTCTGTCTGTCTGTCTGTCTGTCTGTCTGTCTGTCTGTCTAATCATTTATTGGTTGCGGTTAGAACAACCTTAGATAAACGGACAAAACGCATTAGAAAGAGCACTTGAAAGATCTTTACATATTCCCTCAACAATTAACTTGGGTAAATGGAGCGGCGGCAGCAGCAGCAGAAGAAGAAGAAAAAGGAGGAGTAGGAGGAAGGAGGAGGAAGAGGGTGGAGGAGGGAGAAGTAGGGAGGAGGAGGAGAGAGGAAGAGATAGGCAGAGAGTAGGAGGAGGGAGGAGGAGGAGTAGGGAGGAATAGGAGGGAGGAGGAGGGATTAGGAGGAAGAGGGGCGAAAGAGGAGAAGGAGGAGGAGGGAGGAGGAGGAAGGAGGAGGAGGAGGGAGGAGGAGGAGTAGAGAGGAGGAGGAGAAGGAGGAGGAAGAGGAAGGAGGAGGAAGAGGGAGGAGGAGGAGGAAGGAGGAGGAGGAGGGAGGAGGAAGAGGGAGGAGGAAGAAGGAGAAGAAGGGAGAAGGAGGAGGAGGGAGGAGGAGAACGCAGGAGGAGGAGGAGGGAGAGAGAGGAGGAGAGAGAGGAGGAGGAGAGAGGAGGAGGAGGGAGGAGGTGGAGGGAGAAGGAGGAGGAAGGAAGAGGTAGAAGGAGAGGGAGAAGGAGGAGGGAGGAGGTAGGTAGTATGGGGAGAAGGAGGAGGAGGAAGAATGATGAGGAGGGAGGAGGAGGAAGAGGAGGAGGAGGGATGTGGATGAAGGAGGAGGAGGGAGGAAGTAGAGGGAGGATGAGGAGGGAGGGAAAGGAGGAGAGAGGAGGAGGAGGTAGGAGGAAGAGAGGTGGAGAGAGGAGGAGGAGGGAGGAGGGAGGAGGAGTAGGGAGGAATAGGAGGGGGGAGGATGAGGAGGAGGGAGAGGAGGAGGAGGGGGGAAAGAGGAGAAGGAGGAGGAGGAGGAAGAGGAAGAGGGAGGAGGAGGGAGGAGGAGGAGAGAGTGAGGAGGTATTAGGAGGAGGGGGGAGTATTGAGGAGGAGAAAGGGAGGATGGAGGAGGAGGAGGGAGGACAGGAGTGAGGCGGAAGAGGGAGGAGGAGGTGTGGAGGAGAAGCCTGAGGAGTAGGAGGGAGGAGTGAGAGGTAGAGTGAGTAAGTTAGGATGTCGGAGGGCGGAGAGAGTCGGAAGGGAGGATGAATGAGGGAGGGAGATGGTTATAAGGTCGGCGTGAGAATGATATTGCGTGGTCTCCGGAGTGTTTCTGCGGGCTGTAGGCATTGTCTGATTAGGGATTAGGCGGAGAGGAATGTTCTTTCCTCTTACTTGATGGCTCTATTCTTTCTTTGGACTCCCCGTTCTCCGCTAGTCGTCTATCTGTCTTCTTTTCTTAAATTTCTCTTTATTTGGATCTCTTTCTAGACCTGTCCGTCGTCCTTTTCTTTCGTTAGGAGAGAGGAGGAAAAGAAGAGGAGGGAGGAGGAGGAAGAGGGAGGAGGAGGAGGAAGAGGGAGGAGGAGGGATGGAGGAGGGAGAGGGGAGGCAAGAGGAAGAGGGTAGGAGGAGGAGGGGAGAGGAGGTAGGAGGGATGTGGAGGAAGGAGGAGGAGGAGGAGGAGGGATTAGGTAGAGGGAGGAGAAGGAGGAGGAAAAGGGATGAGGGAGGAGGAGAGAGGAGGAGAAGGGAGGAGGAGGAAGGAGAGGAAGGTGGAGGAGGAGGAAGGAAGAGGGAGGAAGAGGATGGAGGAGGAAGAGGACGGAGAGGGAGGAGGGGAGGGGAAGCGGAAGACGGTAGGAATTGGAGGAGGGAGAGGAGGAGGAGGAGGAAGGAGGGGGTAGGAGAAGGGAGGGGGAGGGAGGAGGGGAAGGAGGAGGAGGGAGGAGGCGGAGGGAGAAGGAGGAAGGAGGAGGAGGGAGAGGAGGAGGAGGAGGAGAGAGAATGAGGAGGGGATGAAGGAAAGGGAGGTGGAGGAGGAGGAGGAGGAGGAGGGTAGAGGGAGGAGGAGGAGGTAGAGGAGGAGGAGGAGGAAGGAAAAGGGAGGAGGAAGAGGAGAAGGGAGGAGGAGGAGGAGTGGAGGGAGGAGGAGGTAGTGGGAGGAAGGAGGAGGAGTAGGATGGAGGAGGAAGATGGGAGAAGGAGGGAGGAGGAGGGAGGAGGATGAGGGAGAAGGAGGCAGGAGGAGGAGGAGGAGAGGGAGGAGGGAGGAGGAGGGAGGAGGCGGAGGGAGAAGGAGGAAGGAGTAGGAGGGAGGAGGATGGAGGAGGAAGGGAGAGGAAGAGGGAGAAGGAGGAGGGAGAGGGAGGAGGAGGAGGAGGGGAGGAGGTAGAGGGAGGAGGAGGGAGGAGGAGAAGAGAGGAGGAGGGAGTTCGCCATTCCGAATTCATACTCGTCTAGGTTCTGTGATTTCGGTCCTTCCATTGATTGTTCTTCCCTTCTACACGACTGTAGATAACTTCCTTACACATAAAAAGATGAATTGTTATTGATATTGCCGTGGCATGGAGGCATATATATCAGCAGCAGAGTTGATCCAGAAAACCAAAGACTGAGATCTATGGAGAACCATGAACGCCTACGCCAGCCGGCACGGCACTTGATGATGATGATGATTGCCGTGTGACGATTCTGTGTAGTCACGTCATTTTCTTCGCTTGTCCTAGCGTCTTGGTTCGGGGATTCTTTCATCATCATCATCATATTTACGTACGTATTTAGGCGAGGGGGAGGAGGGAGGAGGAGGAAGAAGAAACAAAAATATGACAGTTGGCAGCGCTGGAATGAGAGGAAGGCGTGTAGAAATTTCATCTCAATCGGATGGGCCGTTCGCGAACGCATAAAGGACATACATATCCACACACATTGCCTTTTATATATAAGATATATATGGTATACATTTCATTTCTAAGAAGCAGCGTTGGAGATACGGAGTACGTGCTCTACGCTTGATATCATCTCAGCGGTCAGTGTATATGTCGTAAAGAGAAGACGTCGAGTGAATCGAGCGAGTAGGAGCATAGAAATAGAAGGACGGGAGACATGAGAGTAAGGGAAAACCCAAACACCTAGGATTCAAATATATAAGATTAGGATATTGGAATGGTCTCAGTGCAGGCAGAGAGGGCCTGTACTGGAGAGCGGATTTATGACTGTTATGTCATCGTGCTGCAAGAATTGAATGAGAATTATTACCAGGGCCATGGATATGATAGCCACATTAATTCGACTGGGCAAGGTAGACATGGGCAGGTCTGCTAGTGAAGAAGGGATTAAAACATGAGGTCTACACTGTTAAAATAAAACGCAACATTGTTGGTGTACTTTTATCAAAGATATTCGCTGATCGTCCAAATCGCTGAATCAGTCAAACCCATCGACTGTGTCCATCGAGGCATTACCTTCTCCATGGTTACCTGAAATTTACTCACCTCGTCGATTCGCGAGGTCATGAACAAGGTCACGGTAAAAACAACATCTTTGACAATAACCCGTGACAAGTTCATGATAATCCCTTGAGACCTACTGACCATAAAAACTCTCTGACCATATTATTGAATGCCTATAAAAGATTGACACTCCTCTAATAAATTCAGTTGAAAATTCAATGCGCAAGTATGGCTCATCTCACTACAAAACAACGACTCATCATCATTGGACGTTTACAGGCTGAACAGTCACAAAGTGTAGTAGCCAGAGAATTTAATGTGGTTACAAGCACTATTAGTCGCCTTTGAAGGCGATTTCAAGAAACTGGCTCAGTGGCAGAAGGTCCAGGCAGTGGAAGACCTAGAATCACAACTGCTGCCGAAGACCGCTCATATGGCTGCCGTAGGAATCGATTTGTATTTGCGTCCTCCACAGTCCAGCCAATGCCATGAGCTCGTCGAATTTCAGATCAAACAGCCAAGAACCGGCTCCACGACGCCTGCCTTTGGGCTAGAAGACCATACAGAGGTCTTGTTCTTAAAGAACGGCATCGCCAGAACCGATCGCAGTGGGAGAATCAGTAAAATCAATAAAATGTTGGTACAAGTTTGCAATTGAAACTTCAATAATGTTGCTTTTTTATCTTTAACAGTATAGATATACGTCAGTGGAATAACAATGCAAGAGAGGTGCAGGATATAAAGATAGAGATTGGGAGTCGAAGCTGGAACTGAATAAATGTATATGCACCGGTGGATTCTTTTGTTACAAAGGAACGATGGGTTTAAGGAGCTGCAGAAAATCTCAGGCAGTAGGCTTCTCATTTGTGGGGACTTTAATGCACTAAATAGAGAGTTGGACAATACTGAGGAAAACTGACAGGGAAATGCCCTTGCAGAAACCATGGTGGATTCATAAGTAGTCTGCATAAACGATGGGAGATCATCGAGAATAGGAATGAGGCCTTGTGATGCAGACACGGTTATTGCTACCCAGTCGGCATTATTAGATGTAAAATGGACTGCCCTAGGTTATCATGGGAGTGATCATCTACACTGTTCAGTAATGATTTCTAAGTCCAACAAGATCAAGGCTGTGAGAGCGCGTAAGCCCTTTAAATGTGAGAGGGAAAAAAAACCTTCTGTGACGACCCAGATAGAGGGCATGCAGTGTAACCAGCAAACCTACATATGTGTAGCCTTCATGGTGAACGTCCAAGGTAAAACGGGCATGAAAATCAAAGAGAGCGGCAGCAAAACAGTTACAGAAAGTGCGGCTGGACACCCCCAAAGCTCACTGGAGCAAATGAAGAAAGCTTCGAAAGAAACAAAAGAAAGGTAAAGTGGAGGAGTTCAGAGGCCACAAGAGCTCAATGGGAATACTTTATGAATGAGATTGGAGGAGATAAGTCACTGGGAAAGTTCTGGAAATTGCACAGACAGATGCAAAAGGAAGATCGTCCGCCACACTAAGTACAATTACAGAGATAGATGTTCGCCTTTCACAGCAAAGGGAAAGGGAAGCTTTCTGCAGAGATTTATAGTACAGGCAGATCAGAATGATGGGGAAATCATAAGAGTTAGAGAAGATCATCATGTACCATTAAAGATATATATATATATATATACTGTAAAGATATCATACAGCCGGAAGATACTAAAAAAGTTATTGAGAAAAGCGAAAAAACACCGCACAAGGGCTCGATGGGGGTTAGGTATGCGGGATATAAGTGATGGAGAAGTTTTGGGCACGTTATAAGAAGAAATAAACCAGAGTACCCATGAAAGGGAGCATAGCTATTTAACACCACTTCCTAAACAGGCAAAGATCATTCAAAGCTAAATGGGTGTAGGATTATCAACCTACGGAATATTTTGGGTAAAGTGCTGGAGAAGATCGTTGATGTTAAGCTTCAGAAAATATTTGAATGGGAAAACCTCCTCCCGAAAGGTTCAGGAAATTACTGGCCAAGAAAGATACTTGGTCAAATGAGGCCACTTTGGGCCACTCGAGTTCAGCTAGTCAGGAACTTGGTAGATGCTTTCTTGTAATGTCTTCAGAAGTTCAAATGTAATGTAACGAACGGTTTTACCTGCATTTCTTGATAACTTTGTCAGGTATAGCAACGGAGAAACCGGGGCGTTTTTCTTAGAATCAAAGATGTTACGCAAGTTAATAATGCCATCCATCATCATGTTTCCTGCCAATAGGCGTAGCCGTTCATGTCTCTCCATGGGTCTCTGTTCTTGGTGTCCCTGATCAACTCATTTGATGATATTCCTCCGCGCCACAGTCTCAGTCCATCCAGCATACTTTCTCTCGGTCTGCCTCTACCACTTCTCCAGCTGATCTTTCCAGTCATCTTGATGTTTTCCAATACAACTCTTCTCACTATATGACCACAGAAAGTGGGTTGTCTCTTTCTCATAGTTTTATATAATGTTCTCCTTTCATTAGTCTCATTCTCTTTCTTTTAATCTAGCAGTCCAAAATATTCTTAACATTCGTTTCATAAATCATGGTCATCACTAAGAAGAAAGAAATACCACAATGTAATGTAAGGGTAAATGGGAATATTCTTATACAAGTGAATCTGTACAACCATCTCGGAATAGTCATAATATCTGATGGGAGGTGTCTTGAAGAGATTAGAACAAGAATCACTATAGCAAAGGTAGCCTGTTTTAAGATGGGCTGGCTCCGTGGCCAGGAGTTACTGACGCAGTTCGTGATCCAGCATACCCACGTTCGAAACACAGCTGCGCGTTATTTGGCAGCTGACCGCGTTGTGTTGGTTTTTTTGTAAAATATTATGGGTGCTGGTGTTATGGCAAACTACTGAACGTAAACTTGCCAAGAGATCACAACAGCAAGAAATGCTGGTTTTGACTGCAAGTCTTGTAAAGGATATGCAACTAAAAACATACTCACCAATAAACAAAAATATCAAGTGCAATGGTAAAATGAGTGTTGAAGTGCTACATAAAACCTGTACTTTTGTATGGATGTGAAAATTGGATGAGGAGCAGACAAGCTGAAAAACATCCAACGGCAATGTAAATGTTGTTTCTGAGAAAAATGCAAGTCACACCGTGGGCAGACAGAAAAAAACAATTAGCATATTACTCTGAGAATCAAATGAAAACAGAAACATGATTAGAGAAATTAGACTGAGACAGCCCGAATTTTGTGGACACGTTGTGGGAGAGGAAATAAACTAGAGAACTTGTGACAATTGGCAAGATTGATGGGGAAGAACAAGGGAAAGGCAGAGAAGTGAATATCTGGATGGCTTGGCCACATGGCAAGGTCGAGACAAGAATACAGAGCTGTTCAGCGACTTGGTGATTGTGTGAGATGGCAAAACATGACGCGCCACGCTAATCGACATGCCACCTGATGATGATTATACTCCGACTGTCACTAATGTTATTTGTTGCTTTGCTTTGTTGTTTAAAACTACGGGTTGTCATTTGCCCATACACAGATACAAACGAGCGCGCGCGCACGCGCACACACACATACACATACATACACACACCACACAAAATACACATACACATTCACACTTGGGTTATCTAAAAACACAGTACAAATCTGGAAAAGATTAGAACCTTCACATAAAAGCACTCCACACAATAGTTAATGAGATCACAAACCCTGTGGCAATAATGGATGTAACTTTAAACAGGGCAAAGCGAAAGAGGCATAAATAGACTATAAATAGTACAGTAATGAGACACCTCCCCACATAAGATTCATCATTAGGCAACGTTTCTGGAAGTTTATGTGATCGCAAATGTAAGCTGCTGTAACGTGAATAGAAACTACAAATCTGCGAAGAAGGAATTTCACGTGATAAATTGTGTTTTTTTCGTGTCTTATATCTCCATCCCTGAACGTAAACTTCCTTGAAACAAACAACAGTCCTTTGAAAAACCGAGAATTTTCATAAACGATTCAATACTCAGATATTTCCTTCAAATGTTATCAAATAGAGACGAATATGCTGATTTTATCAGCCGAAGAGCTCTGCGGTATGTCCCCGGTGTCAGTTAAATGATTATTTCACCTGAGTTTCTCAGTTATCTTGAAGTTTGTAGAAATAATGAATTGTTTTTAAAGACGAAACACAACTATTTCACTTGTTAAAAGCTTTTGAAGAGCGAGCATATATATATATATATATATATATATATATATATATATATATATATATATATATATATATATATATATATATAATATATATATATGTGTGTGTGTGTGTGTGTGTGTAAAATAAATCAATAAACAACAGAATTTTATCGTAACTAATGTCAAGTAGATAAATCTGTTTTCAATGACTAAATACAATTTTGAAACGCATTTTAGTTATTTTCATTGTAAAAAGTTACTACTTTTCAACCACTTGGCCTTGTCCTTTATAGAAGGGCTGGGGAACTTTTTGTCTACCAATGGCCATCTGGATATTTATAACACTATTCGCAGGTCACAAAACATTAGGATCTTTAAAACACTAGCCTGCGATTTGTGGCCAAACATTTAATTATCTCGCACCTAATGTGGTGATTCGACCTGCTTCTCTTTAGTGAATCGCGTGATGTTAGCTTGTATTCAATGGCAGGAATTGTGGTTTCTGGGAAAAATGCAAGGAATACCATAGACTGACAGAAAAACCAATGAGCTTGTCTACCCTGAAAAGCAAATGAAAACCGTAAAATGATTAGAGAAATTATACTTAGACAGTCAACAGTTACAGTGACAAAGAACGTTACATCACACAGCTATTTGCTATCACGAGTTCCCTGACAGGCTATCCCGGCATCTCCATGAACTGTTTGACTTTATTTCGCAGTTCGTAGAACCTCATGAGCATATTCTCACGACTCGGCCACCGCACTTTACACTGATAAACAAGGTCACCGTATTCAAGAGTCAATACCATTCAGTAGCCCTTTAAACTGATCACCGCAATGCAGGCAGACGGGGAGCGGTCAGCTGACGAGAAGCACTCGTGGCTGTGCCGTTATGTACCCGTGAATGTCTTGTATATCCGGTTATGAAAATGCATTGCTTCTCCATCAACATTTACGTTATTATTATTATTTACTTAATATACATTTATGTTGCTATGGGGGGAAAAGTTCCTAGATTTATTAAATTTCGAGGCTCGCCTGCGGTTGCCTCGTCAGGGTCAGACGAAATGATTTCGCCTGCCTTATTCAAGCCGCCAGCCGCTCGTTCTCCGCCCCTGCTCTATAAGGAACGCAGTTTTATTCCCGACATGCTAGACATGAAGTAAGCCAAAGACGATAATGGAGCGGATGGCATGCTTAGATTTTCACAAAGGCAAGAGCATCGGCTGTTCAGTAATCAATGGCAAAACTTTTTTCCGCATAGATTTTACAGGACATTGCAGTCAACACCAGCATTTTTCGCTGCTGTTGATGTCTTGGCAATTTTTACGTTCTGTAGTTTGCCATTGCTTTCTGAACGACCTGCTCACATACCTCTGTAAGTAACCAGCGCGACGCAATCCGCTGCCAAATCTCGCACAGCTGTGTTTCTTAGGAGACTGTAGGGATTACGAGCAACATTCTTAACCCATACGCCAATGAATGGCAAACTCATTCATTCAGTAGCATGTCCTTTGCAGAACTTCGCAAACTTTTCGATCACAAGCAAGATGTACCGCGTCCGATATACCCATTCGGAGACCAAATCCTGCACCCATCTTCTCTTTTGCCTTCCTCTTCCTCTTTTCCCAGGCATATACCCTCCATTATTGTTTTCTCCAAACTTTCATGACGTTTCAAGTGACCAAAATATTTCAGTTTTCTTTGTTTTATCGTCTTTAATAGCCAACACTCTTCAATATTCAACTCTTGAAGATGGATGCATTTGTTCTTTTCTTACAAGATATCCTTAGAACCCGTCTATAACATTTATATTCAAATGCATTTTCAAATGCTCTGTTCAGCTTGTTTAGTAAGTGTCCAGGTCTCACAGGCGTATGTTGCAAAGGCAAACTACTTAACGTAAAATTCTCTAGAAAAATCACAGCCAATTTATGCTTGGGTTGATTGCGATGTCTTGTAAAGAACACGCGACTAAATTTTTAACAACTTTTCCTCTATAGTGAAAAACAATCATATTGTCATAAACACAGCCATTTGCGATATAGTGAGAAACTATTATATTGTCATCAACACAACCAATTGATATACAGTGGAAAACAATTATACTGTTATCAACACAACCAATTGATATACAGTGGGAAACAATTATATTGTTATCAAAACAGCCAATTGAGATACAGTGGGAAACTTATACTGTTATTAACACAGCCAATTGCGCTACAGTGGTAAACTATTATATTGTTATCAACACAGCTAAATGAGATACAATGCGAAACTATTATACTGTTATCAACATAGCCAGTTGCTCTACAGTGAGTTACTATTATACTGTTATCAACACAGTCAGTTGCTCTACAGTGATAAACTATTATACTGTTATCAACACAGTCAGTTGCTTTACCGTGTCACGTTGTGTTATAACGTGTTGGTATGGGAACCGTCGTTCGGAAAGCAATGGCAAACTACTGAACATAATATTTGCCTATTACATCATACATACATTGGCACCTTGCCGTCTTGACAGACGATAGTTTGTGCTTTAAAAAGGCATAATAACTTTTAACTATGGCGGTAGCGAGTGTGACTGATAAGGCCAATTTGCGCTGAAATGTCCGTTCACAGTGGGTGCATGTGAACACGTGGTCATTTCCACCATCATGCACCATCTTACGTCTCATATTACATAAACTGCAGCTGAAAATGCTGGTGTTGACTGCAACGTCCTGCAAGGGATATGCAACATTTAAAAAAGTTGCTTTACAGTGAGAAACTATTTTACTGTTATCAACACAGATATTTGCAATACAGTGAGAAACTTTTATACTGTTATCAACACAGCCAATTGCTCTACAGTGATAAACTATTATACTGTTATTAAGACAGCCAATTGCTCTACAGTGATAAACTATTATACTGTTATCAACACAGCCAATTGTGATACAGTGATAAACTATTATACTGTCATCAACACAGCCAACTGCTCTACAGTGATAAACTATTATACTGTTACCAACACAGCCATGTGCTGTACTTTGAGAAACTAGTATAATGTAATCTTTTAACAACAACAAAAAAACTGTCATTTACTGCCAATATAGTACCTTGCTGTGTATAACAGGGGCGTCTTGAGCCTGAGGAATTAAGGCCACCTGGCTAGTGCAGTCGTCGCGAACTGTGCAGGTTAGGATTTTCTTTTTGCCTCCGACAGAAAAAAACGAAGGAGAGTCCGGCGTTCTAGTCACTCTGCCAGCCGCTCCTCGTATAATGTAATCAACACAGCCAATAGCGATATAGTAATAAACTATCATACTCACATTGTACTTCCAGTTCCTTATCATGACTTCAACTGGGCTACTTCCATTATAGTAAGTAACAGTAAAATGACCATTCAACACATCTAAAAGCCTGATCCGTGGAGAAGGAGTTACGGGCGCAGTTCGTATTCTCACATACCTACGTTCGAAACACAGCTGCGAGCGATTTGGCAGCAGACCGCCCTGCGTTGGTTTTTTTACGAAATAATATGGGTGTCGGTCGTTCAGAAGCAATGGCAAACTACTGAACGTAAACTTGCCAAGAGATCACAACAGCAAAGTATGCTCCAGTTGGCTGCGACGTCATGTAAAAGGATATACAACTAACAAACACGCAGTTTTGTATAGTCCTGTCCGCGGCGCTCGATGGGTCATGAAGTGATTATCAAACCGGAAGAGTCCTAACAATACCATCAGTAGCCAGACTTAACACATCCTAAGCGACAGAAGATTCCAAAATGCATTAAAATTCGCAGAAACGAGTATCATGCATTTGTTATAAACAAAATACCGTTAATGAAGGTCAAATATAAACAAGCAAACATTACATTAGATGTGCGGACATTGAAGAATGAGGAGCAGATAAAAGACACATTTAATGCAATAATAAAGAACAGATTTAATACTTTGTCTGATCTAGAAATATGGTTAAAGATGTTATTGATACACTGTAATACTGAAGAAATCCGCCATGCTGAATATTGAATACTGAGTACTGAGTAATGAATTATGAATTCAAGAATCGACATCCTGGCACTCGGGTCATTCCCATACATGCTTTAAACGCCACTGAACAAGTCCCATGCTGATTATTCCAGTAGCAGTTTGATTAAAAGTCCATCTGGACTTTCCTGTACGCTTTGAATATTGTCCAGACCATCTCCCCACTTATTCTGAGCCAAACACGACCTCTCTGTCTGTTCAGCATCACTCTTCATCCGATTCTAGAGTCTTCACTACATGACCTTGATCATAAAGTAGCTGGCCACCCAGAGGGGAAGCAGAATCTAATCTATCAGCTGTTCATTGCCCCGCACACCTTAATTCCCAGGCCAGATAATCCATGATATACTCACAATCTCCACCCTGTCCAGCGATGTTAGCCACTCCACCCTGAATATACCACTTTACACTTTCCGAAGAATATTTCGCGAGTTCGTTACAAAAACATGTCTGGCTTTGTCCATTCTCATGTTAGATGTTGAGTAGCATATGCACTCCGTTATGTTGCGAAACAAGTATTCCCACATTGGAGGTGATAGGCCATAGGAAATGAATGACTGAAAATATAAAACAACAACATGGGGGAAAACAGGCACAACTAAAATAATCATATACAATTTGAAAAGATTCAAAGAGAAATTACAAAATTATGTGAATGGGCAAAAGAAGCATGGCTTGGGGAAAATTACAGGAAAACTGTAAAAATCCAACATAAAACATGCATGCACTAATAAGTTAATGACCTCACTAAATAAATGAGTATTATTTTAACTGGACCAGCGCTGCATCACAACTATATTTTACTAATTATATTTCGTTGTTATTCTTTGGTTCTAAATGTTTGCGTCGTGTTCTTTTAACTTACAATGTCATCTCTATGTTTTATTTATTCCCAGATTCTAGACCTGTGTATTCTTCAAGCTGTGGCTAACACATGCAACGAATGTTCTCGAACCCCTTCCCTGTGCCGTCGAATCTCTGGGATCTACACGGTCACGGTACTCACAGAGGGCACCTACAATCCAGTGGTGGTGATCCCCGCACCAGCCTGCAACATCAACATCACAGAGTTCAGTTCTAGCAGGAACTACATTGGTAAGAAGGCCATGTCTCACCACTATAATCAACCTTTGAAACTGACTATAAACTTCTGCTTAGGAAAATAATGTTGTGCCTTCACCTTGATTTCCATATTCAAACATAAGATGACATGCTACACACAGTCTATTAGAACTTTGCCAAGGAAGCGAACTATCATAATTTACCATTTTGTTTTTGCCCGTGTAAGGTTACAATTGTAAGCTTGTTTTATTTGTTTGTTTGTCTGTTTTGTTTATGTGTTTCCATTATATAGCGTCCCATTGCTGATGTGCGCCTGACGAGATTTTCATGTAATGAAAACCGCTTTCTCAAGCAGTCGCCATGTAGGCTAGGATTTAGTTTTAAAACCCATTTACTTACAAAAGATTGAACACTTATCCCACAATATATGAGTGGGGATTATGGCACCTTCACCACACTCTCCCTTTTACTTTGTTATTCCTCAGGGATATGTAATGTCTCCAGATCTTTTTTCCCCGTACAGTGAAACTATTTTCATAAATATAGAAGATATGGAAGGAATCACCATTGGGGGAAGATGTATCAATAACATTAGATAGGCAGATGATACAGTCTTGATTGCAGACAATAAACAGAACCTGCAACATTTATTAGATGCGGTTGTTGCACACAGTGAACAACGAGGGTTAGAATTGAATTGTAAGAAGACAGATTATGGTCGTCACTAGGACGGAAGAAATACCATAATGTAATATACGAGTAAATGGGAATATTCTTACACAGGTGGATCGGTACAGTTATCTCGGAACAGTCATAACATCTGATGGGAGATGCCTTGAAGAGATTAGAACAAGAATTGCTAATGCGAAGGTAGCCTTTTGCACAATGAAAAACATACTGACCAATAAAATGGTATCAATTGAAATGAGAAAAAGAATGTTGAAGTGCTACATAGAACCTGTACTTTTGTATGGATGTGAAGCAAGGACAATGAGCAGACAAGCTGAAAAACACCTGATAGCTGTGGAAATGTGGTTTCTGAGGAAAATGCAAAGAATACCATGGGCAGACAGAAAAACCAATGAACAAGTCCTTCAAGAAATAAATTAAGATCGTAAACTGATTAGAGACATATAGACGTAGACAGTCAAAATTTTTTGGGGCATGTTATGAGAAGAAATAAATTGGAGAACTTGGTGACAACTGGCAAGATCGAAGGGCATGACACTTGATTGATTGATTGATATATCTTGGAGCAGACGTGGAGCAGTTACTGCATTCTTGTTTTAACGACCCGCTGGTCATCTATTTAGATTCTCATCTAGGCGGATTGTAAAATTTGACCTGGTCTCCCTGGTCATTCACAGCCTTACATGGTTACCATAAAATGTATGTGGAAATAAAGTT
The DNA here is from genome assembly GCA_014155875.1 of Cepaea nemoralis. Classification (NCBI taxonomy): domain Eukaryota; kingdom Metazoa; phylum Mollusca; class Gastropoda; order Stylommatophora; family Helicidae; genus Cepaea; species Cepaea nemoralis. The sequence continues at coordinate 219,637 of JACEFZ010019440.1, forward strand.
GGACAGAACGACAGTGGCCACAACACCCATTGAATACCGATTGGTCTATACCATTACGGGACTAGTATCATATGATCAGGGCTTGTAAAATGGTTTTGATTACTCTTTAAGCTATCATGACAATAAATACCCAGAAAATATTAATAACAGCAAAAGCTAGGGCAGACAATTCGAGCCCCATAGTTCAAAACTGAACAATACAACATTTACCAAATTAATAATTATGTCTATATAGATCAAATTGTAATGGAGGATGCGCAACATGCAACAAGTATTAGAATTAAAATTGTCACGACAAAGAGGGTATTTTGACATAAACATCCATGATATGCTTTCTGCTATTCTATTTTATGTGTTGGCAAATGTAAAATGTTTGAGTTTTAAATAAATTCGAAATCTTGGGCGGTCTGAATTCTCTGGTGGTCTGGATGTTTGGGTAATCCGAAGATGTGTCAGGTGGTTTAGATAACTAATCTATTTACCGAACAATGGATCGCGTATGATTTTACTGAAACCACACACCATCTTATCAATGCCACTTTGTCTAAATGCTTACGTGTTGATACTACAGTCAATCACCTCTTGTTAATGTTTTCTTACTGTCACATTAAACACCGATTTCCTCCAGTTATTATATATATATATATATATATATATATTATATATATATATATATATATATTATAATATATATAATATATATATATATATAGGGTTTCAACTACTATATATATATATGTGTGTGTGTGTGTGCATGTGTGTGTGTGCATGTAAAATTAGTTGCATGTCCTTTACAGGATGTCGCAAATCAACCCCAGCCTTTGTTTACTGTTCTGATTTCTTGGCAAGTTTAAGTTCAGTAGCTTGCCACTTTTTTCTGAACAAGCGGCACTCATACCATTTTATAAAATAACCAAAGCAAGACGGTCTGTCTACTGCCAAATCGCATTCAGCTGTGTTTATATATACACACACACATACACAAACATACACACATACACACATAAACACAGACATTTACATACACACGCGCGAACAAACAAACAAACACACACACACACACACACATACACACACATTAAACATATTATATGGTAACGTGTTCGTTGCAGAACGTTGCGATCAACCCCACGTTGAATTTCTATGCAATTTTACGTTCAGTAGTTTGCTATTCCTTTCTGAGCGCATATAGGAACGTCATATATCAGAATCAAGTGGATAATGCCACCTGTGTCTTCCATTCCGGTTGTCTTTCTAGTGGCACGTCCCTTACTGAGTATCTCAACATCGGTCGGCTAAGTGCTTGAATCAATGCACTCTTCTCTCCCCTATCAGTTTGGTGTCTCTACTGATTACATTTGGCGTTGAGATCGTCAGCAATAAGACAGTTTATAAGATTATGTGACAAACATAAAACTTATCACGCATGATGTATTTACATATTTAAAGCTATTATCATAGGAGTTAATTATTGGGTAAATGGAAGCTTTTGATGCCTCTTAAGACAGTTTTAGCTGGAATGTCAGCTTTCTTATGAAGGTGTATGGTCGGAAATAGAACATAAAGACGACAATATAATAGACAATCCGATCTGTATTTGCTAAATGGGCACCGGAGTTGTCGAAATGCCAAACAACTCAATGTAATAATAAAACAATTCACATACGATTTCAGATTTAAGTATTGCCTAATGGATAATAACACTTGCTCTTTTACTTTATGTATGCTGATGCCGATGTAGTGGGTTCTATCCCCTACAGTCAGTTGGACTAAAATGTTGACTTCTCGTCCTTGACTTGAGAATATAAATTAGAAGTACCTCAGAAGTTGGAGTGTGTTCGCCTGAAGGCGAGGGACACTGGTAATATGGAAAGCTAATCCATACGCCAAAATCAATCCGGTGCTATTAGAAGTGATAGCACTGGTATGGACTAAGCTTGAGTTCAAAACGAGTGAATAAATATATTGTTAAATGTAAAAAAAAATTGTCATAACAAAGAGGGTGTTTGCACATAAACATCCATTATATGGTTTCTGCTTTTCTTTTTTCAGTGTTGGCAAATGTAAAATCGTCAGCAATAAGACAGTTATTAAGACTGTGTGATCACGCATTATATATATATATATATATATCTATATATATATATATTATATATATATATATATATATATATATATTCTATATATATATATATATATATATATATAAAAACAAACAAAAATTCCAAATTCGGCTCGTTCACCTGCGTTTGTTAGCTGTGGTTATCGTTGAGGTCCGTGTTTTTTATGGGTTCATTCACCCTAATTCTTATCTTGTGTTCTCTTACGAGTAAATATATATATATATATATATATATATATATATATATATATATATTATATGATTTCATCATTGTCATGCTACAAAAGGAAGTTTTACCTCATTTGTACTACGGAATACGTGTACTGTGCTGAGATTCTACCTGTGTGAACTATTGGAGAAGACTCCAGAACTTAGGTAGATATACGTGTACAATGAAATGAAAGTTATACATCACAAACCAAGCCAATTTTACGATCAGTAGATTAACTGAAAGAAAGTATCACATTTACAGAATAGAAGACGTTTAAGAAATTGCTAGGAAAGAATGGGTTACTTAAATAAAGATCGCTTCAGTGACCTTGGCTTTAACAAGCGACCATTAATCGACAGAATCCAGTCTTGTGCAAACAGAATGATGTGATAGGCAGTTTAAAATTACCGTGGTAGACAATTTAAATTACTGTGTCAATATGTCTATATTACAGCTTGAAGGATTTATCATTTTAGATTATGTTGTATGATTTCTGCAATATGTACCTGGCGAGATGCAGCTAAATATGTCAGGCAATAAATTGTGCAATTTATTGTTTATCGTCGTTATTCAAATAATAATTGTCAGAAATGACAGCTAGTATAATAAACATTCCCCTCTGAATGGTACGTTACACCTACCTTAGGTAATTATAATTACCATGTCACAAATTAGTTTTAGTGGGTCGTGTATTATTGGTTATTGCACATTGTCCATGCGTGTTAATGCATATTTTGGTGTTGTCTAAGATTAGCTTCATAATTGATGTATGCATGAAATATTGTATGAGAGCAAAGAGATAATAAGTTCTGAATGGCAGACGGGTCTCGGTGCCCGATTCTTAACCCTTTGAAAATGAAGTTAATTCGTTCGTTCTCTTGCCAGAGCTGAAATGAGTCCTGGTGTTTCAGTCCGCTAATCGAGACACAAGCCGATACCCAATGCTTCCCGGGATTCATCGATCACTCTACCATCAAATGGTGAATCAGCCAGTTCGTAATCTCACATAGGTTCGTAACTAATCAATCAAAGTGCAATCAACAGCAGCAACGAGGCTCCTCCAGTATTGTATTAGATTAGGCCAGTTTAAAAGACAACGATGTTTGTTAGACCAGATTATTTCGGCTGGTAATCTCTACACGTCAATGTATGACGATGGCTTACCTGAAAATAAAAAGGAAGTGGAAGTGGCTATCCGTGACCTCTGGCATCGTGGTAATAATTAAATTTCACTTTTAACCAAAGTGGCGGTTGGTAGGGTTTCAACTACATTCTCGTTCTTGAATGTTCTCCACAGAATAAAAATAACACAAAGTAATGCAGCTTTACAGAACATAATTACGGAAAACACAGGACGCTGCGACGACAAGCCTTCATTAGCAAACAAATACACACAACACAATATATAATCATGGGGAAGAGACTACAGCGATTACATAAAGGCATAAGAACGGGATGAGAAGAATGAAAAGATGAAAACAAAATTTGAACAATGAAAAGCAAATGAATTTTTTTTTTTTTTTTAAATGTGTAACTATATGTTGTGTCTTGTGTATGCATTTGTTTGCTGATGAAGGCTTGTCGCCGAATTGATGATGAATATAATTAGCTCCGTATTCTTGATACTGAGTCCGTCTGTTTTACACAGACAGACGAATGTAATGTAACATCACTTGTTTTTGTTGCTCTTATCTGTTCTGTCGCGTTCATGTGTGATGCAGTTTCTAAGCTGCAGGCCGACGTAAAATATAAGCATTTATCTCACTCGCAAAGACGTCGTCAGTTCCACTTGAGATCCGCAGACGTGTCCTGTGGCGACGGGGACGGACGTGAGATTTTTTTCGTGGTTCTTCCCTACAAAAACCAGAATATTTTCCTGCCGTGATTATCAGAACTGCCTCCGGGTGCTTTAGAATACATCCACGCCCAGCGGAAGGCAGCTTGTGCGTCCCTGTCTCGGGTGGACACGGCGAAGTCGGAGGTCTAGACAACATCACTGGGTCTACTGGTGGGAAAATAGCGCTGACATGAAATCTCCTTCGGCGTGAAGCATGGCATAAATTGAGTGATAGAAAATGGCTGCAATGATAGCAAGCAATATTGTTAAACTGGTTATATCACTTCGCGGAAAGTTTATCTGTAGACTATCGTTTGTCATGATTTGATTAATGATTTACGATAAAGAACCGACGCCTCTGCACTCAGAATACGTTCACAATCTCCCAGTCTCTTTATCATGGATCAGTTTATTGTGGATGACAAATACCACCTTTGAAATCATGTGGTATACACATGAAATCCTTGTTATATACCACGATCCGATCACCAATACTCACCCATCAAACTGTGTCGATGTTGATTGTCCCTGCTGTACCTTGTTTGCTAACGTCGGAACCGTCATTGCCTGCCATCATCCGACCAATTCTGTCCACGTTTTCCAACTCCAACAGCTATAATCGAGAAGCTGTCATTAAGTGTCTGCAGCAGATACCATCTGTCAATCGTCCGTGACCCCATGATGGAGACTGTTGAAACAGTGCTGGATCACCGCTAAGTGAAATAAACGCGAAGATAAAAAGACCACCAAGCAAAACTACTGAACGTAAATGTGCCAAGAAATAAAGAACCAACAAAAATTTTAGGGTTGACTGCGACGACCTGAAAAGGATATGCAACAAACCTTCTTCTCTGGTTTAATACAGGCAGCTTATAATCAAATACAAATTTATTGTTTGGCAACCATAGAAGCAGAAGAATAAGTAGAGAGAACACACGAGACAGCATAACAACGGCAAGTTATAGTTTACCTCACCGGGATAATCTGTTCCGAGATACTTTTACCGATTCACTTGTTTGAGAGTATTTCCGTTTACTTGAGTATTACATTGGGTATTTCTTTATACTTAGAGACGACCATAATCTGTTTTCTTACAATTTAATTCTAACCCTAGTTGTTCACTGTGTACAATATCCGTATCTACTAAATGTTGCAGATCTTGTTCATTGTCTGCATTCAATTCTTTATCATCCGCTTATCTAATTTTATTAATGTTATGTTCCCAATGATGATTCCTCGCATATCTTATAATTTTCTAAAAATATTTTCACTGTATTGGGAAAACATATCTGGAGACATTACACATCCTCGTCATATACCTCTCTTAATAGGCTGATATTGACCTATTTCTTTATCAATCTTTATGTCAGCTTACTGTTTCCATGATATGTTTTTTTTTTTTACAAGTCGGGGGTATTTCCCATCAATTTTTAGATCTGCAAACATCTGAATCATGTTGATATGTCTTACTTTATCGAACAGCACACTCAGCATATATAGATTCATTGAAATTAGGGCTGTATTTGAAACGTTTTCTTCACAAATTATAGGTGTTTAGTTGTCAGCTGATTCCATTAGAATGCCAGGCAGGAGACAGGAAGCATAACAATAGAATACATGCTACATGTTCTTTGCAGATCGTTGAAATCAACCCCAACCCCAGGGTGATTTACTAGGCAATTTTACATTCAGCAGTTTGCCAGTGCTTTCTGAAAGAGAAGTCAACGTTTAAGCTCGACTGATCGACATAGGGAATGGACTCACCACCGGGAAGTTTAATCGCATGCGATCTCTAATATAAAATTACAACACCAAAAAAGGCTCCATTATATAGGATAGAACTAAATGGGCAGATTAGTGATGAATAATAGGGACGCTGCAGAGATGTGGGTGTATAGAAAACATGATGAGAGCTTCCTGGACAGATTGAAGAGCTCAGCGAGTGAAATCTCGAAAGCCGTTAAGTCTAAACAACAACTGGGTACTTGCATTAGAATAAAACAATCCACATTCGTTGAGTTAAGAGAAGGGGGAAGCTGGAGTACGGCATGCCAAGGAAAAGGCTGGAGAAGAAGAGAGTCAGAGGGAGAATAAGAGAAGCCAGTTTGACATCACGGCATAGAGAAACATCTGTGTTAAAAAATATTGGCAGTACACGATACACAATACTTCAAGAGCTGAATATTGAAGAAGGTTGGCTATTAAAAACGATAAAACAAAGGAAATTGAAATATATTTTGGTCACTTGAAACGTCACGAAAGTTTGGAGAGAACAATAATGGAGGGGTATGTGCCTAGGAAGATAGGAAGAGGAAGGCCAAAGAGAAGATGGGTGCAAGATGTGGCAGATGATCTCCAGATGGGTGTATCGGACGCGGGACATCTTGCTTATGATCGAGAGGTTTTCCGGTCGGTTGTTATGGGAGCGAGGTTCTGCAAAGGACAGGCTACTGAATGAATGAATGAATGAATGAATGAATGAATGAATGAATGAACACGATACAGACAACTTTGGACAGACATGATGACCGACTCCACACTGCATGCAACTATAAGAAGAAGACTATAGAACTATAGCATGTAAGATTTGTCTCTGCTGTCCAAGAAATTAGGAAAGAAGAAATTGGACAAAATTCTAAACCTTCAGGAGATGTCACCGCTTATATGAAATATCATTTCCCGGAAAGACAGGCTTTAAAGCTCTACCGTAGATTTTAACCAAACAGAATACTTTATCCCTGACTTCCTGTTAATTAACTGTTAAGAAGTTTCTGCATTCACCAATTGTTGATTATTAACATCGTCATGTGTCCTGGCGGTAAGCGCACGGGATAATTGGTTCGCCTTCTCACATATTTCCTGAGACTCGCACCGGGTGAGAGTTTATTTTTCTTATAACCTTTGGCCGAGCTTATGGGATATGTTCTATCACTGATTTTCTTTTCCCTATTTTCTATTAAAGTTGCCAGTTGTCACTAGGTCTGTCTGTCTGTCTGTCTGTCTGTCTGTCTGTCTGTCTGTCTGTCTGTCTGTCTGTCTGTCTGTCTGTCTGTCTGTCTGTCTGTCCGTCCGTCCGTCCGTCCGTCCGTCCGTCTGTCTGTCTGTCTGTCTGTCTGTCTGTCCACCCAGGGGTGGAGTAACGGATTCCTGGGCTACAAAACTGTGACTAAACATGCATTTATCTCTCTTACTTAAAGTTAAAGTTAGTTGCATATCCTTTACAATGCGTCACTCACTCAACTCAATAGCAGGGCGATGGAACCATGCACTACCAGTCTAACAAGAGGAAAATGCGACTGCAAACCGTAGCCAGAAGCATATACACCCCAGAGGCTTAACTTAACGGTTCAAATACCTATCCGCCATGTTTAGGACCGGAACACACGACCTGAACGCTACAGTGGTTCCCATAAACCGTACACATACACGTTATATTTTTTCTTACGTATATCATACTCTCCCTCCCCTCTCATGAAAACTGAGTTTGAGCCAGTTAACAATGACATATCTTACAGGCATGGGGGGAACATATAACCAAACTAGCTCCTCTCCCTGGCAGTGGGATTGTCTTGTATTTAATCATGACCTGGTGTTACATCCCGGGAGACTTCTCCGCAAATGTGAAGTTATGTTTCCGGTCGTATTCACTTGGCTGGTTTCTGAATTTGCAGAGGTGAAGGAGAATCCTGCAACACAGACCCCTAGGCGATGGTGCATTGGTACCGCGTCAGGAAAGTTTCTCTCCCAGGCAGTCGGATTGTGTTGTACTTAACATGACCTGGTGTTACATCCTGAAAGACCTCTCCCAGGCAGTCGGATTGTGTTGTACTTAACATGACCTGGTGTTACATCCTGAAAGACCTCTCCCAGGCAGTCGGATTGTGTTGTACTTAACATGACCTGGTGTTACATCCTGAAAGACCTCTCCCAGGCGGTCGGATTGCGTTGTACTTAACATGACCTGGTGTTACATCCTGAAAGACCTCTCCGCCGATGTAAAGTTCTATTACCGACCGTGTTTACCCCGCTGATTTCTGTTCTTGGAGCGGAAAGGAAGAAGTCTGCAACACATTCCTCGCGGAGATGATGCTTTTGTACCGCGTCAGGAAATAGCTTTTTGTACTAGCCGCACTCCGATAGGTGCCAGCACTTGCAATGGCTCAAGCTATCTAAATACCAATGTACCGGTACTAACAGTTCAGTCTGTCTTAGAGGCTTCCCGTTGGACTCGTTATGAGAAGAAATCTCTTGGAGAACTTGGTGACAACTGGCAAGATTGAGGGGAAAAGAACAAGGGGAAGACAGAGAAGTAAATACCTCGATGGCTTGGCCACGTGGTATGGTCGAGATAAGAATACAGAGCTGATCCACGACTCTGGTAATCGTGTGAGATGGCGAAACATGGTCGCCCACGCTTATCGGCATGCATATGATGATGATGATGATAGATGATGATGATGATGATGATGATGATGATGATGATGATGATGATGAAAGGCTTCACCAACAAACAAACCAACAGTAAATCAGTCAACCATCCGTCCATCCAACCAACCAACTAACAACCTGCCACCCAACCAACCAACAACCAGCCAACCAACTGAAAGTCAGTCGCTGAAAAGTCGGACAGGGTCGACTGTCCACTGCACCGGGTTTTATCTTATATGGCTCAGTCTCCTTCCGCAGGCTCGGACGCGTCGCACAAAGCACGAACCTCGGTAGCCCAGCGACGACCTTCAGGAGTCTCCGAAAAAATGCATTCGTAGACTGAAGGACGCGGACGGAATCGAACCCACAACCTTCGGAGCCCGAGTCAATGGCGTTGACCATTTCGCCACGGAGACTCCCGAGCCAACCAACTATCCACAACCAATCAACCAATTAGATATATCTGTTTGTAATTGTTTCTTCATCGATAATTTCATTATCACCTTCTCAGTCACCCCGCCCCCCCCCTTTTTTTTAAAAACCACATGATCTCTTCATGTGCCATGACCGTAAGGGTGGGCGGTTATGTTTCCGCCGTCTCACTCGATCACTAAAGTCGTGAACCAGCTCAGTGTTCTTGTCTCGACCATACCACGTGGCCAAGCCATCCAGGTATTTACGTCTCTACCTTCCCCTTGTTCTCTTCCCCTCGATCTTGCCAGTTGTCACCAAGCTCTCTAATTATTTCTTCTCATTACGTGACCAAAAATTGTGGCTATCTACGTCTAATGTCTCTAATCAGTTTACGGTTTTCATTTGTTTCTTGTTCCCCTCCACTATGTGTGCAACTAAACCAGCATAATGCATACAAAAGGGCGCGCCAAGAATAACGCTGCCATCGCTAAGAAATAATTACGTAGTCAGTGAGTGTTCCGCTCGTCGGAATAATCTAATAATCCCGATATACGAGATGTAAAGACGTTAAACGGACAGGCACTGATGACAGCTAAAGATAAGCATGTAAACATTACAATTCTGCAGCGGCTCAAAGCTCTCTACTCACACATTGTGAAGGAAGAGCTGACATTTAGACTGGCTGTGATAAAGGCGTATTAGTTATTTTCTTTTCTGCTGATGTGTCTTTGGCGGTTTTTTTTTATTGCTCCCGTTTGGTTTATTACTTGGGAGACGATCCCTTCCGTGGGTGGAGTAGTGGAATCCAGCGTAACACAGAGGAGACTAAACATAAATTTATCTCTGTCTGTCTGTCTGTCTGTCTGTCTGTCTGTCTGTCTGTCTGTCTGTCTGTCTGTCTGTCTGTCCACCCAGGGGTGGAGTAACGGATTCCTGGGCTACAAAACTGTGACTAAACATGCATTTATCTCTCTTACTTAAAGTTAAAGTTAGTTGCATATCCTTTACAATGCGTCACAGTCAACCCCAACATGTTTTGGCTGTTTGAGATTTCTGGGCAAGTTTACGTCCAGTAGTTTGTCATTGCTGTCTGAACGACTGACATACTTACTATTGTATGAAAAGAAACGCAAGGCAACCTGCTGCCAAATCGCCCGCAGCTGTGCCTTATTTAAAACCACACACTATTTGAAATTTGCTATCTGTTTGTCTGTCTACCTATTTGTCATTCTGTCTGCCCATCCATCCATCCGTCCACCCAACCGCCAGCTCAACTGTCCTCCCGTCTGCCTGTCTGTTTGTCTCTCTAACTACCTACCTATTTACGTACCCACCTCTCCGTCTGTCTGTATATTTTTGTTTTACGTCCACCTTTAGCCTCACCCAGAATTAGAAGCCTTGTGTCCTGACTGAGAGCGCCTGATATCTCAGACTTTCGGCCACAAACCATCGTCAGTTGTGACATAGGGAGTCGAGGTTCCCCTTATTTTGATGCAGCATATTCTGATTTTCCTATGAGTATTCATGGCAGTTACAGTTCTAACTATGTTGATGCATTGTTTATTGAAAACTAGTTTTTAGTTTAGTTTAGTCGGCGGATCAATATCACGAAACACGGGTGTAACCCATAAGTGCTCCGTTCTACTCCTAACTCAAGACTGGGTCCGGAGAATCTCAGCTCAGTACACGAATTCCGTAGCACTGGCGAGGATCCTGAAATACTTTGGGTAAATTTTTAACTTGAAATTTTACCCGGGCAGCACCGTTAGCTGAGAGGGGGCTGAGTGGTGTTAAGGTATGGGGTCCGCCTCGAGTGCTGGAGGTCCCGGGTTCAAACCCCGGTGAGGGCCTGGATTTTGTCAGGTGGACTTCTAGTAACAAAATCTCCCCTGGTCTCTGGGTAGTGAGATCGGACCCCGTGCGTATTGTTGCGCACGTAAAAAATATCCTTTGGCGGTTATTGAACACTATATTCTAATAAAAAGGCCAGCATTGCTGAGAGGTTTAAGATGCTCCCGTTTAATCTTCCTTTCGCTGACGGCGAGGTAGTGGGTTAATTCCACGCACTGGACTCTTCGACTTAAATCTTGACTTCTCGTTCAGAAAGATCTCGAAAATTACTTAACGTGATATTGCCTAGAACATCAATTCGGCATTGATCACAGCGTCATGCAAAGAACGTGGACAGTTTCTCTGTAATATTTTAACAAGTATAAACATAATAACATAATATTGGAACACAATACTGGCCAGACATCACGTAGGCTTGGCATTATTGGCAATAAATACGGTCATATCGTTCTTTATTAGTCAAAAGAGAAATAAACATTATCATCAACATGTCCCCACTTTTGCCGTCAAACGTCGTGTTTAGGAATAGTTGACGTTCCAGCGCCCGATGGGTGACATTAGATAGTGTCATTCCGTGTGACTGTACACTGGTTTTGATGTCGTCAGTCCATTTATTATCGGGTGATTTCTTGCTCTTGTAACAGAATCGTTTTGGTGTGGCGCCAGTACTGGTAACTGATTGTGTTGCATTTTAACGAGATGGCCAGTGGTTCCCAAGCTTTTTAAGCCGAGGGCCATATCTACTATTTTCTGTAGTTAAGCGGGCCACAGCGTTATAAAATGATCAAAGTCGTGCAATATCATTCTTACCTTTCTTAACTTTTGTAAACAAAATTCTAAAACTTTAAAGGCAGTTAGTGTCAGTACTACACTGACATCATTTTTTGGTTTAAAATCAAAAGTTGATTTAATAATAAATTTTAAATCAGTTTCGAACATCGCAATTAATGTAATAATTTTACAATTGTAACTGTTCTTCAAAACCAGTTACTTAAGTTTAGATGCCAGTTTATCAATGTCTGGGCACAAATCTGCCGTGCCCAAAGTCATAAGCGCAGGTAGGTTACTGTCGATAAGTCTGGAACGTTACTTGTTTTTTTTATAACGATCACTGAAGAAAATGATTGCTCGCATCTGTAAGTCGAACCAAAACGACAAATCTATCTCTGGGCGAATGAACGCAAGTGTTCAAATTGTTCGACAGGCAATAGTCGCCAGAATGAAATCATATGATCAGCTGAAGGTGAAGCAGGCAGCTCCAGAATTTTACATCTCAGTGCAGAATTGCATTTCAAATCAATTACTTCGTGCTGAAGGTTTTACTGTAATTGACAGAGCTTGGCATCAGGAAATACAAATGAATTTATGAAGAGATCAAAATTATCTCCTCTATTGTGAACTCTTGAAATCTCGACTGAAACGAGGCCTCGCGTGCCACTTTCTGACAGCTGGCGGGTCACAAGTGGCCCGCGGGCCGTGGTTTGGGAACCTCTGAGATGGACGAACCATTTTGATCTTCTGCCTTTCAATATATGTGCCACGAGGTGCAACTCCAGCATTTCTTTGGCTGTTTGTGATTCCTGGGCAAGTTTACGTTCAGTAGTTTGCCATTGCTTTCTGAATGACAAGCAGTCGTACCATTGTATGGAAAATGCATTCGTAACCCATTCGCCAAGATGCCTGAGTAACATGTGATAAATACCATTATTTAAAACAGTGTCTATTTGTCTTTGTAACACAACCACACCCACTCGTTTTACCTCTTCCTCCAGACGCATATGTATATATATTTACATCGCCGAGGTGTGAGTTGCCTTCAATCAGCTGTTGTTCGGACAAATAATAATAATAATAATAATAATAATAATAATAATATTAATAATAATAATAATAATAATAATAATATTAATAATAATAATAATAATAATAATAATAATAATAATAATAATAATAATAATAATAATAATAATAAATGGCATCTTGGGTCCATCTACTTTGTGGTTTTCCTCTTCTACTGTCCACAGCATACACCCCTCCAAACATAATTATCTTTTCCCGACACCGATGGCGCTTTAAGAGTCCAAAATACTTTATTGTCTTCAATTTTATTTGTCTTAATAACCAGTCTACTTTAATGTTGAATTCATGTTAGGTAAATCTGTTTGTTATCTTTTTCGTCCACTGAATTTATAATACTCTTCTCTAACACTAGCAATGAAAGACGCGACGTGTATCTGCATTTTGTCTGATTTGTTAGATGACCGTGTTCAACACCTGCATGTTGCCAAAAGAAACATGCATGCTCTTGGCGCACTAACTTTTGATATTCTGTCTGATACAATTTATACAGCTTTTAAATACTGTAGTTTTGTACATACTGTAGCATGCTCTTGGCGCACTAACTTTCGATATTCTGTCTGATACACTTTATACAGCTTTTAAATACGTAGTTTTTGCCGAGTAATGTTTGTTCTTATTTTAATGTCTGTAATCATCATCGGTAAGTGCCTTGCTGCTCATGTGGGCGATCATGCTTGTCCACAAATTGCGATCTACGACTGCATGGATCAATTCATATGTTGACGCCCGTCCATGCCATGACAAAGTATTGTCAAGAATTTTCTCATGCTGTCTTCCTCTAGCTCTTTTCCACAAATCTTTCCGGTTGTCACATTATGTTCAAGTTTTGTATCGTCTCATAATGTGGCTAACAATTATGACTGTATTTGTCTGATGTTTGTGATAAGTTGTCTTTACGTCATAGCCTCCCTCAAAATATTCAGATTGCTCGTTTTGGCTATTTAATAAATTTTCAGCATTCTTCTATAAAACCATATCTTCAGGGCCTCTATGGATGTTTTCGTCTGTTCACTAATTGTTAAGGATTAGCAACCGTATGTTAAAACTGGTTCTATGTAACATGCAAGCATTCTTTTTCTAATTTCCAATGACAAGGACTTATTGCATAACATATTCTTTATTTGATAACAGTCTTTGCCTGTCCTATTCTGTTCTTTGTTTCTGTGATGCATCTTCCATCTGATTTTATCCACATGCCTAGATATCTGAATTTCTGCACTTGCCTCAAAATAACGTCATTTACTTTAATTGTACATTAAGGCATAATCTGTTTCTTTGATATCACTATGACTTCTGTCTTCCTGTTATTCAAACTTGTTAACTTTCTACAACCACTGTGTCAATGTCTTTATTACACAACATTAACCGTTAGATAAGCTTCCGTAAGCTTCCGTAATGCACAGTTGAAACTTATATTTAGAAGAGATTTCATCTATCAATTGATGTGGATCGAGTGTCCGTTTATTTATATGCTTGTTACTTATGTGCCACGAAATCCGTTGGTGTCAGGTGCCCTTTGAAGAGCAAAATTTGCTCCAAAATAAGAAAGCTAACCACACGGCGTTACGTCAGCTAACTAAAACAATACATGCGCAGGTAAAGTTTACGATTACTCAGAGCTTTGTAAGTTTCTTTTTCTCACAACTTTCACAGCACCTTATTGTTGATTTTTCCCCTTTCTCCATTGCACCTTCTCCTTTATGCGTGTTTTCACTTAATGAGAAGACATTGTTGTAGACGTTGAGTTTTAAAAATATGGGAAGTTGGGGAGAGGGGTCCTGCGGCGAATAGCTGCATAAAAGACTAACTACGTAAAAAATACTTTCGTATTATTGAAAATAGTTCGAGAACGGAACACAATTAAAAAGCTAAAGTACGAAACAAATAATTTAAAGCAGTAGTTATCGCACTGTTACATTAATATAAAGGCAGCATGGCAGCAGGACTTAATATGATTAAGCTTAAACTTACGGCCCGCTAACATCAAGGTAAGGGGTTTATATCCTACACCGGTCAGTTGGACTTCAGCCTTGACCTCTCCTTGAAGAACGTAATGGCAAACTCATCATAATCATCATCATCATCATCATCATCATCATCATCATCATCATCATCATCATTATCATCATCATCATCATCATCATCATCATGTGCCATACCGATAAGCTTGGGCGGTCATGTTTCGCCATCTCACACGATCATCAGAGTTGTAGATCAGCTCTGTGGTTTTGTCTCAGCAATACCACGTGGTCAAGCCATCCAGATACTTCTCTGCTTTCCCCTTGCTCTTTTCTCCTCATCATGTCAGTTGTCACCAAGTTCTCTAATTTATTTCTACATATAATATGTCCAACGATGTTTGGCTGCCTATGCTAATTTATTTAAGCAGTTTACGGTTTTCATTTGTTTCTGGTAGGACTTAGTCATTGGTTTTTCTGTCTGTCCATGGTATTCATTGCAGTTTCCTCGTAAAACACATTTCCACAGCCCTTCGAGGTGTTCAGCTTGTCTGCTCATTGTCCACGCTTCACATCCATACAAAAGTACAGGTTACATGTAGCACTTTTTCTCGTTGCAATTGACATCTTTTTATTGGTCAGCATGTTTTACATTTTGCAAAAGGCTTCTTTCGCCGTAGCGATTCTAGTTCTTATCTTTTCAAGGCCACCCCCATCGGATGTTATGACTGTCCCGAGATAGATGCACTGATTCACTTGTTTAAGAATATTCAAATTTACCTGTATATTAAATTGTGATTATCTTACTAGTGACGACAATAATCTGTGTACTCTTAGAATTTAAATCTAACCCTACTGTGTGCAACAACCGCATCTAATAAATGCTGCAGATCGTGCTCATCATCTGCAATCAATATTGCATCATCTGCGTATCTAATTTTATTGATGTTACTTCCCCAATGGCGAATCCTTTCTGTATCTTCTAAATGTGTAAAAAATATTAACTATATAGGGGAAAAAGATATGGAGACATTACACATTCCTGTCACACACCTCTCTTAATAGGCTGATATTGACCTATTTCGTTATCAATCTTTATGGCAGCATCGTAAAAGGGTGCTCCATAGGAGCAGCCTCATCCGGTAGGTGTAGTGATGTGCACCAGATGACTCCAGACCGTCAGCAAGCGACTGAGTGCAAAAGATTACCAACATGTAAAGTGGGAACATGGAAAGTTAGTAGGGCTGGTAAATTTGATAATATTAAGAAAAAAAATGTGAAGACTGAATATTAACATGTTAGGTATATGTGAGACCAGATGGAAAGGATTGAGCATTATAACATCGGAGGAATATAACATAATTCATTCTGGTGGAGAGAAAAGACAGCGAGGAGTAGCACTTGTAATGGATATTTTTTTTTCATATCCCTTACAGGACGTTGCATTCAACATCAGCATTTTCAGCTGCTGTTGATGTACTAGGCAAGATTACGCTCAGTAGTTTGCTATTGCTTTCTGAACGACCGGCTCACATACCCATTAAGTTACCAACGCGGCGAGAACCGCTACCGATTCTCGCGCAGGTTACGTTACTCACAAGAATATACGGGATTACGGAGAAAGACGTTAACCCCTAGGCCAGATGGATATAGAGAGATCAAAATCTATCAAAAGATATTGGACAGAATATTGTTGAATGGCAAACCACTGAACGTGAAATTGCCCAGAAAATCAACCTGGAGCTGAAATTGATCGCATCTTTCTGTACAGGACACGCAATAGTTTTCTACGATTACAGGACCCGCTGCAGGGCAGATGCTAGCACTCTTGCCTGTCGGCCCGGTTGTTGTGTTCGAATCACCATCAAGACGGTACAAAAACTGACGTGGAGTCCCAGGTCTACCCAATCTAAAATGGTACCAGAAAATATTCTGGGAAGTAAAGCGGCTGGCGAGCATTTAACTACATCACTCACCGAGAGCCGATTGGTCTGTAAATTATGAGGCTGGCATCCCATACACGATACTCCTCAGGACGTGTAGAAGGGTACTTTACTTACTTTACTTTACACATGTCCTGCTACTTTGTTTCTCGATGTCACAGAATGATGATAGTTTAGTGATTCCCAGATATAATTGGATGTAACATTAATGGCAATATAGGAGAAGGGTTAACAATCGTGTCGTTCAATCTGAGAGAAGGATAAATGGAAGGTTATTGACCGATTATCAGGGACAGGTGCTCGCAGAGGTCAGTGGCTGCCGCTCGTATCGGCCGACGGGAGGGAGACACGAATACATCGGAACGGGGAACAGAAAGACGGTGTAATCTCTTTGAAGTGCGACGAGCAATGAACGGAGAAAACGATCAACGAGTTAGGATGCTTTGAAGTATTCGCGTACGGGGAACTCAGGGAAACAGCGTAACAACGGAGGAAACGAGCAAATAGTCACTACGTGATTTTACCGCCTTTTGATGGGCAGGATACGGCAAATTTGATTGTAGATCAAACAATCAACGGGGGATTGGACACTCAATATAAATAGTAGAAAAGTGGTTTTATATTTAGTGTGCTACCAAACTGGACGGAAAGCTGGATTTATGTGTCCTGTAAATGAAAAGAAATATCCTCCCTTATAATGGGATAGAGTGCTTATGTGCGGATAAATTTCGATTCGGGGACTTACATTAATTCTATATATATAAGGTAACACTAATATTAGAGTAATATTAGCATAGGGAAATATGTGTTTGTGCTTAGGGTTTACTATTGCTTTCTATTTAGTGAATAGTTTAGACTTTAGTGAATTCTGCTGTTTATGTCAGAGTATTCTTTCGGAAGCTTTTCATTACGGCTGGAGAAAGACAATCACATAAACAGTAATATGAAGCAGACTTAAATCATCTGATTTAATGTTTATTACCCAGGTTCCACTACACAGCCTGACATATCAAAGAAGATAAACCAGTACATCTCTTGTACAGAGAAAGCAGTGTTGATAATAAAGGAAAGAACTTTCACTTTAATCAGTCACTTCACAGGTGAAGTGAAAATATGTCACTATATCAAATTCAACCTAAACAATCAATAAGAGTGGGGTAACATAACGAATGGCAAGAAACATGTTTTGGTGAACTTCAGTGAAAGACCTTTTTTCAAGCAGAGAAAATAGGCTAAAATATAGTGCAATTAGGTAATCACCTAAAAGAAACATTGAAGAACACGAGAACATTTAACATAGAAATAGACATTTATATACAGTGATGATGTGTATTCAGTGGTGGACTATACTACCTTCCAAAAACAGGACATATCTGAACTTCAGTGACTTACCTTTATTGGATTATGTTTCTGATGATAAAACATTGACAATTGTTTTCCATAATTGGATTAAGTCCAGACTCAAGCCGGAAAGGAGCATCCAGGGTGAGACCGTTCCAATTCTATGTGTAATGTCCGATGTTTTGGCCGTTTGAATATGCTAGAGAAACTACGAAGACTAACGTCTAAAAGTCCTATCTTGCACTCACACTTAGCAGACACTAACAACTACAGATACACATTCAATACATACAACTGACATAGTTTTCAACAATAAAACAGGTTATTAATTGTTGGAGGAAACTGTTGTCAGGGTATGTTATGAAGGAGAGAGAGAGAGAGAGAGAGAGAGAGAGAGAGAGAGGAGAGAGAGAGAGAGAGGAGAGAGAGAGAGAGAGGAGAGAGAGAGAGAGAGTGTTTGAAAGACGGAAGGGAGGAGTGTAGACAAAAGTCATTCAATACTCCCAATAGTAGAAGGATATTAAAGATGTGCTTGTCGAGTCCACTTTCCTCCAGGGACGATTAGTCACACTCGACTTATCCGAGAAGATTAGTCATCCGATTCACTACCCAGGTATCTATTATGCGAATAAAATCCTGGGGTGTTTTGTGAATAATTTCCTTCATGTGGATTTGAAGCCAGTACATTTAGAGTAATAAACGGCAGCTGTGCCCCAATATTTATTGCACATGGGTTTCCCTATAAGTGCTCCAGTCTTTCATCTCGCCTATAATTCTTACAATGAGATTCTCGGCCCAGTGCACGAAGGCTGTGGCATCAGCAGGTATCTCAATATGTGTATACCAAAAATATAAATGTTATAAATAGTCTGTTGTAGGATGGATTTTTAAAGTTTGAAATTTAACGCAGACAGCCGCCTATACGGCCTGCTCATGACGATGTCCATCTGCTGAGGGTGTCTAACGCGCGCAACATGCATGCCGCTCCCCCTATTCTATCGCTTTTATCCAAGAAGGCTGATGTCCTATCTATTACTCCAGAACCATGGGTGATGGTAAAGGAGATTGTCGGGGGTGGGGGGGGGGGAAGTTGGGGTGGAGAAGGTAGAGGGGGAGCACACAATCTGTTTCTTACTTATAAACAATCACATTCCGGTCCACACACTGCGTCCCCAAATTCCGTTCACACATTCCGCCCACACATTTCATTCACACATTCAGTCCACACATTCCATTCACATATTCTTCTTCTTCTTCTTCTTCAGCTTTCCGAGCCATTGAGGTTCTTTGCTGCAAATACAATCCGTCTCCATTCGTCTCTCTGGTGGACCTTCTCTTGCCAGTCGTTGATTCCAAGTGCTTGTAGGTCTGTACATGTATTATCTCTCCACCGTCTTCTTGGTCTACCTCGGGGTCTACGGTCATTTATTTTCTGAGTGTAAGCGAGTTTTGTTTCCCTATTATCTTCCATTCTTTCTATATGCCCCAGCCATTGTAGTCTATTAGCCTTCATGATACCAGTGATTAGTGGGGACTTAAACAGATCATAAATGTCTTTGTTACTTCTTCTTTTCCACTCTCCACTTTGTGTATCCCTAATGGGTCCAAAGATGCGTCTTAAAATTTTGTTCTCAAAGGTTTGTAACAAGGCTTCGTCTCCTTTCGTTGTACTCCAGGTTTCAGAGCCATACAGCTCAACTGGTCTGATCAGCCATTCACATATTACGCCCCGCATTCCACCGAACCAGCTGTTCCCAATATTTTTTTTTTTTTTTTTTGCGGGCGTTGGATTTTGAAGCCACTCCGTCCCGTCACTGTGTATATATATATATATATATTAGGGCTTGTTTCAGCACTGTTCATAACATATCACGATACAAAAAAGAAAAAAAATATAAGATTATCATGCGTTCTAAGGGCAATGGTCCTTTACTACGCCAAGAGGCACACTGAGTACTTGGCACAAGCCCCATATGTTTAGTCCCGTGTTAACTCTATGGGTGATTTAGTCAGTATCACATAAGCCACCTTTATTTCACAGAAAATTTATCGGTACCTATTTAAGACGGGGTCCCGAGGTCAGTGAACAAACTTCACAACATGGAAATATTCTTAACCAAAGTTGCCTTCCAAAACATTGAACATGTTCTAACAACCACAGAAAGAAACGTTTGCCTTTTTACGTAAAATCAGAGTCGCCTGAGTGCTATGTATTGGAATGTGCGAGTGCGTGATGTCGGTTCTTAACTCAACTCAACTCAACTCAACCTTAGCTCAACTCAACTCATAATTTATTTTGACAATGTGGCACTTTACAGATATGCAAGCGGTTTTCCAACACATTTAATTTCTCTAAAATATATTTCAATTCAAAATAATGCATAAATCTCAACGCTCGGACGATTTCTGTTAACCGTCAACTAAGCTCAGACTGACTTGAAAGCTGTGAAATAAACATTGTGCAAATACCCTAGGATGTATGTCTGTCATCAGTATTACATTTCTGGCTGTCTGTCGACACCACTCGTAAACACTACGTGCGTTCGAAAACACTGCGTGATAACAGACCCACGCTAATATGCCTGTCTGGCGTGTGTGCGGTGCTTGTTTTGGCATGAAATGAGCAGTGACAGACAGACCATCAGTCTTGTTAAAATGTGAATGGCAGCATGCGCTGTGGGGTTATCCGATGGCAGATACTGTCCGAAGCGTGTGGGACTTAAGGACTTCAAATCGACTAGGTTATTATCTAAATCTTTCAGTGTGAGATTGTTAGTACTCCACAACAAATAGGTTATTCTTAATTTAAAGTTTAAGCACAGCCCACTACTGGTAAAGCTGATCGTATTCCGGTACGAACCTAAGGCCTTGTCCACGTCAGATTGGAAGCCCTAAACTCGAGTTCCCATCTGACGTGGACAAGGCCTTAGATTCGTACCGGAATACGATCAGCGTTGCCAGCAGTGGGCTGTGCTCAATATGTAAACCTAAATTCCCGAAACAACCAAATAAATCATTCTTTAATTATTCCAGTATGCGAATATAATGACCGGGTCATTATTTAACTCTTTCAGTCTCAGAAGTTTGATTGTAAAGACTTCACGTCCACTAGGTCAATCGTAATGTTTTTTCACTGTGTGACTGTAAAGATTTCACGATCGATTACGTAATTTCTTTAAAGTCTTTTTTCAGACTAGAACAGACAGACAGACATACAAGGCAGACAACGAACAGACAGAGACAGACAGTACAGACAGACAGACACGCACGACAGCACAGACAGACGAACAGACGACGATACAGACCAGACAGGACAGACAGCAGACAGAGAAAGAGAGAGAGATTTAACTGATAGCTATAGTAGTAGGAATTAATGAGAAATTAGATTGACGGACGACAGACAAACGGACGGACAGACAAACAGACAGGCAGACCAATGGATGGATAGATAGATGAATGGATTGATTGATGGATGGATGGATGGATGGATAAATGGATGGATGGATGGATGAAGTCGAAAACACGGAGGGCTACCGGATTTAGGAATCTAGATGGATGTGTGGATTGGCATTTAATTGATAAAGTATCATGTGTAGTGGAGGGATGCATAGCTTTTCTAAGCAGTAAACTATAGTAAATGGCGCCGTTTTTACATGTCTACAGTGATTCATATGTGAACAACAGATCAGCAGTTTCTAGACCCAATGTGGGTGTGTGTATCCATAATCGAGACTCCGGTCGGTGATGGTAGGTCAGGCACTTTTCTTCCCCCAATTTGACTATTATATGGTTAAACCCAAATTAGGGGCTGAGAAAATTGCCATTGCGCGACACACGGTAGTCCCTTAGTTTATTGTGCAAAGAAGCAAGAAAAAAAAAACAAGATTTTGCAGCGTGAAAAAGAGTGGTGTAACGTGCTACAGTGACAGAAACCTAATTACTTTTTATATAATGTGCTGTGAAGCAAGGACAATTTATAGCAATCAAAGCTGAAAAACCGCATGATACGCTGTTGGAAATGTAGTTTCTGAGGCATCCAAGAATACCATGGACAGACAAAAAAAAAAACCCAATTGACTCAAGTCCTTCAGAAAACACATTGAGAATCGTAAACTTATTAGAGTCATTAGACGTAACAGTCAAAAATTTTTTGGCATGTTTATGGAAGAAATGACATCGTGAGGAGAACTTGTTACATGACGAAGACAACTGGCAAGAATACCGAAAAGGACGAGACAAAGGTGAAACCGAATTGAAAGGGTAAAATGCACAACTTGGTGAGTGTGGTGCGTTGGTACCCGTTTACAAAGGGGTCACTATGGCAGACAAGAACACAGGAAGGGCATGATCCTCACAGACGATGCTGGTGATAGCGAGGTGCATGAAACAAAGGTGCGAGTAAGAGAGCAGAACAAACAATTGGATAAAATTACTCAGGAAGGAAGGTGGATGCTGACATAACAGCCGCACGCTTATCGCAATTGCCATATGATGAGATGGGAGGGAAATTTTAGAACTGGGTCAGACCCCAGAGCCTACGGCAGGATTTTAAAAAATTCGCGCTTTCGTTGCGGATTCAAACCAAGCCATCGTGATAGACAAGTGAGCGCCTAGCCACTAAAGCCAAGCTACAGGAGGCTGCTGAGAAATTGGAGTGATGTTTCGATTTTAGTTGCATATCCTTATTTTACACGACTGCGTCGCAATCAATACCACACATTATTTTTTATTTTGCTGGTTCCTTTCGATCCCAGTATATGTGCAAGTTTACACGTGTTCGCTATAGTGTTGTCGTTGCTTTCTCTGCGAACGACCAGCACCCCCATACCATTTCGTAAACAAAAAAAAAACTAACGCAAGGTCGGATCTGCTACCAAATTGCTCCCACATAACTGCTGTTTCGAAAAGAAATCATGGTATGCGACGAAATTAACGAAACTGCGTCTGTAATCACTCTTGCCGCGGAGCTTGGGCGGATCGATATATAGCGACCCTACTCAAATGGGACAGATGTTATTCGATGGTTTGTGAAAAGTGCAATACTGCGCCATATACTCAGCCGCATCCCCCAGCTGTTTTAAATGTTTGTTTGGTGTTGGGCTCACATTTGCCGTAAATGCGTAGACGAAATTGAGCTCGAACATAAAATCTGGGGCTAATCCGTCTTTTTTATTTCACCAGAAAGTGACACGTTATAGGAACTGGTGGATCTCCGGCCAGGCGTTGTATTGATCAATTTGCACTTCTTTTTTTTTCTTTTTTTTTTCTCCTTTCTTACTTTCATTATCATCTCTTGGCATCATTAATAGATTATAATCATAACAGCAACAAAATAGTGCTATTTAACAAAATGCGTAAGAAATATGCACAAATCTTGTTTATACGAGTAGGTTAATCGAAATTTATGATCATCACAACTGTGCACATCTAGAGTAACTAAATGCGATAGACCCCGCTATCAGAGATGCGAAAGCTTAGTGTTTTCGTCGAAACCTCTTCTTTATACAAACACTTTTTTTTGTTTTTATTTAAGAAAGAAAAAGTGATTGGCTGGGGTGGGGTTAGTTGAGCGTACCACGTTGCAAGCCCCACCCGCATCACTCACGATAATATTGTTCACAAGTAACGTCCTTAATTTCCCCCCTCCCCTGTGGCGTCGTAGTTCCTACCTAACAAAAATAACTTTGGGAGCCCGTGCCCTCCTTATAACATATATTGTTAGGAACGCTCATTTTCCCCCTTTCGTATTTTCCTACCTAAACCCGCCCCACCCCCTACATAGTATAATCTATGTCGTACCCTTCATGGAACAGACTAAATTTAATACGCACGTTACTCACAATCACTTAGCGATCGCATGATTCGTAGTTCCTACGGTTCTAGACGGTCCACCTAGACCAGCTGATATTATCTTGTGGCTCTACTTCTTAACTATACAAAAGAATGTAATATGGTTGTGATCTAGTCTGTAAAAAACAGTGTTTGACCTTTTTATGCGTGCGCCTTACGAACGGTCCTAACCATACTGTTTACTGTTCATAGGCTCACTCATCCCTGATATTGAGATGAAAGTTTCTACACCCTCAGTCCTTATGTTCCGCTCTCTAACGGATGAAATACTTTTGTCGGTGTAATTCTCCCGCTGCGAGCCCAACTGGATATTTTTTTTTAAAAGAATGTAAAATCCGTCTACGTTTACTTAATTATTAGTTTAATTTTTTAATTTTTCATTATACCACGATTTCTATTAGACTTAGCACACTGCGGAGTCTACATTATACTTCTTATGAAATGTAGCTTTTTATTTTTCGATAGTGGACTCATAACCTTTTAATAACTTTTCTGTCATGTCTTGAACTTACATATGACATTGTTTGGCATCGTTTTTCAAAGTATTTATACAACAACCTCCTTTTGTCTATAGTTATATGTTATTACAGGCGAGGATGATTTTAGCTCATAAATATGGTCGTCTATGATAACAATCTTTCTAAGGCTAGTTTTTCTAAAGTTTCATGTCAAAATCCTGATCTGATGCATCAATGTATGCACTATAGCAACATTCTGTTACACTCACTTTTTATGCTTCTCAAGAAGTTATTCTTACAGTCATTTATCTGAATTAAAAAAAAAGTTTTTCATTAAAAACTACATGGATGGTGTGTGGAAGGAACATTCTTTTAAGTTTACTTTTTTATGCGGTATGGAATTTAAAATGGAGACGGGCTCCCCGGCCAAAGGGTACGAGCTGGGGGCGAAGGGCCACGCCGGGGTCATAATAAGATAGACAGACTCCCCTCCTCCATACACTTTTTCGCCGCTGCAGTTTATCTTCACACATGTGCATATGCGTTATGCTTTAAATTAAAGTTTAAAATTCCTCCTTCCCCTCCTGTCCGCCTCCTCTCCCTCTCCTTCCCCCATCAGGTAGCGCAATGCCCGGGGGGGGGGTGATCGCCTGCCCCCATCCTCTTCTAGTACCAGTCCTCGTCCCACCCTACTCGACATCGTCTTCAACTCCAGGTTGCCTGACTAGGCTGCCTCTCGGCTACCTCACTCTCGTCCTCCTTTCCCCCCCCCCCCTTACCTTATCTTTCCCCCACTCCCCCGTCCCCTCCCTTCCCCTCCTCCATTTCTCCTACCTGCCTGCTTCACCCTCTTTAGGATATTTCCCCACCCCCCCCCCACCCCCCCCGCGCGGGCCCCCTCGCTCCATTCCATTTGATTCTTCCTCCTCCCTCCTCCGTCCTCTCTTCCTCTACCTCCTTCCTCCTCCTCCTTCAATCCCTCTTACCTCCTCCTAACCTCCTCGGCCCTCCGACAGCGCCTCCCTCTCCTAATCATTCCTAGTCTTCATTCCCCTCCCTTCTCCCTCACTCTCTCCCTCCCTCCTCCTCCTCCCTCCTTTCCTCCTTCCTGACGTCCAATCCGCCCCTCGATCCCTCTCTCCTCCCTCTCTCCTATCTTCCCTCCCTCTTTCCTTAGATAACGTCCCTCTCGCTACCTCCCGCCTACGCTCCTCCCTCCTCACTCTCCTCTCCTCCTCCCGTCTTCCCTTCATCCCTCCTCACCCTCCTCTGAACTTTCTCCGTCCTCCTTACCTCCACCTGCTCTCCCTCCTCCCCTCCTCCTTCCCTCTAACCCTCCTCCCTACCTCCTCTCTCCGTTTCCTCCTCACTCCCTCCTAGAACTCCCGTCCTACCTCCCTCTTCCTCCACCTCCCTCTCATCTCCCTCCTCCTCCCTGCCTGCCTTTCCTCTCCTCTACTCAGCGCCCCTCCCTCTTCCTTCCCCTCTCCAAGCGCCGTTCTTCACCCGCGACCATCCCTCCCTCCTCCCTTCTCCTTCTCCCTCCTCCTTATCTCCCTCTCCCTCTCCTCACCTCCCTCATCTCTTCCTCCTTTCTCCCTCAGCCTCCTCCCTCTGTCCTCCTACCTCTCTCCCCTCTCGGTCGTCTCTTCCTACCTCCCCTCCTCCTTCCTCCCTCCGTCCCCCTACCTCCTCCTGCTTTCTTTCTCTTCTCCTCGCCTCACTTTCGTCGGCTCTCTCCCTTCCCTCCTTCCTACCTCCTTCCTCCCTCCTCCTCACTCCTCTTCCCTCCTCCCTCTTCCTCCTCCTTAAACTCAAAGCCTCCCTCCTCCTACCTCTCATCGCTCTCCTCGATACTCCACCCCTCTCCTTGTGGCCGTTCCCTCCCGCTATTTGGTCTTGACGGCGTGTCCTGTGCACAATTCGCTTACCATTCCTGCTTCCTCCTACTCCTTTACCTGATCCTCCTTCCTAAGCTTCTCTCTATCCCTCCTCCCTCCCTCCTGCTCTCTCTTCTTCTCCTACCTCCCCTCCTCACTCCTTCTCCTCCTCTCCCTCCTCCTAATACCCCTCCTCCTCCCCCTCCTATTCCTCCCTAAACACTCCTCCTCCTCCCTCCTCCTCCCTCCTCGCCGTTATCTTCCCCTCTCTCGCTGCCCCTCTCCGCCTAATCCTCTTCTTCCTCCCTCCTCCTCCCTCCTCCAATGTCCCTACGCTCCACCCTCGCCTCCTTTCCTCCTCCCAGCTCTCCTACTTCCTCCTTGCTTTTCTGTACCTTCTCCTGCTCTGCTGCTTGCTGGCCAGCCACCCTTCCTCCTAGTGACGTGGCTAGCTCCATTTGACCCAAGTTAGATTGTTTGGGAAGATTTCGAAATATCTTTTGTCAAGTGGGCTCTTTCTAATGCTTCTTTTTTTTTGTTAAGTTTTGGTCTTCATTTATCTAAGGTTAGTCTAAACTGCAACGAGAACCCATAATGATTCAGCAGACAGCGACAACAGACGAGACAGACAGACAGACAGGGAGGGGGAGGGAGGGGGGGGTGGCGTGGGCGGGACAGAGACAGACAGACAGACTAGAGACAAGAGCAGAGTCGGGAACGGAACTTATATGACTACTTATATAATGAATTAAATGAAGTAATTCTCCACACCAGGGCAGTGGGAGCTGGGGGGGCGAATGCGGCATGGCCTGTGTTCCAGAACAGACAGACAGACAGACGAGACAGACAGGGAGGGAGGGGGGACAGACAAGACAAGAGACAGACAGACAGAGACGAGCAGACAGAACAGGACGAGACAGGGAGGGAGGGGAGGGAGGGACAGACAGACAGACATAGGACAGACTTCATGGGATTCGGGAAACGGGAGATACTTTATATGACTGACTTATTATGCTTAAAATGGAGGAAAAAAAAAAAAAAAAATTAGACAATTAAAAAACCCCAGGAACCCCTTTTTCCGCAGGTAGCTGGGCGATGCATGGCCTGGTCAGTACAGACAGACAGTAAAACAGAAGACGAACAGTACAGGGAAAAAACAGACAGAACAGACTGATCCAGACAGACAGGGTAGGGAGGGTAGGGAGGGAGGGAACGGAAACGCTGCACAGACGACAAAAGACCGACAGACGACCGACAGACTAGACAGACGAGACAGACAGACAGACAGACAGCACCGACAGACAGACTAGACGACATACGAAGTCGGAGTCCGGTAACTGGGAACGAGAACTTTATCAATGAACTACTTGTACTATTGAAAATTAAAAATGAAAAAGTGCGCCCTCACCAAGACGGGAGCCGGGAGATGCCGGAGGCCCGGGTCGCTAGTATTTTTAGTGCTAGCTATTAT
>JACEFZ010019441.1:0-19862 GCA_014155875.1 Cepaea nemoralis
TCACCCTTTTTTCTTTTTTCACCCCCAAGGCCCCCGACCCCCCACTCCCACTTCGAGGTCCTTGCATTTACGTCCCCAAGTAAGGGACAACGGGTCAACATTTTAGTCCGCTGCCCGGGTGTAGGGTTGAACCGCTTACCTCGGCATCAGCACACCGGATGTTTAAAAACACGCGTTCTTACCCATTCGGACATCTTCCTTACATGCAATACATGTGTATTGCCATATGACAGTGTGTTGCGGGTATGCTCCTACTGTCCGCGTACTGACCCACGTGACGGCACGTCACGGACGACTACCTCTGGAAGTAGACTAGTTTATGCAGTCACAAAAGCTCTGGAAGTAGACTAGTTTATGTAGTTACAAAAGCTCTGGAAGTAGACTATTTTAAGCAGTCATAAAAGCTCTGGAAACAGACTAATTTATGCAGTCATAAAAGCTTTGAAGGTAGACTATTTTAAGCAGTCATAAAAGCTCTGGAAGTCGACTAGCTGATGCAGTCACAAAATCTCTGGAAGTCGACTAGCTGATGCAGTGATAAAATCTCTGGAAGTCGATTAGTTGATGCAGTCACAAAATCTCTGGAAGTCGACTAGCTGATGCAGTCACAAAATCTCTGGAAGTCGATGTAAAAAACCCTTGGACATCCCGGGAGCGTACTGACTATATGGTGCAAGGCCCATATTGTACAGACCAACCGCCACTGGGTGGCTGATGTGGTCAGTCTCACGCCCACCGCCTTCCCGTCGCGAGACTTGTCCTGGTGCCAAGCTTAGGCTGGGTCGACCTGAGAGGCCACATCGTTGACTCTAACACACCCCACAGCGAATGGAACCCACACCTGCCAGGTCAGCATCTAGCCACTACACTACTGCGGCTCTTAATAAAGTGTCTGCTTGTGATCTCATTACACAAATATAACCGATGAAGAACATCATCACCACCATCTTCATCATCACAATCATCATTATCATCATCTTCATCATCATGATCATCACCACCATCTTCATAATCACCATCACCATCACCATCAATATCATCCCACCATTACTCATGACAGACCGATATATATAATAAATATGTATCAGTTCCGTATATAGGTAACAGTTTTCAACACAATTATTCATACAGGAGGGATCCAGACCAGAAACCTCAACCGTGGAAGTCAGGTCATGCTGGCCTAAGTGGTGCTGGACTAGGTTGGACTTGTAGGCACTGCAACTGATGGCATCCAGCATTCTCTATGTGGTCCACGCTGGAATATGTGCATAGCAATGTTTTTTACAGAAGAAGAACTCCTATAGTTTCAAAGTGCTTGTGTATCTCTTGAAAAGAATGTGTCTGATGGCATCCAACAAATATCGGAACTCTTTATTAGACCTAAAGATCTTCTCTAATCTCCTTCTGAGTGGTCAACAGACGAAGTCATTACCGGGGTTTAAGACTGGTCAGTTGTACAGATGTGGAAGACGACTGCAACTGTTGTTATGGGACGAGCATTGTCATGTAGCTCCAGACTCGAGTACTTCGAGTGCACGTCGTATGGATTAACTGCAGGTGTAAGATGATTCTCCAGACGATCTGTACACGTGGACCCCATGACCGTGTCTCATGAACACGTCTGGCTCTAAACTAAAGTTTCCTTCATCTCAACAGAGGATCAGTTTAGGCTACTGTGCACATAACATCGTGTGGAACATGGGATTCGTGAGGAGGTTTGGTTTGCTTTCTTGGCTTCCGGCTGGGTGCAGCGACCCCATATGTCGCCGCTAGCAACAACCATCGCAAGAAAACCATTACATTAGCTTCAAAGTGCCGCGCGCTTTCCTGACAGACGAGTTGTGTCCATCCTGAAGCACATGACGTGACATCCACGAGTTGTGTCCACCCTGGAGCACACATCGTGACATCCACCTTGACATTCACGAGTTGTGTCCACTCTGGAGCACATGACGTGACATCCACGAGTTGTGTCCACCCTGGAGCACATGACGTGACATCCTCGAGCCGTGACATCCACCTTGACCGACACGAGTTGTATCCACTCTGGAGCACATGACGTGACATCCATGAGTTGTGTCCCCCCTGGAGCACATGATGTGACATCCACGGTTGTGTCCCCCCTGGAGCACATGCCGTGACTCCACCTTGACAGACACGAGTTGTATCCACTCTGGAGCACATGACGTGACATCCACGAGTTGTATCCACCCTGGAGCACATGCCGTGACATCCACGAGTTGTATCCACCCTGGAGCACATGCCGTGACATCCACGAGTTGTGTCCACCCTGGAGCACATGACGTGACATCCACGAGTTGTATCCACCCTGGAGCACTTGCCGTGACATCCACGAGTTGTATCCACCCTGGAGCACATGCCGTGACATCCACGAGTTGTGTCCACCCTAAACACATGCCGTGACATCCACCTTGACAGACACGAGTTGTCTCCACTCTGGAGCACATGCCGTGACATCCACGAGTTGTATCCACCCTGGAGCACATGACGTGACATCCACGAGTTGTATCCATCCTGGAGCACATGACGTGACATCCACGAGTTGTATCCACCCTGGAGCACATGACGTGACATCCTCGAGCCGTGACATCCACCCTGGAGCACATGCCGTGACATCCACGAGTTGTATCCACCCTGGAGCACATGACGTGACATCCACGAGTTGTATCCACCCTGGAGCACATGCCGTGACATCCACGAGTTGTATCCACCCTGGAGCACATGACGTGACATCCACGAGTTGTGTCCACCCTAAACACATGCCGTGACATCCACCTTGACAGACACGAGTTGTCTCCACTCTGGAGCACATGCCGTGACATCCATGAGTTGTATCCACCCTGGAGCACATGACGTGACATCCACGAGTTGTATCCACCCTGGAGCACATGACGTGACATCCACGAGTTGTATCCACCCTGGAGCACATGACGTGACATCCTCGAGCCGTGACATCCACCCTGGAGCACATGCCGTGACATCCACGAGTTGTATCCACCCTGGAGCACATGACGTGACATCCACGAGTTGTATCCACCCTGGAGCACATGCCGTGACATCCACGAGTTGTATCCACCCTGGAGCACATGACGTGACATCCACGAGTTGTATCCACCCTGGAGTACATGACGTGACATCCACGAGTTGTGTCCACCCTGGAGCACATGCCGTGACATCCACCTTGACAGACACGAGTTGTATCCACCCTGGAGCACATGCCGTGACATCCACCTTGACAGACACGAGTTGTATCCACCCTGGAGCACATGCCGTGATATCCACGAGTTGTATCCACCCTGGAGTACATGACGTGACATCCACGAGTTGTGTCCACCCTGGAGCACATGCCGTGACATCCACCTTGACAGACACGAGTTGTATCCACTCTGGAGCACATGCCCGTGACATCCACGAGTTGTATCCACCCTGGAGAACATGCCGTGACATCCACGAGTTCTATCCACCCTGGAGCACAATGCCGTGACATCCACCTTGACAGACACGAGTTGTATCAACCCTGGAGCACATGACGTGACATCCACGAGTTGTGTCCACCCTGGAGCACATGCCGTGACATCCACCTTGACAGACACGAGTTGTATCCACCCTGGAGCACATGCCGTGACATCCACGAGTTGTATCCACCCTGGAGAACATGCCGTGACATCCACGAGTTCTATCCACCCTGGAGCACATGCCGTGACATCCACCTTGACAGACACGAGTTGTATCAACCCTGGAGCACATGCCGTGACACCCACGAGTTGTGTCCACCCTGGAGTACATGCCGTGACACCCACGAGTTCTATCCACCCTGGAGCACATGCCGTGACACCCACGAGTTGTGTCCACCCTGGAGCACATGACGTGACACCCACGAGTTGTATCCACCCTGGAGCACATGACGTGACATCCACGAGTTGTATCCACCCTGGAGCACATGCCGTGACATCCACCTTGATAGTTTGTGTACCTGCAGCACAACGAGAGTGGGTGATGCGGTACACTCTGCCTTGTCTACAAATGTGGCCATTTCATTCTATCACCGGGTGATGGTTCACCTCGATGCCATCAACTGCTGTAGTCTACTGACACCAGGACCCGTCCTGACTAACAGCATGCGCTGCTACTATGTCCTCGTGGCTATCGCACATTTCAGGTCGTCATTTGAAACTTGTTACAACCTACTGTCAACAATAATCACAAACACACGAAAGAAACTGTTTGTAATTAGAGAACAATAAGATTCAAAGCCATATACAATATTTAACCAATGATTCGTGTTATCTTAGATACCAATCAAATGACAGAACACTATCTATGATACCCAAACAAAGGATAGAATGCTACGTATGATACCCAACACACTACCTATCATATTAAACACACGAAAGGACGCTAAACGTGATATCCAACAACTGACAGAACGCTACATGCGATATACAGCAAATGACAAAACGCTATCTACGATGCCCAACAAATGATAGATTGCTACCTATGACATCCAAAACACAATAGAACGCTGCCAATCATATTCAACACACGATATGACGCTGTATTTGATACCCAACAAATATTACAATGCTAGCTATGATATCCAGCACATGATAGAACGATAGCTATGATATACAGCACATGATAGAACGATAGATATGATATCTAGCACATGATAGGACGCTAGCTATGATATCCTGCACATGACAGAACGCTAGCTATGATATCCTGCACATGACAGAACGCTAGCTATGATATCCAGCACATGATAGGACGCTAGCTATGATATCCTGCACATGACAGAACGCTAGCTATGATATCTTCCACATGACAGAACGCTAGCTATGATATCCAACACATGATAGGACGCTAGCTATGATATCCTGCACATGACAGAACGTTAGCTATGATATCTTGCACATGATAGGACGCTAGCTATGATATCCAACACATGATAGGACGCTAGCTATGATATCCAGCACATGATAGGACGCTAACTATGATATCCAGCACATGATAGGACGCTAGCTATGATATCCAGCACATGATAGGATGTCACGGCATGTGCTCCAGGGTGGATACAACTCGTGTCTGTCAAGGTGGATGTCACGGCATGTGCTCCAGGGTGGACACAACTAGCTATGATATCCTGCACATGATAGGACGCTAGCTATGATATCCAGCACATGATAAGACGCTAGCTATGATATCCTGCACATGACAGAACGCTAGCTATGATATCCAGCACATGATAGGACGCTAGCTATGATATCCAGCACATGATAGGACGCTAGCTATGATATCCTGCACATGACAGGACGCTAGCTATGATATCCTGCACATGACAGAACGCTAGCTATGATATCCAGCACATGATAGGACGCTAGCTATGATATCCAGCACATGATAGGAAGCTACCTATGATATCCAGCACATGATAGGACGCTAGCTATGATATCCAGCACATGATAGGACGCTAGCTATGATATCCAGCACATGATAGGACGCTAGCTATGATATCATGCACACGACAGAACGCTAGCTATGATATCATGCACACGAAAGAACGCTAGCCATGATATCCTGCACATGACAGAACGCTAGCTATGATATCCTGCACATGACAGAACGCTAGCTATGATATCCAGCACATGACAGGACGCTAGCTATGATATCCTGCACATGACAGAACGCTAGCTATGATATCCTGCACATGACAGGACGCTAGCTATGATATCCTGCACATGACAGAACGCTAGCTATGATATCCTGCACATGACAGGACGCTAGCTATGATATCCTGCACATGACAGAACGCTAGCTATGATATCCTGCACATGACAGGACGCTAGCTATGATATCCTGCACATGACAGAACCTAGCTATGATATCCTGCACATGACAGAACGCTAGCTATGATATCCTGCACATGACAGGACGCTAGCTATGATATCCTGCACATGACAGGACGCTAGCTATGATATCCTGCACATGACAGGACGCTAGCTATGATATCCTGCACATGACAGAACGCTAGCTATGATATCCTGCACATGATAGGACGCTAGCTATGATATTCTGCACATGAAAGGACGCTAGCTATGATATCCTGCACATGACAGAACGCTAGCTATGATATCCTGCACATGATAGGACGCTAGCTATGATATCCTGCACATGACAGAACGCTAGCTATGATATCCTGCACATGACAGGACGCTAGCTATGATATCCTGCACATGACAGAACGCTAGATATGATATCCTGCACATGATAGGACGCTAGCTATGATATCCAGCACATGATAGGACGCTAGCTATGATATCCTGCACATGACAGGACGCTAGCTATGATATCCTGCACGCTACAGAACGCTATTTATGATGTTCAAGAACAAATACTAGAGAAGACCAAACGCGCTGACACCCAACACGGATACAACACAGCAGCGGGAATATCCAAGACATGGTCAATTGTCTTCGCACTAACCAACATCTTCACATATGAATATTCTACTGGCGAATGTATGCGTACTAAACTACTCAACCTCTGATCAAATACGGCTTGCAACTATGTTCCATTGCCTTTCCTCACCACAGCTTCCCTCCCACATCAGTTCTGATAGAAAGAATAGCATTCCATTGCTTTATCTAGATCTCATCTCTGCGCTGCATCTATGTTCATTTCTGCTGTCTTATCGTGCCCTCTGCGGGACCTCGACGTCAGCACTTCTCACGCACTCGTGACTTGTCACTCTTCCTGTTCCTTTCCACCACATCCGTTTCATAATGTCTGTGTTGTGTTCTACCTATCCCTGCTATTTCCCCCTCTTTCACCTCCACGTATCCGCTCTCCACCACAGAACACGATCTCTGCGGTGTTCCAGATGCTCCTCACTACCGAAATATCACTGCGGTGTTTATCCGTTTACTGTGCTTTCTTTTCTATCTGTTGTTGAGTGCTGGCAATGAGCTCTGTTTTAAACCGATTACGGGCATTTCATATTTGATGCTTTCCGTCCTTCCTCATGCTCAACTCACATGCAGAGATACCTTATTGTTTTCTTTAGGTCTATCTTAGACTGACCTCCTCGTGGGGTGGTGAGATAACTTATATACTTATTTAGTGTGTATTCTAGTAGTCAGAGAAAGGAAAATTCCTTATGCCTTGTTGTTGTTGTTGTTGCTGTTGTTGTTGTTCTTCTTCTAAATACTACTACTACTACTACTACTACTACTACTACTACTACTACTACTACTACTACTTCCTCTTCTGGAGTCAGGTCTGGAGCTGAACAACCACGATTGTCTAACACTCTCTGCTATCTGGTGTGTTGATGTAGTTGTTGTCTATATGTTTATACACATCTGTGTGTGGCCCAGCTGTTGAAGATCTCCACACATATCTATCACTGGCTTCCCCTATCTTTCTTGCCTAGTATTTCCTCATATGTGGCTAACTTCGCTATCTCATCTCTTCTTTTGATCACCAAATAGACAACCTGTGTCCGCGTGTTAAGTCCTACCATATAGACGTCCCATGGCCGCGTGTTAAGTTGTACCATATAGACAGCCTATGTCCATGTGTTAAGTCCTAACATATAGACTGCCTATGTCCGTGTGTTAAGTCCTACCATATAGACAGCCTGTGTCCGCGTGTTAAGTCCTACCAATAGACTGCTTATGTCCGTGTATTAAGTCCTACCATATAGACAGCCTGTGTCCATGTTTTAAGTCCTAACATACAGACTGCCTATGTCCGCATGTAAAGTCCTACATCATAAAGACGTCCTATGCCCGCGTATTAAGCCCTACACCATAAAGATGTCATATGTCCGCGTATTAAGTCCTACATCATAAAGACGTCCTATGTTCGTGCATTAAGTCCTACATCATAAAGACGCCCTATGTCCGCGTATTAAGTCCTACATCATAAAGACGTCCTATGTCAGCGTATTAAGTCCTACACCATAAAGACGTCCTATGCCCGCATATTAAGTCCTACATCATAAAGACGTCCTATGTCTGCGTATTAAGTCCTACACCATAAAGACGTCCTATGCCCGCATATTAAGTCCTACACCATAAAGACGTCCTATGTCCGCGTATTAAGTCCTACACCATAAAGACGTCCTATGTCTGCGTATTAAGTCCTACACCATAAAGACGTCCTATGTCCACGTATTAAGTCCTACACCATAAAGACGTCCTATGTCCACGTATTAAGTCCTACACCATAAAGACGCCCTATGTCCGCGTATTAAGTCCTACACCATAAAGACATCCTATGTCCGCGTGTTAAGTCCTACACCATAAAGACGTCCTATGTCCGCGTATTAAGTCCTACACCATAAAGACGTCCTATGTCCGCGTGTTAAGTCCTACATCATAAAGACGTCCTATGTCCGTGTATTAAGTCCTACACCATAAAGACGTCCCATGCCCGCGTATTAAGTCCTACACCATAAAGACGTCCTATGTCCACGTGTTAAGTCCTACATCATAAAGACGTCCTATGTCCGCATGTTAAGTCATACATCATAAAGACGTCCTATGCCCGTGTGTTAAGCCCTACATCATAAAGACGTCCTATGCCCGTGTGTTAAGTCCTACATCATAAAGACGTCCTATGTCCGTGTGTTAAGTCCTACATCATAAAGACGTCCTATGTCCGTGTGTTAAGTCCTACATCATAAAGACGTCCTATGTCCGCGTATTAAGTCCTACACCATAAAGACGTCCTATGCCCGTGTGTTAAGTCCTACATCATAAAGACGTCCTATGTCCGCGTATTAAGTCCTACATCATAAAGACGTCCTATGTCCGTGTGTTAAGTCCTACATCATAAAGATGTCCTATGTCCGTGTGTTAAGTCCTACATCATAAAGACGTCCTATGTCCGCGTATTAAGTCCTACATCATAAAGACGTCCTATGTCCGTGTGTTAAGCCCTACACCATAAAGACGTCCTATGTCCGTGTGTTAAGCCCTACATCATAAAGACGTCCTATGTCCGTGTGTTAAGTCCTACATCATAAAGACGTCCTATGTCTGCGTGTTAAGTCCTACATCATAAAGACGTCCTATGCCAGTGTGTTAAGTCCTAAAAGATGTGACATGTCCATACGCAAAGTGACATCTCGAAGACGTCCTGACGAATGTAAGGTCAGACAAGTTATACCATTGACACAGAATGTGTACTCCTGACATAACACAGGGGGTCCAGTTGCCGGCAGCTGGCGTGAATGATAAACATAAAACAAACACTGGCAAATAAACACAAGAGTATATTTCTGATTGATGTGTTACGGAGTACAGTGCCGACTGTTGTATTCTGGTAAAAGGATATGTCTAGGATTGCCAGAATGTAACAGCCTGCAGACAAAACAACGGGTGTCGACAGAGCAGCGACTTCTGGGCAAGTCTGCCAGCTAACCCGTCAAAGACACACTGTAGGCTTTCGCGTGACGATCATCAGGTTTGACTGAGTTGTGAGGGTCAATATGCCTTGATCTACACCTACAGACAAACAGATAACTGAGGGGGGATGAGGAGGAGAGGGGGGGGAGGAGGAGGAGGAGGAGGAGGAGGAGAAGAAGAAGAAGAAGAAAAAGAAGAAGAAGAAAGAAGAAGAAGAAGAAGAAGAAGAAGAAAAAAAAAAGAAGCAGCAGCAGCAGCAAGCAGCAGCAGCAGCAGCAGCAGCAGCACAGCAGCAGAAGAAGAAGAAGAAGAAGAAGAAGAAGAAGAAGAAGAAGAAGAAGAAGAAGAAGAAGAAGAAGAAGAAGAAGAAGAAGAAAACAGCGAAGTATTAGAAAAAGACAAAAAAAAAATAGTATAACAAGTGTACACATGTGCATGATACACACATTGATATCAGCGACTATATAAATCAACAGAGACAGATTTCACATCAGCAAGTCAGCGTGTCAAATATAAGACTCAAGGCCAAGCAAGTCCATCGTGGCAACACCCCGAGTTGTTGAACCGACAGACACTAGACATGTAGGCCACTAGACGTGTAGGCCACTAGACGTGTAGGCCACTAGACATGTAGGCCACTAGACGTGTAGGCCACTAGTAGGCCACTAGACGTGTAGGCCACTAGACGTGTAGGCCACTAGACGTGTAGGACACTAGACGTGTAGGCCACTAGACATGTAGGCCACTAGACGTGTAGGCCACTAGACATGTAGGCCACTAGACGTGTAGGCCACTAGTAGGCCACTAGACGTGTTGGCCACTAGACGTGTAGGCCACTAGAGGTGTTGGCCACTAGACATGTTGGTCACTAGACGTGTTGGCCACTAGACGTGTAGGCCACTAGACGTGTTGGCCACTAGACGTGTTGGCCACTAGACGTGTTGGCCACTAGACGTGTAGGCCACTAGACGTGTTGGTCACTAGACGTGTTGGCCACTAGACGTGTTGGCCACTAGACGTGTTGGTCACTAGACGTGTTGGCCATTAGACGTGTTGACCACTAGACGTGTTGGCCACTAGACGTGTAGGCCACTAGACGTGTTGGCCACTAGACGTGTTGGCCACTAGACGTGTTGGCCACAAGACGTGTTGGCCACTAGACGTGTTGGCCACTAGACGTGTTGGTCACTAGACGTGTTGGCCACTAGACGTGTTGGCCACTAGACGTGGATGAAGCAAGATGGCATGACCACCAAGTCAGTGAGCTCAATGCAGAGAGTGGCAATCACATGGCAACTTAAACACATAATCACATGCGGTTGAAACAGCCTAAAGCACAACCCGAAACTTCCGACAACAACCATACAAGACACTCAGCTTAGATAATCACACGAGGTTGAAACAGCCTAAAGCACAACCCGAAACTTCCGACAACAACCATACAAGACACTCAGCTTACATAATCACACGAATTGAAACAGCCTAAAGCACAACCCGAAACTTCCGACAAAATCATACAAGACACTCAGCTTACATAATCACACGAGGTTGAAACAGCCTAAAGCACAACCCGAAACTTCCGACAAAACCATACAAGACACTCAGCTTACATAATCACACGAGGTTGAAACAGCCTAAAGCACAACCCGAAACTTCCGACAAAACCATACAAGACACTCAGCTTACATAATCACACGAGAGTTGACACAGCCTAAAGCACAACCCGAAACTTCCGACAAAAACCATACAAGACACTCAGCTTACATAATCACACGAGGTTGAAACAGCCTAAAGCACAACCCGAAACTTCCGACAACACCATACAAGACACTCAGCTTACATAATCACACGAGAGTGAAACAGCCTAAAGCACAACCCGAAACTTCCGACAAAACCATACAAGACACTCAGCTTACATAATCACACGAGAGTTGAAACAGCCTAAAGCACAACCCGAAACTTCCGACAAAACCATACAAG
Organism: Cepaea nemoralis; assembly: GCA_014155875.1. Lineage (NCBI taxonomy): Eukaryota > Metazoa > Mollusca > Gastropoda > Stylommatophora > Helicidae > Cepaea > Cepaea nemoralis. The sequence goes on from JACEFZ010019441.1 coordinate 11,415, forward strand.
ACACTCAGCTTACATAATCACACGAGGTGAAACAGCCTAAAGCACAACCCGAAACTTCCGACAAAATCATACAAGACACTCAGCTTACATAATCACACGAGAGTTGAAACAGCCTAAAGCACAACCCGAAACTTCCGACAAAAACCATACAAGACACTCAGCTTATATAATAACACGAGGTTGAAACAGCCCTAAAGCACAACCCGAAACTTCCGACAAAACCATACAAGACACTCAGCTTACATAATCACACGAGGTTGAAACAGCCTAAAGCACAACCCGAAACTTCCGACAAAACCATACAAGACACTCAGCTTATATAATCACACGCGGTTGACACAGCCTAAAGCACAACCCGAAACTTCCGACAAAACCATACAAGACACTCAGCTTACATAATCACACGCGGTTGAAACAGCCTAAAGCACAACCCGAAACTTCCGACAAAACCATACAAGACACTCAGCTTATATAATCACACGCGGTGACACAGCCTAAAGCACAACCCGAAACTTTCGACAAAACCATACAAGACACTCAGCTTACATAATCACACGAGGTTGAAACAGCCTAAAGCACAACCCGAAACTTCCGACAAAATCATACAAGACACTCAGCTTACATAATCACACGAGGTTGAAACAGCCTAAAGCACAACCCGAAACTTCCGACAAAACCATACAAGACACTCAGCTTACATAATCACACGCGGTTGATAACAGCCTAAAGCACAACCCGAAACTTCCGACAAAATCCCTACAAGACACTCAGCTTAACTAATCACACGCGGTTGACACAGCCTAAAGCACAACCCGAAACTTCCGACAAAACCATACAAGACACTCAGCTTACATAATCACACGAGGTTGAAACAGCCTAAAGCACAACCCGAAACTTCCGACAAAACCATACAAGACACTCAGCTTACATAATCACACGAGGTTGAAACAGCCTAAAGCACAACCCGAAACTTCCGACAAAATCATACAAGACACTCATCATCATCATCATCAAGTGCCGTGCCGGCTGGCGTAGGCGTTCATGGCTTTCCATAGATCTCGGTCTTTGGTTTTCTGGATCAACTCTGCTGCTGATATTCCTCCATGCCACCGTCTCAATCCATCCAGCATCACTTCTCTTGGTCTATCTCTGCCTCTCTTCCCCTCGATCTTTCCAGTTGTTACGATGTTCTCCAATGCCTCTCTTCTCGTCACATGACCGAGGAAAGCTGTTTGTCTCTGTCTTATTGTTGTATATAATGTTCTAGTTTCATTAGCCTGTTTCAGGCAGTCGTCGTTAGTTACTCTGGCAGTCCAAGGAATTCGCAACATTCGTCTCAGGAACCACATCTCTGTTGCTTCTAATTTCTTCTTAATTTGTTCATTTACATTCCAAGATTCACTGCCATACAGCAAAACTGGTTCTACATAGCATTTCAGCACTCTCTTTCTTACATTCAGTGACTAGTGACTTATTGCATAAGATACTCTTCATTTTCTGAAATGCGGCTTTTGCCTGCCCTATTCTGCTCCTAATCTCTGTTGTACATCTTCCATCTGATGTTATAAATGCCCCTAGGTATCTAAAATTATCAACTTGGTTAAGGATTTTCCCTTCTATTTCTATGTCACATTTTGGTGTCACCATTTTCTTTGATATTACCATTGTTACTGTTTTCTTGATATTCAAGTGAGAGTCCTTTCCTTGCACTCTCTGTTACTACAACGTCTAATAATTGTTGTAGGTCTGTTGAATTATCCGCCACCAATACTGTGTCATCTGCATAGCGTATATTATTTATATTATAACCTCCAACTAGTATTCCTGGCATCTCTTTGATCTCTCTCATTATTACTTCGCTATACAGGGAGAAAAGATCTGGTGACAAGACACACCCTTGTCGTACTCCTAGCTTTATCTGTTCGTAACTACCCTCTTTATTTCCCATTTTAATTGCTGCTACTTGGTTCCAGTAAATATTCTTTATTATTCTTAAATCTTTTCCATCAGTGTTGATATCTTCCAACATTTTAATCAGTTCATCATGTTTTACTTTATCAAATGCCTTAGTATAATCTATGAAGCACAAATATATGTCCCTCTGTTTCTCTATTGACCTTTCTATTAGTGTCCGCAATGTATAAATTGCATTGTTTGTGCCCTTTCCTTCCACAAATCCATACTGTTCTTCACTAATTTCCATTTTTATTTTCTTTTTGGTTCTTCTCATTATGATTCTGAGTAGAAGCTTAGTGATATGGTTTATAAGGTTAATTGTACGAAAATCTTCACAATCAATTGCTCCTGGTCTTTTTGGTATAGCTATAAATACAGATTTCAGCATATCACTGGGTAAATATCCACTGCTGTAAATATCATTCAACATTTTGGTTAATATATCTACTCCAAATTCTCCCAATACTTCTAATTCTTCTATTGTGATTTCATCTGGCCCAGCTGTTTTTCCTTTCTTCATACGTTTCATAGCGTCAGCGACTTCTTCTTTCAGAATAGGTGGACCTTCTAAGTTACTATCTTCTGTTAATTCTGCCCTTTCTCCTTCATATAATTCTCTTATATACTCATTCCACCTCTTCATTATAGCATCTTCCTCTAATATTATCTTTCCTGTTTTTGATTTCAAACACCCTGTATTTATTCTTATTTTTTTCCTGTAAGCTCACTGATTTGTCTGTGCATATTTTTTGTATCTTTAATGGAATTTAATTCAATTTTTTTGCATTGCTCGTTTAACCAACTTTCTTTAGCCTTCCCACATTTATCTTTTATTTCTTTATTTATCTTAGCGTATTCTTGTTTGTCATTTTTATACTGTTTTCTTTTGTCCATCAGGTTTAAGATATCTTCATTCATCCATTTTTTCTTAGCTATTTTGCCTCTCTCTGGTAATACTTCTTTGCTAGTTTGATGAATGGAGTCCCTTAACATTTCCCATTGTTCATCTATACTCTGTATTTTAGTTATTGCATTGTACCTATTTTTCACAGTCACTCTGTATTGTTCTTGCATTTCTTTATCTATGTTTAGAACCTCTTTATTAGTCTCATGTTCTTAACCATTTTTTTCCCTCTTTTTAATCTTAATTTTATTTGTCCACATAGTGGTACATGATCACTATTACAGTCAGCACCAGGCATTGTCTTTACATTAATTAAAGCATTTCTAAATCTTTTATTAATTAGTATGTAGTCAATTTGGTTGCGTATTTTCTTATCAGGGCTTATCCATGTGTACAGTCGTCTTTTATGGTGTTTAAACCATGTGTTTCCAATTATCATATCATTGATGATATGATGATATCATATCAAGACACTCAGCTTACATAATCACAATGAAAGCACATCTTCTGTTGTCCAATGACGCCTAGCTGCTAGAACACCATCGCATCTATCCATTGACTTTCCGTGAGGCAGTAAAACAATCCCCATGATCATTCTCCCCAAAACGAATTGTGATGTCCTTACGAGGAACTAACAGCAGTGATGTCTTTACGAGGAACTAATAGCAGTGATGTCCTTACGAGGAATTAACAGTAGTGATGTCCTTACGAGGAACTAACAGTAGTGATGTCCTTACGAGTAACTAACAGTTGTGATGTCCTTACGAGTAACTAACAGTAGTGATGTCCTTACGAGGAACTAATAGCAGTGATGTCCTTACGAGTAACTAACAGTAGTGATGTCCTTACGAGGAACTAATAGCAGTGATGTCCTTACGAGGAACTAATAGCAGTGATGTCCTTACGAGGAATTAACAGTAGTGATGTCCTTACGAGGAACTAACAGTAGTGATGTCCTTACGAGGAACTAACAGTAGTGATGTCCTTACGAGTAACTAACAGTAGTGGTGCTCGAAAAGGTTTGTCAGCAATGAGAGTCATGGCGACTGCCAATATCGAGCAAAGACTGCTAATACTTCTGTTCCAAGGACTTGTACTTTCACGCATCGAGTATGCCCTGGCCATCCTCACTGTCAGCCCTACACAGATTGGAAGACTCGAAAAGGTACAAAACGAAGCCATGCGCATCATTTTGGGCTGCACGAGAGACACCAGCTGTGTAGCAATGAGATACCCCCTTGACTTCCCGACAATGGAACACAGGATCAAGATCTGGAGAGCTCGTGCATACTTAAAAATAAGTGCAGATGAGCAGCACCCTCTGCATGACGCTATATTCAGAGAAAAGGGTGACAGGCTAAAGAGGGGAAAATCATGGATGGGTCGGGCGGAAGATGTCGTCAGACAGGTCTGCAGTCTTACCAGCATCAACCCAGGCAAGGAATGGGTGCCGGTGCCTCCAGCCTTTAAGTGCACTTTCTCCTGCATTATCACACTCGACAGACGGTGCAGAGAGCAGAACCCTGCCGCTGTCAATGCAGAGGTTAACGCGCTCATCTATGAACACTCAGATAGCCCCGAAGTGCTCATCTATACAGATGGATCTGTTGTAAAGCAGCAGAGAAGTGCGTGGGCTTTTACAGCCCGTTCAGCGGGCCAAACCGTTCAAGAATCCAGTGGTGCCCACTCTATGACCACGAGCAGCATGACGATGGAGGTGATGGCAGTTACACAGGCCTTCGTATGGCTGGAATCACAGCATTATACCAACGTGTGTGTACTAAGTGATTCAATGAGCATGATTCAGAAGGTCGAAGCTCGATCTGTACGTAGACAGTGGACTGAATCGCTGCGGAAGTCTGTTGTCCGTAAAGTCACCTTCATCTTCGTCCCGGGACATGCGGGAGTCGAGGGAAATGAACGAGCTGACAAACTGGCTGGCTCTGCACCCCCTGTAGATGGCCAGCCCATGGATCGTGCCGATGTTATTAACGTCCTTAAAGATATGGCGAGAACAGAGGACTTTGACGTCAGTGATTCCACATCGCTCTCCAGGATGAAAGACCTGGGAGTAAGAATCGGCACAGCCAGACGCGAGAGGTACATCGGGAAAACAAAGTGCCTCGTCAACCAACACAGAACTGGCACTATTAGCCACCGGACGCTGATACATATGCTGGGGGGGGGGGGGGATCTGAGCACTTATGGACATGTCCGGAGTGCAACGAAGATACCCCAACTGATAACTGATAACTGATAACTGAAGTGGTGTCCTTACGAGGAACTTTCCCTGGTGTCAATGTCTTACGAAGAACTACTCCTGGCGTCAATGTCTTTAAGAGGAACTACACCTGGCGACAATGCCCTTACGAGGAACTACCCTGAGTGGCAATGTCCTTACGAGGAGCTAACCCTGGTGTGCAATGTGCTGACAGCAAGCTCAGTGGCTCTAGGTGAAATTCTTGATCATGCCGGCACAGAGCAGAAGTAGAGTGCCAGAAAACGTTAGGGGTGTGCACATGTACAGAAACAGGATGTAAGTTTACAGAAAGAGTGTGTAAGTGTACAGAAAGAGTGTTAAGTGCACAGAAACAGTGTGTGCATGAACTCAGCTCGAGAAAAGACAGAAGGAGCATGCATTCGCAATATAAGAGCGTGCTCGTCGACAGAAGGAGCGTGTAAAAAACGATAGGAGCGTTTGAAGACAAAAGAGGTGTGTAGTTATGTGCACGAAAAGAGGTGTGCGTGTACAGAAGAAACGTCTTAGAAGACGAGAGCAGAACGCATGTGCAAGAACGGGGCGTGTGCAAGGACATATGGATTGTGGGTGTGATCAGAAATAGCGTGTGAGAAAACGATAGGAGCCGGGGAGGGGCAACGGGACATGTACGGAAGTAGCGTGTGCGAGGACAGAAGAAGCGTGTGTGAAACAATGGAAGCAGTCCATGCACGGAACGAACTTGTGCGAGGGCGGAAGGGGCGTGTATGTGGACAGAATGGGCGTGTATGTGGACAGAATGGGCGTGTATGTGGACAGAATGGGCGTGTATGTGGACAGAAGGGGAGTGTATGTGGACAGAAGGGGCAGTACGTGGACAGAAGGGGCAGTACGTGGACAGAAGGGGCGTTATGTGGACAGAAGGGGTTTGCGAGAAAACGACCGGAGCAGAACAAATGGACAGATTATGTGTGCGGAAAGAGCCGGTGTGTGGACAGAAAGAATGAACGAAAGAATTTTACGTTCACAAGGTCACACATTGAGCAGGCAGGCCCGTCTTACATTCGGCCATTCCAAGCAACCATCTTTCGCACAACAATTATCTATATTCACGTAGAAAACACGTAAAATGAATGCTGCGAACATAAACAGTGCATACTGCCATGTTATGACACACACACACAATAACAGAAACACTCACAAAATAAATACACACACACACAATAACGGACACTGACAAGATACACACACACACACACAATAACAGAAACACTGACAAAATAAATACACACACACACAATAACGGACACTGACAAGATACACACACACACACACACACACACAATAACAGAAACACTGACAAAATAAATACACAAACACACACAATAACGGACACTGACAAGACACACGCACACACACACACAATAACAGAAACACTGACAAGATACACACATACCCAATAACAGAAACACTGACAAGATACACACACACACACACACACAATAACAGAAACACCGACAGATGCACATACACACACAATCACACGGTAATATTAAGTCAAACACACACACACACACACACACACACACACACACACACACAGAGAGATAACGCCTCACATGTTGCAGTCATTAACCCCCCGACGGGGAAACTCAAAGATATTGGTAAACTATCTCCCAACACGGAAGAAAACCATCTCGCACTGGAACACACATGGCAACAGATCGCTGACAGCAGCGGGGTGAATGCACATACTCGAATCACACAACTAATTAGTTCCTTCCAACACGACGAAATATCATCACAGCCAACTTCTGCAGCCCAACAGCACTGAGACGTCAGAAGATGCGCCACGAAAAAGAGGCCTTTACAGCAGGAGGCGGGAGGGCGAGGGTATGCGTGTGGTATTTCCAAAAGATTCGACCTATCTGCCTTATTGAAACCCTGACATCCGGGTTGATATCTTGGGCGTACGTTGAGAACGGAGGCCGGAGATGACACGGCGGTCGGTATACTGTGTCCAATGTCTACACGGTCGGTATACTGTGTCCAATGTCTACAAACAGCTCGCAGTGTGTACCTCGTGGACAGGCTGTGTTTATCCGTACACGAGGAATCCTAAATTCCCATAGTGTTTTGACATCGCTCTTCTTACATGGTGTGTAGATGCGAACACGACCTTGCTGTCTTCAGTTTGTGCTCTCGTGGACGGGTCATGTATGTTCTTGACATAGCCAGTAGACATCTGGCGTCACACAACTAAGATAGGGTGTGGAGGGAACCACCCTTTTTACAACTGTTATACAAGAGAGATGCTCACAGTTCAGCATCAGATCTGCAGGAGCCAGAGGCTACGTCGTAACCCAACCAGCCTCATCCTGAGTGCAGAACTGTCTATCGCCCTCTTGAGTGTTGGACTAACCATCTCCCTCTTGAGTGTTGGACTAACCATCTCCCTCTTGAGTGTTGGATTACCCATCTTCCTCTTGAGTGTTGGATTACCCAACATCCTCTTGAGTGTTGGACTAACCATCTTCCTCTTGAGTGTTGGACGAATCATGTCCCTCCTGAGTGTTGGACTACCCATGTCCCTCTTGAGTGTGGACTACCCATCTCCCTCCAACACTCAGGAGAGAGATTTGGTAGTCCAACACTTAGGAGGGAGATTTGGTAGACCAGGAGAACTTTCAAACAGATAGCGTTACGATTAGCAGTGTGACTCTTCACTGGCTGTTGAACGAGGGGACGGGGCACGTATGGGAATGTCCTGAGTGCAGTGATGTTGGTTCTGAACTCAACTCAACTTACGCATGAATTATTTCTGTGATATCACCACGACTTCTGTCTTCCAATTATCAAAGCCGGGTTCGTCTGTTGTCACTGTTTCAACCACTGTATCCATCATGTTCTGTACTTCCTTCTGATTTAGTGGCTATCAACATCAGCATAACGTTAGTTATTTACATTATGACCACCAACCATGATTCCTGAAATATGTCTTTAGATCTTTTTATCCGCTCAATGTATAATATATTTTTTTTTTGGTAAAAACATTATGCGACAGTAAAGATCCGCGTCTGACGCCCTTTTTGTAAAAACATCATTTCGACTTTCTGATAGTGTCCAGAGAATGTCTATGGCAGTGTGTGCCTTTTCGACTTTCTGATAGTGTCCAGAGAATGTCTATGGCAGTGTGTGCCTTTTCTTTCTACAAATTCATATTGTTCATCACTAATTGCTGGTTCACTCTTGTTGTAAACTCTTCTCAAAGTTTTTATTATTGTTGTTATTATTATTTGAGGTTGGCGTGGCCGAAAGGTTACGAGCACTCGTATCTAAACTGCCTGTGCGCTGATGTCGGGTAGTGGTC
>JACEFZ010019442.1:0-18358 GCA_014155875.1 Cepaea nemoralis
GTCTCACTTTTGATTATTATTATGAATATGTGAAAACATAAAACATGTCATCTTTACGGATTTGTAGCAATGGGAAAGATGCAGGTTTGACAGGAGCAGATCTATAGCGTGGTCGGAGAAAAAATTTTGCAAATTTCAAGCTCACGAAAGGAACGAAAGAGTTGCGGTAAGAAAATTTGGGAAAAGGATCGACTAGATGAACAGGAGAAACAAAGATATTTGAGAGGGAAAAGATGGCTATGGAAAATGACAAAAATGCAGCCAATTGGGTCTGAAAGGGAAAAAGATGTCATTACAAATCGCTGCAGAAAAGGGAAAAACTAGATAGAGAGGCACAATTAAGAGAAAAGAGATGGTTTTTAATATTGAGAAGTTAAATACAGAGACACTTCTGAGGGAAAAAAGGATTGGAAAATAATTTTTAAAATGAAACAGTACGAGAAGGAAAAGGGATGAACAGATTGCTAAGAACAAAGTAGAGGCACATTCCACAGATGCCATTAAGAAATACAATGGGGTGGTCAAGACCTATTCCAACTCTGATTCAGTCTCTGCATGGCTAACTAATTTTGAGCTAATCATGAGACACTATGGAGTTGCAGAAACCGAATGGGCAGTTTTACTACATAGACACTTAAGTGGTGAACCTTTACAAGTTGTAGAACTAATCCCAGATGAGTTACGTAGTGATTACTCATACATTCGAAAGAGACTGCTATCTCATTTCTGTTTGGACGAATTTGGCCTTCGTGCATCATTCAAAAATCTTATTCCTAAAGCAGGACAGACGTTCCTTGACTTCTCCTCGTTGACTGAATTGACATTTGATAAATGGGCTCGATCAGCTAATGTGAATGACGACTACAGAAGCTACGTGACTTGATTGTTAGAGACAAACTGATCTCGGCGGTTCCTCCGTCTATGTCTACCTTTCTTATTGAACAGAAATGTTCGAGTATAGAGCAAATGGATGAGAAAGGAGAGTCTTTCTTCTACGCCCACAAAGACATATTTAATAATAGTTTCTCCCCATTGGTAGAGACAAATGCATGTGATAGATTCCCTTATAAATCAAGGATGCAGGGTTATAAAGCACAACAACAGTCTGGTGGACAATATCAAAGGAGGGAAAAACAACAACAACCAAAGTATCAACCTTATGTTAAACACGAGAAAAAGGGTGTGTGGACAACTTGCAAATACTGTGGTTTCACCCACGGCTCAAATCAGATGTGTAACAAACACCCGCAGTTTGACAGTTACATAAAGAAATTAGCACTTAGAAATAGAGACAGATTTAATACCTATCAAAGACAAACACAATGCTTTAAATGTAAAAGTTTTGGGCATATGTTTTCAGCTTGTCCGTTAAGACAACTGTATAAAGAAGCAAACATAGGGATGCTGACATCTAGTAGTGACAGTGACTCAGACGAGACTAATCATGCAAATACGGTAGAGGTAGAATATTCTCCCATCGACCCAACTTGTGGTACCTGCCAGATCTTTCATAAAGAGGGCAACTTGACGTGCGGTCATAAGGTACCCATGCAGGAGACTAATGCGGTCCAAATTACCAATGGATCACTGGTCGTACAACACGCTACGGTGAATGGAAAGAACTGTAGCTTGGTCCGTGATTCCGGTTCGAGTATAGTTGGGATACATAAAAAGCTGATTAATGAAACCGACTATACTGGAGAGCATGTGACCTGTAGAACTTTTGGAGGTAGAAGAGAAAAGTTTCCAGTTGCCTGGGCTGATATAAATTGCCCATATTTTCTGGGAAAATAAAGGTGGCTGTGCTGCCTGACCCTTTTGTGGATGTCTTTATTGGAAACATCCCTGAATTATGTGATGTTTCGCGTGAGGACATAACAGAATGGGAAAGGAAGCATATTGTAGTAAACACCGTTAATAGTACACAAATACAAAAAGAAAATCAATTACCTCATGATGTTGTGGTTTCGAACACACACATATCAGATCCATGGGTAGTAGAACCTACATATATTAATACAGTTCAAGCCGTGGCTATAACGCTGCAACACTGCATCACACGGGTGGAGAGACAACCACGGGCATATATCATATCAGGGACAGTTCCTTCTTGTGAACCGAAGAATATGTTTATGAAAACAGATACTTCATTTGGTTTGGTCGATATTTTATTCTGGTTGGTTTTCGTGGTAGGTAGTATGCTATCTATCATATCAAACAAAGTAGTAAAATGTATAGCTAAAGCTACAGTGAGTTTGAATAAGATGTTGCAATATGGTTGGCGCCAGAAACTGGGCCATATTAAATGTATCTATGATCATACGATACAGCATATTCGAACAGTCTGCCTGACGGCATGGCATAGCAAATCTGAAATGCCCTTGCAGGAATCACATTCGATGGTCAGTTCTCAGATCATTCTCAGATCAAATAGTTGTGTTGTGGTGGATGATACCTGTTTACTGTCTTTTGTATACATTCTTCCACAAGGGTATAGGAATTACTACATCGTGTCTTGTACTCTGGGAGAAAGGTGTATGAATCACACAAGCGGTATAAAATTACTCTATCATTAGTGAATTCAGAAAGTTGCTAAATATCTTATAATAGAAACACAACATTTCCGATTATTTATTTATTTGGTCTTTAATGAATTGCATATTTTATTTTCTGTAAATATTTTGTTTTGCAGAGTATATATTATTTATTTCTCAGTAGACAAATCATTGCGAGGAAATTAATTGTTGCTTCATACTTTCGTTTCTCTTATCTTTCTACTTTAATATGTGTAGTCATGATACAGTCTTACTACAGTTCAGTTGCATTTCTTAGGTACAAGTATTATTAAATACAGGTTGGACATGGTGTCAACATGTCTTTTTTTCATCACTTCATCCAGAGTGATATAGATGCAAATTGGACAACATCAGAAGAAATAGTCTCAGAAAAAAATAATTTTGATACATAAACATGTGTAGTGTGAAAAAGGTTTTGCACTAGAATTGGTCTGGATTTGTCCAGTAGAAAATTAACAGCTGGTGTAAACATTATGGCGAAGTGAAGTTCGCAAAATGAAGTATGGATTACAACGTGTGGCGACGAAGTCGCTGCCCATAATATGTTCTTATCGTGTTTGGCAGCCCTCTGGAATGTGACATGGGTAATTATTGTGTGGAGGAGGTCTGTTTGTGCGAATTGTTGAACATATGATAGAAAAGACAACTAATTGCTGTTGTGGGTATGGGTATTGGCACATAACATGATTTTGTTGTAGAAATGTGTGGTTATTAATAGTAGTTTAACTGATAACAGCATGGAGATCATGCAGCAGTGGAGCTCTATTGTTGGCGTGTGTATGGGTAGTGACACACGACTACAGTATTGATACGGTGAAGCATGATTTCAATGAATTTTGTTCATATTTTCTGCTGAATGAATTTTGCTAACCTTGCGTAAAACATATAACGATGTTGTGGTCGTATTGTCATCATGAAGATTTTTTATAAGATGTTATGTTGTCTACTGTGTTCATGGTCTTGTTCATATTAACAATCATATATTTTTGTTTGGTATGTATGAGCGATTATCTTTATCTAAAACCTATGCTCAAATAGACTTAGTAATAGCGAGCATGGCGAAATTTATATAGTTTTATAAATCATATCTGACAAAAACAAATAACTAATAGCAGATACCAGATACCGATGGCGGAGGATTCTGTACACATGACCGCGCCTGTAGCGCCTGTATATTTAGATGAATTCTTATACCTTCTTTTTGATCTTCAGAACTCTCCTTCATCATTATACATTTACTATTTAGAGACATCACAATCATAGCATCATACATCGATAACATCGATATCTATAAAACTGAAACAGTACATTATCGTACATTCCTAAACAGAATTTTTTTCGCATTCGGATGTTTGGTCTTACGGTAAAGCCGAGCAAAACTGAAATTGCACTTCAGGAAAGTCAATTTCTGGAACACAAAATAATTTAGCGGATCTACTCAGTAGACTATAAAAATTTTTTTATAAAAGTGTTATATATATATATATAACCTATTAAGAGAGGTGTTAGGCAGGGATGTGTAATGTCTCCAGATCTTTTTTCCCTATACAGTGAAAATATTTTCAGAAATGTAGAAGACCTAAATGGAATCAGCATTGGAGGACGAAACATAAATAACATTAGATATGCAGATGATACAGTATTGATTGCAGACAATGCACAGGATCTGCAACAATTAGTAGACGCTGTGGTTGTACACAGTGAGCAGCTGGGGTTGGAATTAAATTGTAGGAAGACACAGGTTATGGTCGTCACTAGGAAGAACTGAAGTACCACAATGTAATATACAAGTAAATGGGAATATTCTTCAACAAGTGAATCGGTTCAATTATCTCGGAACAGTCATAACATCTGATGGCAGATGCCTTGAAGAGATTAGAACAAGAATCGCCATGGCGAAAGTAGCCTTTAGCAAGATGAAAAACATTCTGACCAATAAAAAGATGTCAATTGAAACGAGAAAAAGAGTGTTGAGGGGATACATAGAGCCTGTTCTTTTGTATGGATGTGAAACTTGGACAATGTGCAGTCAAGCTGAAAAACATCTGATGGCTGCAGAAATGTGGTTTCTGAGGAAAATGCAAAGAATACCATGGACAGATAGAAAAACCAATGACCAAGTACTACAAGAGACAAATGAAAATCGTAGATTGATTAGAGAAATTAGACGTAGACAGTCAAAATCTTTTGGACATGTTATGAGAAGAAATGGACTGGAGAACTTAGTGACAGCTGGCAAGATCGAAGGGAACAGACCAAGAGGAAGACCGAGAGGAAAATACCTGGATGGCTTGGCCACATGGCATGGACGAGACAGGAACACTGAGCTGATCCACGACACTGGTGATCGAGTGAAATGGCGAATCATGACCGCCCACGCTTTCCGGCATGGCACATGATATATATAAAGTGTAACATTACAGTATGATGACTGTGGCTAAGTCTGAATTGCCACAGATATATATATTATTTTTTTTAAAAGAAAGTATAGACGTAAGTTAGTCACTTGTTGTTATTATTATTGCAGAAAAACAGGTGAAAAAGTGTCACGGGATTAAAGAGATGTAATGCGAACGCGGCATGAACAATTAAGATTGCTGCATTCTTGGACAGGCCAGAGTGGTAGTATCGTTAGTATTGTGATTGATTCTTCGAAACAATAGTTATATACACGTATAATGACTGTGTATGGATTATAGATTTCCAGTGATAGATAGATATGTGATAATTAATTAGGCAGTTATATTTTAAATTTAGATATGAAAATGGTTATTGTTTTTAATGTTATATTGTATTTATATATAATTGGTTGGTATTTATGATTTTAATTATCCAGACATTGAGTTATTTGATGTGTATAGTTCGTAATATCATTAATATAGTTGGTGTTAAATATTGATCATCATACATATCATGTTCATGATGGACGAATGAAGAGAAAGGTATGTAAGTAAATTAATCAATACAAACGTACATACATAGGTATAACACATACAGTTATGAAACAATACAAATATATATATTTATAAACATAGAAGAAAATACACATTACAGATATAGAATATTATATAGAGCATAGTTTTCCCTATCGACATGATGTAGCGAAAAGAGACGATGGTGTACCAGGTCGACTTGGAGTTGTGTGGATATATGTATTCACATCAAGGACGAACAGTTGTCGACTACGGATCATGTGATCGTTGGGTGTTTTTATTTAACTGACGGCACTCGGGGTTATAGAGACCGTTAGTAGTTTTAAGGTGTCAACATATATACGCGATAACAGGTTTTAATATATGAACTGGCGGTGTTTGAGCCTGATTTATTTTCAAGTAGCCGGGCATGTAACGCGATAACATCTCAAGGATCATTAAAGAATGTAGAGGTGGTTGTGTTCGGGACTTGTATTTTAGTCCGGTGTTCAATATCCCACGATTTAGATTGGTTCACGTTGACAAACTGAGATCCAAGGACGGTGAATTCGTTGTCTATCACAATAGGATGTAATTTACGTCGCAGACATCATTTGCTTGCATGTCAAGATAACATGGAAAATGCTTTAACAAGCATTTTCATTGTGGAGGGGGCAAAGCTGTCATATGGCAAATGACAGTGGTGCAACATTCAAGTGATGAGCTAGCGCATCAAAGAAGAAGATACAGAGTGTCACAAATGTTGAACATAGTGACACCAACATTGAACGCAATTTAGACGTCATGGTACGACGTCACCTAACGCCGTAACGGCTCAAGCATTAGTGTGTGATCCAGCAAAGACAGCATTCACGGAATACCGACCGTTATACTGCTGCCAGTCCTCGGTGTCCACATGAAGTCACTCTGGTTTGTGTCCTGCAATTGACTACAGGCATTCCTGGCTCTACTGATGCCACGGTCGCTGGCATTTCTGGTATTCGCACGGGTCTAATTATGACCGGGCCAAAGACATGGGCCGTTGGAGCTCGATTAGGGTGAACTCCGGTTGAAGGTAGGAAAGTGTAGTTGATTAGCATTACCAGGATACTAGGCGGCAAGCTCTGTTCTCAACACTCTCACTGGTCTGGGGAGATGATGTCTGATTGAAGAGCGGGAGTGAATGTTGCGCGAGAATGACTCAAGTCTGAATCAGCACAACCACTCATAGCCGTCATCCAAGATCAGCTGTGGTAAAATACATCGCAGTTCACTCCACTGGCATGTGCGTTGAGTCGTTTTTGGAGTTCAGATAGTTATGCTGTCCTGTACCATCATGCCTCAATTTATGCTGTCCTGTACCATCATACCCCAGAGCCACACCGATCTCGAGGTGAACGTTGCTGCATTATAGTGCATGAACTCATATCTTAGGCAGAGACTAACCTCACCTCTTGACAATGATAACTTCACAGACTGAACCTAAGTAAACTGGCAATATCACTGTTTCATAAACTGAACCAAATATTGCAGTATCTGCAATGCGACTACATTTACCTTTCGTAATAAACAATGGACACAACTATTACTTTATGTGGTTAATATATCATTTATTCCAACAGTTATAAACATTCATTGGCACCTTGCCGTCTTGACAGACGATAGTTTGTGCTTTAAAAAGGCATAATAACTTTTACCTATGGCAGTAGCGAATGTGACTGATAAGGCCAATTCGCGCTATAAATGTCCGTTCACAGTGGTTGCATGTGAACACATGGTCATTTCCACCATCATGCACCATCTTACGTCTCACACGCACGGTGTGTGACTTATCTGCAATAATATTCTCCTTTGTCTTTATTCCATTTCTGATGTTTGCCCTCCATGCAACACGTTCAGCGGCGACTTGCTCCCAATGTGCATTATCAATGCCTGTTTCAATCATGTCCCGCTTACACACATCTTTGTATCGTAGTAGAGGCCGACCCTGAGATCTCTTACCCATATGTAATTCACCAAAAAAGATGTCCTTTGGTATTCTACCATCATCCATCCTCCTAAGATGTCCTATCCATCTAAGTCTACGAAGACTGAGCATGGAATAAACTGTCACACAACCTGATCTTTCCAATACTTCAGTATTTGTGATTTTGTCTTGCCACTTAATACCAAGAATTCTTCGCAGACACCGCATATGAAAGCTGTTTAAACGTTTCTCTTGGTGTGAGTAAGTTGTCCAGGTTTAACTGCCATAAAGAAGAGTACTAAGGACACTGGCTTGATAGACAAGGACTTTTGTTTTGGCAGTAAGCTTCCTGTTCTCCCAGACTCTGTTTCTTAACCTGTTCATTGTTGTTGCTTCCTTACCAATCCGGATGTTGATTTCCTGATCTAGGGATAATTTACTATTTACCATCATCATCATCATCATCATCATCATCTTCCACTTCTGCCGTCAAGCGTCGTTGGGAGGAATAATTTGCGTTCCAGCGCCCGGTGGACAGCACTGGATAGTGTCATTCCGTGTGGTTGTACAATGTCTCTGATGTCGTCAATCCATTTTCTTCTTGGACGTCCTCGTGGTCTCGTCGCAGATGATCTTTGATGTAAGGCCAGTGATGGTAGTTGCTGATACCACTGATTTACCACTGATCATAAATATGTAAAATGGTCTACCATCTCTAGTTCGGCGTCGTCAATAAAGATTGATGGTACCCCATGTGCACCTTGTGTCATAATCTGAGCGTGAGTGAATGTATTTACCACTATCCTGATCACGAAAGGCATATTTCAATAGAAGTGAAAAGTATATTCCAAAGAGGGTGGGAGCTAGTACACAACCTTGCTTAACTCCACTCTTGATTTCAAACTCTTCAGAAGTTGCACCATCAAACTTGATTATACCCTTCATGCCTGTGTGGAACGATTCCACAATGGACAGAAGAGTTGGTGGGCAGCCAATCTTCTTTAGTGCCTTGAACAGACCCTCACGACTGACCAAATCAAATGCCTTTGTGAGGTCGACGAAGGCAATAAACAGTGGTTGATTCTGTTCACGGCATTTGTCTTACATTTGTCGCAATGAGAATATCATATCAATGGTAGACCGGTTCTGTCGAAAGCCACATTGTGATTCGGGGTAGACTTGATCTCCTAGGACTTGAAGTCTGCGCAGAACAATTCTGGCAAATACTTTCCAAACAATACACAGAAGTGAGATACCCCTATAGTTGTTGCAGTCGCTCCAATCGCCCTTGTTCTTGTTCAATGTTATGATGCTTGAATCTTTGAAATCCTGTGGGACTTGTCCTTCTCGCCAGCATGGCTCTATTAGCTGGTGGATCTGTAGAGTGAGTGTGTCTTGCCCAATCCTGATAACCTCTATTGGAATCCCATCCTTACCTGGAGCCTTGCCAGATGCAAGTTCATTTATAGCACACTTAACTTCTGCTATGGTGGGAAGTGTGTCCAGGTGGTCAAGAGTTGGTAGAGCCTCTATGGCGTTGAGGGCATCATCCGCTAGTGTGGTCTCACTTGAGTAAAGCTCCAAATAGTGCTCTACCCATCTGTCCATCTGCTGTTTCTTATCAGTTATGATTTCTCAAGTCAAGGTTTTCGACATACATTATCATTGCAAGAACACATCTAAACATTTGTGCACATTTGTTGCGTTATATTATTTTGGTTTCCTAGGCGATGTATGAGGGAAAGTAATTAAGTAACAGGAATTTTATTATAAAGCGCATGGAAAAGTATGAACAACGAAAAATCTTATTTCAGGACACAAACTGGCTCTTAAGCAATACACCACGTAGAGGCTGTGAGGATTTAACAATTTGTGCATGTGCAATAGCAATTACAAAATGGATAAGGGGCAGCTAATCGAAGACTTGCATCATACTGAGAAAATCTACCGCACGGCCCTGATACTGTTACACATCTCACAGCTACATTTTAAACACAGATTAATTTTAAATCCTGTAATTTATTTAAGATCTCTGGGAATATACTTTAAAAAAGGAATAATTTGAAGCTTATTGTAAATTTCTGCATATCATGGATAAAAATAAACATTATCTATCCGAAACCAAAGCGTCAGAAAAGGAATACCTTTAAATTATGAGAGGTCACTCCCTATCAAAGAAATGCCTCTACATTATAAGAAGTCACTGGCAATCAAAGAAAGTCCGCTACATTAAGAGGAATTACTGCCAATAGAAGAATTGCCTCTACGTTATGAGAAGTCACTCCCAATAAAAACAATGCCTCTAAATTATGAGAAGTTACCTTCAATCAAAGAAATGCCTCTAAATTAAGAGAAATTACCTTCAATCAAAGAAATGCCTCTAAATTATGAGAAGTTACTTTTAGTGAATTTGAATAACGAAGACACAAACAATATATTGCACGATTCATTGCCTGGCATATTTCACTGCATCTCGTCAGGTACATACTGCAGAAATCACACTACATGAAGTAAATTAACTAGATAATTCCTTCAAGCTGAAATATACACATGTTCGCACAGTAATGTCAATTGTCTACCACGGTAATTTTAAGCTGACTAACATGTCTTTCTGTTTGTACAAATCTGGTTTGCGTTGATTGATCATTATTGCTTCTGCAAACTTTAACAAGCGAGTATTTTGTGTGTTAAACAACACGCGAAAGGCAATGTCTCTGTCAACCACATGGCCGCTTTCGATAATGTGCCTAAAAATTGAAGACGTGGGGAGCTTCCGGTGTGTCGGCCCCACTAGGCTAGCATCGCCTGTGTGTCGTATCTTGTTGACCCATTGAGGTATGTGTTCTGTCACTCTTTTGTTCAGCTGTCTCTCTGTTCTACCGATGTAGAAGGCCTAGTATCTACATGTGAATTGGTAAATACAATTGGTTTTGGCGTACAGAGGCACAGGCTTTTTAACTGCTGGCGTGGGAATCGTTGTGATTCAATACCTAATGACTGGGGTTGCAGCACAGAATGTTCGGTCTACTGCTGTAGTAAGCTGGTCTTGTAGATGTTGCATTACGTCATCCCATCGAAAGGTTAGGTGGATGAATACCTTGAGTTTAAGGACTGTAGTTACGTCTGGTTTTTGTTTGGGCTGTTGGCAGTGGCACGTTATAAATCCTGTGGAGTACCCATTCAGGTTTAAGACATTCTTCAGAGTTTCAAATTCCTCTGTCAGTGTGTCCTGGGTGCATATCTTTCTAGCACGGTCAAACAGGGTCCACACTAAGCCCCGTTTATACTGGACAGGTGTGAAGCTCTGAAAATTTAGGTATTGGCCAGTCCCTGTTCCTTTGCGGTACACTGATCTTTGAATTGTGCCGTCTGCTCTACGTCTCATTAGAATATCTAGGAACAGCAACGCTTCATTGTGTTCGTGTTCCATAGATAAAGAAATGTTTTATGCGTCATGTTCATTATGGCCTGGAACTGATGATTGCTTTTAGCTCGTCTGTGGTGATAATTAGTATATCGTCCACATAACGACGGTAGAAGACCAAGTTTTTAATGTTTGAGGATCTATATTCTTCTCAATGTGCGATGAAGATGTCCGCTAAAATAGGACCAAGAGGATTTCCCAAGGCCACTCCGTCAAGTTGGCGGTATGACTTTGTTAGAAAATTGAATTGTATGTTGGCGGTACATAGTAGTAGTAGCCTCTCCAGAATAGGTGTTGGTATGCCTAATTTTAGTTGTTTGTCATTAATGCGTTCCCTTATTATTTTCACTGTCTCCTCTAATGGAACGTTGTTGAATAGGGAGGCTATATCCATAGATGCCATGTGATTATTCATTCATTCATTCATTCATTCATTCAATAGCATGTCCTTTGCAGAACCTCGCTCCCATAACAACCTTCCGGAAAACCTCTCGATCATAAGCAAGATGTCCCGCGTCCGATACACCCATCTGGAGATCATCCGCCACATCCTGCACCCATCTTCTCTTTGGCCTTCCTCTTCCTCTCTTCCCAGGTATATACCCCTCCATTATTGTTCTCTCCAAACTTTCGTGACGTTTCAAGTGACCAAAATATTTCAATTTTCTTTTGTTTTATCGTTTTTAATAGCCAACCTTCTTCAATATTCAGCTCTTGAAGTATTGATGCATTTGTTCTTTTCTTTACCCAATATATTCTTAGAACTCGTCTATAACATATATATTCAAAGGCATTTATGCGCTGTTCAGCTTGTTTAGTAAGTCCAGGTCTCACAGGCGAATGTTGCATTGGGAAAGATGCATGCTCTTAAAAATCTAATTTTTGTAGTTCTGTTTGTCCCACTCCATAATTTATTCAGCTTGTTTTAGTCTTTGAAGAGCAATTGATAGCCGTCGTTTAATTTCTGTCATTGTGTCACCGTTGTTGGTAATCAATGACCCAAGATATTCAAAATTTTTCACCACCTCTAATTTTTCCCTCATTAATGTATATTTATTTCTCCATGGTAGTTTTATCTGTATGCATTATCTTTGTTTTTGCTATGTTAAGACATAAGGTTGTGATTTTCACTATTCAATTGGGTTGAGGCTATTAGGTTTTCCTATGCCATTCTGTGTTGTGGATAGTAACACTGTATCATCAGCATATCCGAATCTC
This sequence comes from Cepaea nemoralis, assembly GCA_014155875.1. Classification (NCBI taxonomy): domain Eukaryota; kingdom Metazoa; phylum Mollusca; class Gastropoda; order Stylommatophora; family Helicidae; genus Cepaea; species Cepaea nemoralis. The sequence goes on from JACEFZ010019442.1 coordinate 12,097, forward strand.
TGGTATGTCAATGACCACCGATATTTAGGGCATCATATAGCTCCCTGTTTATATCATCTCTTACATTTCTCATTATATTTTCGGCGTACAGGTTAAACAAATAAGGGGACAGCACACATCCTTGACGGACTCCTTGCTTGATGTCAAACCAATCTGATGTCTCGCCATCTATTCTAACCGCTGCTTGTTAGTCTAGGTAGAGCATTCTTATGAGTTGTATTACATGTGGTGGAAAGCCCATATTCCTCATGATTTCCCAAAGTTTCTGATGCTGTACACAGTCAAATGCCTTTGAATAATCCACAAAACATGAGAATAGGTTTACATTAAATTCTCTGCATTTCTCTATTATTAAACGCATATTGAGAATGTGATATCTTGTTGCTCTTCCTTGTTTAAATCCAGCTTGAACCACGTTAATTTCTTCTTCCATTTTCTTACGAAGTCTTCCCATTATGATTTTTAGTAGAATTTTACTTGCATGACTGATCAGGGCAACAGTTCTATAGTTGGTGCATAATTTCAGGTTGCCCTTTTTTGGTATTGGAATAAAGATAGTTCTCTTCCAATCTTTTGGCCATATACTATATCTTTTTACATAATGCGTGATAGATTTGTATGCTTTCTTCTCCTCCCGCGTTAATTAGCTCAGCTGGTATCTCATCACATCCAGGTGATTTACCATTCTTCATGTTCTTTACTGCCCATGCAATTTCATCTAATGAAGGTTCAGGTTCTATCTCTGCTGTCGTTGGCTCATGCATCTCATTCATATCCTCACTGTCACTTATATCATACATTCCACTGCAGTACTCCCGCCATCTTTCTAGAATTTGTCAAGATTCTGTTAAGGTATTTCCCATCTTGTCACAGATAACATTCAATTGAGGTTTTACATTTCTTGTCAATAACTTCATTTATTTGAACATTTCGTAATCTCTTTCAATCTTATGATATTGCTCTGTTCTGGTACAGCAATCTTGTATATATTGATTTTTGTCCTTTCTTATTTCTCGAGTTAAAGATTTATACTTCATCCTGCTGTTATCGGATTCACCTCCTTTCTGTTTCAGTTCCCTTCGTTGTTTTATTAATTCTAACGTGTCTGATGTAATCCATGGCTTAAGTTGCTTTTTCTTGGTCGGAATTAAATCTTTGGTTGCAGTTATCAAGATATCTCTAGCTTATACTGCCAGTTCATCAGGTGTCATTTCCTCTTGTACAGACATCAAGACCCCAAAACGATTCCTAACTTCTACAGTGTATGCATCTGGTATTTTTGTGCCATACCATAGTATACAATAATTCCACCAGTTCGAATGTATCTCTGAGTATTTTTGGATCGAAGGACTGTCGTACTGGCTTTAAAATTTCGGCTAGCCATCTCGCCATTCGGTGTTGTGTAGAGTTAACCATGGACAGGATAGGTCTTAGCGGGATGCCGGGCTTGTGAAGTTTGGGTAGACCGTACATCTGAGGAGTTTGGGAGCCACGTGGTGTGAGCGTTTTTGCAGTGGCCTCACTGATGAGTCCCGCATTCACTAGTGACTGGATCTCTTTCCTCATTATTGCATCCAGGTCCTCCGACCTTTTTGATCTACCCTGAATTTAGATTCATCTGATATTTCTTCCATTTCCCCCTGGTAGTCTGACATGTCCATCAGTACTGCACCACTCCCTTTGTCAGGTTTGACATTACTGTGCGAACATGTATATATTCCAATTTTCAAAAACAAAAATTCCAAATTCGGCCTCGTTCAACCTGCTTCATCAGCTGTGGTTATTGTTGAGGTCCGTGGTTTATGTGGATTTATTCACCCTAATTTTTGTCTCTTGTGAGTCCTATCTCGGACTGGTTATGTATCGTTTGTGTCTGTGACGTCAGCAGGGGGACCGGTCGGCGGCTATCCTTTGTGCTCGTCTGTTCTTGTTGTTTTCTTTGTTGGCGTGGGGCTCCTGGCTTGACAGGTTGCAGTCCTTAAAAGGACTTTTTATTTTGTATTTTTGCCTCTTGTTCTGTGTATTGCCCGTAGAAGCTTTTCGATGTTATTTACCTCTTTGCGCTTTCTTTCACTTTCGAGTTCCAAGTTTTTCGACTGATTACTCTTAGGTCAGCCATGGGACGATCTCTCCGTCCTAGATATAGTACTCAATGCCGGTGTCATAGTCAGAGATTATCTCCGGGTATTCTATGGGTTTCCCCCTGAGTTTCTTCACCTTCTTTCCTTTTGCTTCCTGTCTCCTCGTGTATCCCTCGTGCCTGAGCTTCTCTTGCCTTGCCCGTTTATTTTCTGCTTCTATGTGCTCCTCCATTTCCTCCTGGATAGGTTCCTGTGCAAACCACTTGTCAACGTCGAAGGGTTCCTTGTCTTGTCTTTCTTCGGCTGTCTGGCGGGATGTTGATTTCCCCTTGGATGTTTCGGGCGTCGTGGTTTTATCTTGCGGCTCCGGCTCGGTTTTTTGTTGGGTTTCTTGCGGCTTCTTTGTGGTTTCTTGCATGGCTTCTGTTATTTTGTTTTAAGTTGATTTCGTTTCAGCTTTTAGCCTCTCTCTCTCTCTCCACTATTATGGTAAGTAGTATTTCTTCGTTATCTTGCTTCAACGCAGTCATCTGTTCCACTTCTCGCTTGATGTTTTGCTGGATCTCCATTTTTTTCGCCAGTAGATTCTCGTTGTCGCTGGTCGGGTTTAGGCGTCAGCAGTGCCTTGACTTGTTTCTTTAACTCGTCGATCTGGCTTTGTAGTTGGGCTCTTTCATCTTGCGAGATGCCCGTGGCTGTCCGGCACCTCCGCATTGCTTCGTTGTATCAAGTTGTATGGTGTCCTTGTGGTGATGGCTATCTTCAAGACGTCTCTGTGTCATTGCAGGTACGGACAGCCCAAGTATCTTGCTCCATGCTTGCATAAGCAGTTGGCGCACTTTCTTTTGTTGTTAGGAGCTCGGAAGTCCGTGTCCAGCTTGGCCAGTCGACACTCCTTGAAGGCGTGGTGATCGGCGCAGTATCGACAGATTTCCGTCTTACTGCGACATGTTGCTCTGCTGTGGCCGGCCCTCAGGCATCTATGTGTATATTTCAGCTTGAAGGATTTATCTAGTTAATTTACTTTATGTTGTGTGATTTCTGCAGTATTTACCTGGCGAGATGCAGCGAAATATGCCAGGCAATAAATTGTGCAATCTATTGTTTGTGTCTTCATTATTCAAATTACTTTTAGTCCAAGAAATGCCATTAAATTATGAGAAGTTACTTCCAATCAATGAAATACTTCTAAATTATGAGAAGCCACTCTCAATCAAAGAAATGCCTCTATTAAAAGAAGTTACTGCCAATCAATGACATGCCTCTAAATTATGAGAAGCCACTCTCAATCAAAGAAAAACCTCTAAATTATGAGAAGTAGTAGTCATCGAACAGTTCCAACTTCGCAGCAATGGGTTGTCCCATAATTGCTCCAATCCTGTGTCAGTGAAAAACCACACAAAATGCTCACCATTGTTCCAGGTGAACTCATGAAGGAAACAATAATTTCGATAAGATCAAATCGCTAGAGCACTGACAAAAGGCTGCCCTTCACTTGAATGTGCAGTTCATTCTCAAGGAGACAGCTATCCAACAAACATAAGCAGCCAGCACACACATTATCTCATAAGGCAGCAGCCCGGAATGCCAGAAAACTAGCAACTCTGCCATTTTCTGAATATGCATTTCACCACAGTCACTGCTGATACAAGCAAACAACATTTCAAATGAAATTCACAGCTCACAGTGCTCAACTAGCAACTTGGTGAAGAAACCGGGTCCTCAAAGTCCAAACATGGGGAAAATGTGGTAGTAAACCGTACCCAAGACAGTCAATTCTCCAAGGTCTTACTGACCCACCTGCCTATCTACCATGTTGGTCAGGAACTCCTAAATTATGTTTATAAATAAATAAATAAATTATGAGAAGTCACTCCCAGTCAAAGAAATGCCTCTGTATTATGAGATGTCACCCTAATATAACACTGAACTGATTTTAATAAGTCGATCTAGATATTATCTACCTTCATATGGATGATGACTTGTGAACCATTTTTGACATTATGCACATTAACTCTTTCACACACTTCAAGAGATGAATCATACACCCATTTAGGTAGCAAAAAAGATAAAGATGGCGGAACATATAAAAATATCAAAATAAAAATACAAAAGGCAAAAGAAATTAACCTTAACCCTAAACTTAATCAATTCTAACGCTAAACCATTGCTACTGTATGGATCAGACACATAGAGAAGAGCTAAAATGATTACAAATAAAATGCAAACATCCATTAATGGTTCCTGCGCAAAATAGGAACGCTAAAATTGCATAACAGAATCACCAATATAGAGCTCATGGAAAGAACTAAACAAATACTAGTGAATCAAGACGTGGAGAAGGGACACTGGAGATGGAAAGGACATTGAGAAAACCTGAGAATTGTATAACTAGAAAGGACCTTTGGAATACACAAGGCAAAATAAACAGAGGAAGACCCAAAAACACGCGAAGATGGACTGCAGAGTCAGATATGAATAATATGGGTAGGGCATCGTTAGAATTACACCAGATAGCTAGGGCTAGAAGGGCCTGGAGTGAGTTGGTTGAGGGGAAATGGAGGATAAAGAGTGAAAAAAATAAGAAGACATTAATTCTTTCAGCCCCAGAAGATTGCCAACAGATTCCCACAATAATGAAGTGCGTTGTTAATCTTCAGAGATACAACATGTTGAAAAATATAGCCAGATTTCCTTAGCATGTTCAGTTCAAACGATAAAGGCATAATAATACATAACACACAATACGTTGTTTGATACACACAGACATCAGCCGATCACACATGGTGTAAACTTTAGGAACAAAAGTGTTAAAACATGTGAGAGAGTTGATGTTAACAATAAAAAAGTTTATTTGAGCTACAACAAATATTGTAGGTAGTGAGTGTGCTGGGAAACAACAAATGCTGACTCTACATAATGCCTTCACAATCAGTATAGTGTGCCATTAAAACACTGCTCCACATTTACCAACTCCATTTCGAGTGGCTTCATTAGTTTAGATCAGGGGTGTCAAACTTAATTGCTCAGCGGGCCAAAACTCAAATCATACGTAAGGTTGCGGGCTGAACAGGATACACATTTAATAAGCCAAAAATTAAACTTTTTTATGCATTAATGTAAATTAAAACAGAAAGAAGTTTGAATAAAACATCATTAGTATACACATTTTCACTCTTATGTCAATTTGTCAGAGCACAATGTTTGGCATCTTTTCTTGGCTACAAGTTCGTTTATGTTGGGAGTAATGTTCTGTGTCACTGAGATTCTCATGATGGACTGCAAGTGTTCATCAGTGAGACGACTCCTGTGTGATGTTTTGTTAATCTTCATCACAGAAAACAGCTGCTCACACAGATATGTGCTACCAAACATGTTCAAGGTTCGAGCTGCATGCAGACGAAGCCGGGGCATCTCTCCAGGAATGAAACGAGTGAACTGTGCAGGCCGCACAGTGTCGTACTTTGCCTTTAGTATCCCATTACACTGCATCTCTATTAACTCCATCTGTAAATTTAAGGTGCAGTTTCCACATCTATTACATTATCATTGGCACCTTGCCGTCTTGACAAACGATAGTTTGTTACATTGTGCTTCAAAAAGGCATAATAACTTCAACACACGGCAGTAGTACCTCTCGCTTTGATTCTGAGATCGGTTAATACCTCTCCATAGCACAAAGCCTGGGCTAAACTATAGAGATCATGTGGTGCCCATGCAAAATGATCCCTCTCTCGGCCTGCCTGGTTCACTCCAGAGGAAAGATAACACCAATACATCTGGAGCAAGACAAGCTGCAGAAGCTGCCGGATCAGCAAAGTAATGCTCTAACTGTCTGCCAGTCGGAGCTTCGATCCTAGACCAGCTGCCAACCAAGGCTTAGGGCCTGGTCTGCCCTGCCATGACATTTTGTCTTTAGGTTGCATTTCCTCACACCAGGATAAGGCTTATACCCTCCCAATTGAGCTCTTCCTCCCGAAGCAGTTGGAACAATGTGGTTTGGTAAGCGCCGCCCAACATTCGGCGCTAACAGAAAGCAGGTAGCACCGTTACTGTCATACGGTAGCTCAGTGATATCTGACAAAGACCTGACACACAAATTACATTATGCGCCAATCCAAAATGAGCAACTGAACGTTGCTAGGTCAGTGATATCATGACGACAGACCGACATTAGATCG
>JACEFZ010019443.1:0-19433 GCA_014155875.1 Cepaea nemoralis
TAACTTTTCTGTATAACGTATAGTCATATTGTGGCATCGTTTTCAAAGATTTATAAACTCTTTGTCCATATTTATATACCGGAATATGAGTTATAATAAATAATGATACAATCTTTAAGGCATTTTCAAAGTTTTCATAAAAATAATGCATAATGCATAACATTGTAACTCATCTTTTTTTGCTTAAAGAATAAATAAATAATAGTTACCTTATCTCTATCAAGTTTGAAGATTTTATAATTCTTTACACTGTCGCCAACTCTAAGAAGACATGGAACAACTTCAGCCATTATTAAATCTACAGGCATATGCGTTATATTCCTCCTCCTCCTCCTCTCATCTCCTCCACCTCCTACCCTCTTCTCCTCCCCCTCCTCCCTCTCCCTCCTCCATCCTCCTCTTCTCTCTTTCTCCTCCTCCTCCCTCTTCCTCCTCCCAGCTAATACTCCTCCTTTTTCTTCTTCTTCTGCTGCTGCTGCCGCTGCTTCATTTACCCAAGTTAATTGTTGGGGAAGATGTAAAGATCTTTCAAGTGCTCTTTCTAATGCTTTTTGTAAGTTGGTCTTCGTTTATCTAAGGTTGTTCTAACTGCAACCAATAAATGATTAGACAGACAGACAGACAGACAGACAGACAGACAGACAGACAGACAGACAGACAGACAGACAGACAGACCGACAGACAGACAGACAGTCGGGAACGGGAACTTATATGACTACTCATACGAATTAAATGAGATGCTCCCCATCAGGGGCTGGGCGAAGCCGGGCCGGATCAGACAGATAGACAGACAGATAGACAGACAGACAGACAGATAGATAGTCGGGAACGGGAACGTGAGCTTATATGACTACTTATATGAATTAAATGAGATGCTCCACACCAGGAGCTGGGCGATGCCGGGCCGGGTCAGACAGACAGACAGACAGACAGACAGACAGACAGACAGACAGACAGATAGTCGGTAACGGGAACGGGAACTTATATGACTACTTATATGAATTAAATGAGATGCTCCCCACCAAGGGCTGGGCGAAGCCGGTCCGGGTCAGACAGACAGACAGACAGACAGACAGACAGACAGACAGACAGACAGACAGACAGACAGACAGATAGTCGGTAACGGGAACGGGAACTTATATGACTACTTATATGAATTAAATGAGATGCTCCCCACCAAGAACTGGGCGATGCCGGGCCGGGTCAGACAGACAGACAGACAGACAGACAGACAGACAGTCGGTAACGGGAACGGGAACTTATATGACTACTTATATGAATTAAATGAGATGCTCCCCACCAAGGACTGGGCGAAGCCGGGCCGGGTCAGCTAGTATATATATATATATATATATATATATATATATATATATATATATATATATATATATATATATATATACTAGCTGACCCGGCCCGGCTTCGCCCAGTCCTTGGTGGGGAGCATCTCATTTAATTCATATAAGTAGTCATATAAGTTCCCGTTCCCGTTACCGACTGTCTGTCTGTCTGTCTGTCTGTCTGTCTGTCTGTCTGTCTGTCTGTCTGTCTGTCTGTCTGTCTGTCTGTCTGACCCGGCCCGGCATTGCCCAGCTCCTGGTGTGGAGCATCTCATTTAATTCATATAAGTAGTCATATAAGTTCCCGTTCCCGACTGTCTATCTGTCTGTCTATCTGTTTGTCTATCTGTCTGCCTGACCCTGCCCGGTTTCGCCCAGTCCCTGGTGGGGAGCATCTCATTTAATTCATATAAGTAGTCATATAAGTTCCCGTTTCCGTTACCGACTGTCTGTCTGTCTGTCTGTCTGTCTGTCTGACCCGGCCCGGCATCGCCCAGCTCCTGGTGTGGAGCATCTCATTTAATTCATATAAGTAGTCATATAAGCTCACGTTCCCGTTCCCGACTATCTATCTGTCTGTCTGTCTGTCTATCTGTCTGTCTATCTGTCTGATCCGGCCCGGCTTCGCCCAGAACCTGACAAGCAATGCCAAGTTGAAAACATGAAATGGAAAACTGAATTATTGAATTCAAGAAATATTCACTATAGTTATATTGTCTGCTGTAGAGTCGAGAATCTTGCAGGATCGTTCACATAATGAGCATGATTTCGTGAAGTATGTACGGTCAGCCTAAAGTAATACAATAATGTAGTCCTCACTTGCCTGTGGCTGATTTCGTTTTAAATAAGACAATTTTAGAGGCAGTAATAGTGATTTATTTCTTCATTAGGTTAACATCAACAATGAGACTCTTGAGTCATTTGCACTCGTAATGACGTGCAGTTTTTATGTAACACTTGCTGAGGCTACTTTAAATAATTTGCAAATAGATAAACTAACTTTGTATTTGAGAAACTTGACATGAAGAATATCATACAAATGTGTTATTTTAAAGTAATAAACTCCTGGAACAGAAAGAGTTATTATTATAGCAGTTTGAAATACAGAAAGTGAAAGCAACAAATAAACTTGCAACTGATACCGGGCATTTGCTGTGAATATACGATGTTATGCACCTATTTTCTAAACACAACTGCACTTGATGTTGTTATTATTGTGCTGGCATGCTGGAAGTACCACATGGACCCCGGCACTTAAATCAACATCTTCTGACAATCATGTTTAGAGGATAATCAATGTTGGATCCAAGTGGTTCAGAGGCAGGAGTCTAAAGCAATAATCAAGGCAGAATGGGTTAAAGTTACACGAGGGCAGCTTTGTCAAATATACCCCAAAACTAAAGGTGTTAGATTACGACTATGACATAAAGCCAAAAATTTCCCCCAGGATCAAATGTGTTAAAGAAACACCAGAACATAATGCATTTAAAAAGCATGAAGACATTTGTACTTTTCTACTATTTCTCATTCTATTCTCCTCATCCTCCTTTTTTTTTTATCTTTCTCATCCTTTTCGCCTTCTTCTTCTCAACCTCTTTTTCTTCTTCCCCTCTTTTTCATCCCCAAATTCTACTTCTTCTCATATTCCCATCCTTCTTCTCTTCTTTGCCTCCCTCCTCTCCTGCTTGCCTGCCTGCCTGCCTGCCTGCATGCCTGCCTGTCTGTCTGTCTATCTAGAGGAGAAAAGTTTGCTTAATGCTAGGATTATTTTTTTTTAAATCTTGTATAAATTTCAAGTTATGGCCGAACACCAAATATGATGTCTAACGTAGTGCTTTTTGATAAACAATATTTTTTGTTTTTCTGTCTGGTGCGTAGACGAATAAATCCGAAGATTTTCCAACGCGTGAACAGGCCACATATAGCTGTCCGTGTGTGAAGCACGGATTTTCCAAATTTAGTCCACACACTTGTAGCGATTGTCCCTGTGCTTTGTTGATCGTCATGGCAAATGCAACTCGCACCGGAAACTGCAGGCGTTTGAATTCGAATGGCATGTCTGTTGGAATCATTGGGATGCGAGGCAACAGTACATCTTCTCCTTTAAATTTCCCATTCAAAATTGTAGCTTCGATGATATTGTTCATCATCTTTTTGACTGCAAGCCTGGTACCGTTGCAAAGTCGAGGTGGATTGATGTTTCGGAGAAGAATGATAGGCACGCCAATTTTCAATGTTAAAACGTGCGGCGGTATGCCTGGCAAATCAAGGGAATTCAAGAATTCAGTTGGATAATTGACAACTTCGTCTTGATTCATCATAGAATCGATGGACTTATACGTTGTCGCTTCGCCTGGTATTTCGTTTTGAATGGCGCAATTGATGGCATTGACATCGTTGTTTTTAGCTGCTAATATAGCACGTGCACTGAGCCATTGATGATTTTTGTGATTCCGTGCCATATTTGGGAAAACTTTGTCAATTAATTCGTCTATAGTTGCTGTGATGTTACAGAAGTTTGTTGGCAACGTGATACTATGTGTGGATTCATCGATTGGAGTACTTTACCCATTCCAGAATTTTTTCGGATATTGCATGTTGGTGTCTCAGTGATGTGAATATTCAAGGGCAATTTTAGTGCTGAATGTGCTGTTCGGCCACCATCCAAAAGAGTTGCCGCAATTCCAGATGATGCGATAGCCAGCGCAATATTTTGTCGTGATCGTATGGTTGCCAATATAAGTGAAATGAGAAAAGTTTTCCCTGTGCCCCCGGGCGCATCTAGGAAATACAATCCGCCGGTTTGGCTTTTAATTGCATGCATAATTATGTCATACACTATACGTTGTTCTGGAACCAATTTCAGAAGATTCGTTTGAACAAATGCACACAATTCGTCGACATCAAAGAGTGATTCTCGTTGCAAATCACGATCGAAAAGATCGTTTGCAGATCGATCTGGCGCAGTCATTCCCAATTGTACCAGTGGTTTGTTAGCGATTGCCAAACATATGTCCTCCGTCGAAACCAATGCTTCATTATACACATTTTGTGTGAATTGAATGTCCGGATTTTGATTCATTGCACGCAAACGATGTAGGATGTCTTCACTCATACAGTCTTTGTATTTTTCCCAAAGATCTTTTGGATTGGATGGGAAGCAAGTTGTCAATATGATGGCAAATAATGTGCGTATTTGCTGTGGTTGAGCAGTATTTGATGCATCAGCGAGTGAAGTGTCCCAGTGTGCATCGTTTTCAAGAAGATGTAATTCTTGGCAAGTTTCACGATAAGTGGCACATACTTGACCGTTTACTGTTCTTAATTCTTGAAAGGATGTCGGTCCACGTACGTTGATTAACAGTAATCGCAAGTAAAAGCATTCTGCATTGTTTGGGTGAACAGTGTACAGACGGCCTAACGCGTCGGTCGAATATAAATTGGTATGTCCTTCAACTGCTTTACCTTGTTTGCGACGTTGAAACTTTTTCGCTGATGCATTCCATGTGTAGTATGTTGGCACTTCAGAGTAAAGTAGTGTCTTTGCAAACATATCATTCCCACACAATGAAAAAAATGCAGTTAACGTTGTTGGTGGTGGTGACAATGCTCGTTCACTTGCATTTTCTGTTGTGAAGTACACGCGCTGTCCATTTTCAAGGTGCACTGCCAAATGAACAACTGTTGGATGACGTTCATGGATTGGAAATGATAAAATACGCCATACTGCTTCATTACTATTAATGTAGCGTCCCACTTGATATTGGTCTATTTCATCGATAGACGCAGTTGCATTTCCCACTCCAAAAACTGCCATATCGCTTCCTTTGTTGACATATTTGCAAATGTACTTGATCGATTTAACCGAATTGCAATACTCGACATTGATGTGTGCTTTGTACGTTTTCGAGAGTAACGGTGAATACGGTACAACCCAACGATTATCGACTTGAAGATCATTGTTTCGTACTTTTAAAGTGATAGATTTGCCGCCATCTTCAGTTGAGCGTCGACGATATAGTGGATATCCGTCATTGCCAGTGATTGTCTCTGCATGTAAATGTCTTGGGTACCGTTTTGTGCATTTTCCATCAGACATGCAAGGTGAATTGTTATTGAGGAAGCCACATGGACCATGAATCATGTTTTTGGTGACGACTTCAAGTAACTCTGGATCAATGTCGACATCTGGTATTTCTGCTGAGATGACTTGATCAATTTGATCTGGTGTGATTTTTTCCATCAACCAAATCAAAATGTGTGCATGTGGCAATCCTCTTTTTTGCCATTCGATGGAATACATCCAACAGCGTGTCTCTCCAAAAACGTGATGCTTGACAATTAAATCCATTAAAGATTTCAATTTTTGTTTGAACACACGTGCGGAAATATCAGGGCGATCTGATGATGATTGTCCAGTTAACAACAGTTCTGTTATTTCATCCCATGTAGGATTGCATGTGAAGGTAATAAACAAATCTGGGCGGCCATATGCGCGAACATATGTCATTGCATCTTGTGCGTATTCATGCATGTGCCGCTTGACCACCCATCTGACTGTGTTTGAATCAGTGTTTCTGATTCTGGTGTCTTGGTCCTCCTTCCTCTCACAAGTTTTTGTGTTCGTCTGTGGGTAGTCGTCGCTCTTCTTATTGGTAGTTTCATTGACTGTAGGTTCAGATACTTTATTACAGCTTGCATGCAGACTCTCCAAAGGCAGGTTCGTCTTCTTGATAGTCTGGTCGGTTTTCTCACTATGCATCTTGGAAGCTGCTTGTTTCTTTGTGCTATTACGACGTGCCATTTTCCCCCCGTATCAGACTGCTTGAAATGTGTAAGGCGTCTTGGCTTGATAGCGCTGAGAAGTGCTGTCAAGCGAATCGTGTCGATATGATGGCGGAAAACACTAAAGATGCGATGATATTGTTCAACATCTTTTAGATAACTTCTTAAGTATAGAAAGATGAGTTACAATGTTATGCATTATGCATTATTTTTATGTAAACTTTGAAAATGTCTAAAAGATTGTATCATTATTTATTATAACTCATATGCCGGTACATAACTATAGACAAAGAGTTTATAAATCATTGAAAACGATACAACAATATGACTATAAGTTATACAACAATGTTATTAAAAGTTATGCCCCTTGAAATAACTTTTTCTAGAGTTAAGTCCCTTAGCTAATGTGTAGTCACGTCATTTTCTTCCCTTTCCCAAGCGTTTTGGTTCGGGGATTCTTTCATCATCATCATCATATATTTACGTACGTATTTTGGGAATGGGAGGAGGGAGGAGGAGGAAGAAGAAAAAAAAATACGACAGTTGACAGCTCTGGAATGAAAGGAAGGCGTGTAGAAAATTTCATCTCAATCGGATGGGCCGTTAGCGAAAAAATAAAGGACATACATATTTACATATTTACATACATACACTTTGTTTTATAGATATAGATATATATATATATATATATATATATATATATAACGACGATCTCGTCAGGTCTTAGTCAGATATGACTGAGCTACCGTATGACAGTAGACGGTACTACCTGCTTTCTGTCAGCGCCGAATGTTGGGCGGCGTTTACCAAACCCGACACCCCACATTGTGCCAACGGCTTCGGGCGGAAGAGCGCAATTGGGAGGGTACAAGCCTTATCCTGGTGAGAGGAAATGCAACCCAAAGACAAAATGTCATGGCAGGGCAGACCAGGCCCTAAGCCTTGGTTGGCAGCTGGTCTAGGATCGAAGCTCCGACAGGCAGGACAGTTAGAGCATTGCTTTGCTGATCCGGCAGCTTCTGCAGCTTGTCTTGTTCCAGATGTATAGGTGTTAACTTTCCTCTGGAGTGAACTAGGCAGGCCGAGAGAGGGATCATGCTGCATGGGCAACACATGGTTTCTTTATTTTAGCCCAGGCTTTGTGCTATGGAGAGGCAATAACTCCATCCCTGGTCTTAACCGGTCTCGGAATCAAAGCGAGAGGCAACTGTTACGGGTTATAAGTCCTTGTCAGTTGGCGTAGACATGGGGCGCCACGCGTTGCCTCTGACGGTGGGAGACACCTACAGGTGTCACTGATCAGCTACCGCCCGCCTCAAGCTGGGCAGCCCCCGGCCAATTGGGTGCTGATCCGCCACAGCCTGCCTGCTTCAATGGGTGCTTGGGGCTAGGACAAAATCTGAATCGCAGGCTGTAAAACCAATGCACCAGGTACTAATAAAAAGAATAATAGAAACCTCAAGCTACGGCTTGCAACCTGGAACGTGAGAACCATGTGTCCAGGATTTTCCACTGACTTGACAAATATTGACGATGTGAGAAAAATGGCTGTGATTGATGCTGAACTCAATCGTCTTAACATTGATATTGCTGGCCTGCAGGAGACTCGCCTCGCTGAGGAAGGGTCACTCAGGGAAAACAATTACACCTTTTTTTGGAAGGGAAGAGGGCAGGCAGAAAAAAGGCAACATGGTGTGGGCTTTGCAGTGAAGAATTCGCTACTGGGAATGATTGATATCCCAGCTGGAGGTAATGAAAGATTATTATCACTGCGCTTGGCAACCTCTTGTGGATTTGCCACCATTCTCACTGCATATGCACCGACACTCGCTTCCTCTGATGATGTGAAGGATACGTTCTATGAGCAGCTAGACTCTGCGATCAAGGCAGTTCCAAAATCCGACTACATTTATATGCTCGGTGATTTCAATGCTCGTGTGGGCAAGGACTCGAGTTCATGGCCAGTGTGCCTTGGAAAATACAACATCGGTCGCATGAATGATAATGGGCAAAGGCTGCTGGAGCATTGCACTAGAAATGACCTATGTATTACAAACTCCTTTTTTAAAACAAAAGAGCTGCATAAGGTCACATGGAAACATCCAAGATCCGGCCATTGGCATCAGCTGGACTTCATTATCACACGGAGACAACATCTGAACCATACATCATTAACTCGAAGTTACCACAGTGCTGACTGTGATACAGATCATTCTTTGGTTGTTGCAAGGGTTAGACTGAGACCAAAGAGAATCTACACAGCTAAACACAAGTCTAGCCCCAGGATTAATATTATTAACACTCACGATCCTGGAAAGTGCTTTGAATTTCAACAGCAACTTGAAGACGCTTTCAATGATACATCAGAAAATTGTATAGTAAATGATAAATGGAGTAAACTTAAGGAAACTATTTATAAAACAGCGGTAGGGGTTTACGGCACTGTGGATCATAAGAGGCAGGACTGGTTTGCGGCAAACAGCCAGATACTGCAGCCCTTGATTGATAAAAAGAAGATAGCTCTCTTAAGAAACAAGGAAAGACCAACGCGTAACACTCTGAGTGAGCTGAAGCAAGCGAGGAAGGATGTACAAAAGGCTGCCAGGCAGTGTGCGAATGACTATTGGATCAAGTTATGTGAGTCCATTCAAATCGCAAGTGATAAGGGAAACATCAGAAGCATGTATGAAGGGATAAAGAAAGCCTGTGGTCCAATGATCAAAAGAAGTGCACCGCTGAAAACCTTGACTGGAGAAATCATCACTGATAAGAAACAGCAGATGGATAGATGGGTCGAGCACTATTTAGAGCTTTACTCAAGTGAGACCAAGCTAGCGGATGATGCCCTCAACGCCATAGAGGCCCTGCCAACTCTTGACCACCTGGACACACTTCCCACTATAACAGAAGTTAAGTGTGCTATAAATGAGCTTGCATCTGGCAAGGCTCCAGGTAAGGATGGGATTCCAATAGAGGTAATCAGGAGTGGGCAAGACACACTCGCTCTACAGATCCACCAGCTAATAGAGCTATGCTGGCGAGAAGGACAAGTCCCACAGGATTTCAAAGATTCAAACATCATAACGCTGTACAAGAACAAGGGCGATCGGAGCGACTGTAACAACTATAGGGGTATCTCACTTCTGTGTATTGTTGGGAAAGTATTTGCCAGAATTGTCCTGCGCAGACTTCAAGTCCTGGGAGATCAAGTCTACCCCGAATCACAGTGCGGCTTCCGTCAGAACCGGTCTACCATTGATATGATATTCTCATTGCGACAGATGCAAGAAAAATGCCGGGAACAAAATCAGCCACTGTTTATTGCCTTCATCGACCTCACAAAGGCATTCGATTTGGTCAGTCGTGAGGGTCTGTTCAAAGCACTAAAGAAGATTGGCTGCCCACCAACTCTTCTGTCCATTGTGGAATCGTTCCACACAGGCATGAAGGGTATAATCAAGTTTGATGGCTCAACTTCAGAAGAGTTTGAAATCAAGAGTGGAGTTAAGCAAGGTTGTGTACTATCCCCCACCCTCTTTGGGATATACTTTTCACTTCTACTGAAATATGCCTTTCGTGATCAGGATGACGGTATATACATTCACTCACGCTCAGATGGTGGCCTCTATAATGCTCAGAGATTGAAGGCCAAGACCAAAATTAGGAGGGTACTAATCAGAGAGTTGCTTTTTGCGGATGATGCTGCGATTACGACCCACTCTGAGGAAGAATTACAACATCTACTATCTGCATTCTCCAATGCTTGTTCTGAATTTGGTTTAACAATTAACAAAAAGAAGACACAGATTATGTCACAAGGTGCACATGGTGTACCATCAATCTTTATTGACGACGCCGAACTGGAGATAGTAGACCATTTTACATATCTAGGATCAGAGGTAAATAGCAAATTATCCCTCGATCAGGAAATCAACATCAGGATTGGCAAGGCAGCAACAACAATGAACATGTTAGCAAAAAGAGTCTGGGAGAACAGGAAGCTTACTGCCAAAACAAAAGTCCTCGTCTACCAAGCCTGTGTCCTTAGTACTCTTCTTTATGGCAGTGAAACCTGGACAACTTACTCACGCCAAGAGAAACGTTTAAACAGCTTTCATATGCGGTGTCTGCGAAGAATACTTGGTATTAAGTGGCAAGACAAAATCACAAATACTGAAGTATTGGAAAGATCAGGTTGTGTGACGGTGTATTCCATGCTCAGTCTTCGTAGACTTAGATGGATAGGACATGTTAGGAGGATGGATGATGGTAGAATACCAAAGGACATCTTTTTTGGTGAATTACAGACGGGTAGGAGATCTCAGGGTCGGCCTCTACTACGATACAAAGATGTGTGTAAGCGGGACATGATTGATACAGGCATAGATAATGCACATTGGGAGCAAGTCGCCGCTGAACGTGTTGCATGGAGGGCAAACATCAGAAATGGAATAAAGACAAAAGAGAAAATGATTGCAGATAAAGCACACACAGAGCGTGAGAGACGTAAGATGGTGCACAATGGTGGAAATGACCATGTTTTCACATGCATCTACTGTGGGCAAACATTTGCAGCAAGAATTGGCCTTACCAGCCACACTCGCCACCGCCATGGGTCGTAGTTATTAAGCCTTTTTGAAGCACAATGTACCAAACTATCGTCTGTCAAGACGGAAAGGTGCCAATGATGATGATGATGATATATATATATATATATATATATATATATATATATATATATATATATATATATATATATATATATATATATATATATATATATATATATATATAACGACGACTATCAATTGCTCTTCAGAGACTAAAACAACTGAATAAATTATGGAGTGGGACAGACAGAACTCCAATAATTAGATTTTTAAGAGCATGCATCTTTCCCATTGCAACATAGTCCTGCGAGACCTGGACACTTACTAAACAAGCTGAACAGCGCATGAATGCCTTTGAATATGAATGTTACAGACGAGTTCTAAGAATATCTTTGGTAAATAAAAGAACAATTGCATCCATACTTCAAGAGCTGAATATTGAAGAAGGCTGGCTATTAAAGACGATAAAACAAACAAATTTGTTTTCCGGACGTGATTGCGTTGTGCCTGCATACAGCAGAGCTGCGTTCTTGCACCGTGGCCGGCACATCCGACTTCTGCGGAAATTTGTTGACCGGGTCTACCTTCCCGGGGATGTTCTTGTTTCATTAGCCTCTTTCAGTCAGTTGTTGTTAGTGACTCTGGCAGTCTAAGGAATTCGCGACATTCGTCTCAGGAAGCAAATCCCTGTTGCCTCCAAGTTCTTCCTAATTTGTTCATTTGCATTCCAAGATTCACTGCCATACAACAAAACCGGATCTTTATGGCACTCTAGCACTCTCTTTCTTACATTCATAATTAGTGATTTATTGCACAAGATAATTTTTCATTTCTGACATGCTTTTGCCTGCCCTATTCGGTTCTTGATCTCTGTTGTGCATCTTGCTTGCTTGCTTGTGTTCGCTGACTATGAACTCCAGCGTGAAGTCTTGTATGTCGGATGAAGACATCCTGTTGTCCACCATCAGTGTTTGTCCCATGTCTGGCTTATTGGTGTGCAGACTGGTGGTTCCTCGCCGTGCAGGCAGACACTCTCCGACTTCCGAGGAATCCACGATCCTATTGACTTTAGCCAGGATCCCAGTGGGATCTGTTGTCCAGGATGCTCGGCGAGGACGCGTCAATAGGTCTTGGTCAGTATAGAACCCAGCCCTGGTGCCTTGGAAACACCTCTGCGTCCCTGTTGTGCATCTTCAACCTGCTGTTATAAATGCCCCTGCGTATTTAATGTTATCCACTTGGTTAAGAATGTTCCCTTCTATTTTTTCCTATTCACATTTTGGTGTCACCTTTTTCTTTGATATCACCATTGTTACTGTTTTCTTGATATTCAAGAAGAGTCCTTTCTTTACACTCTCTGTTACTGTACTGTCCAACAATTGTTACACATCTTTTGCCTTTTACGTCACCAATAATTTGTCATCTGCATAACGTAGATTGTTTATATTATAACCTCCGATTGGCATTCTTGGCTTCTCTTTTATCTCTCTCATTATTACTTTGCTATAGAGGTGAATAAGATCCGGTGACACAGCAAAACGCTGTCGTACTCCTAGTTGTATTTGTTCATAATTGCCATCTTCATTTTCAATTGTAATTGCTGCTATAAGGTTCCAGTAACTAATTTGTCTTTATTATTTAAAGATTTTTCCCATCAATGTTGATTTCTGTCAACATTTTACCCAGTTCATCAAGTTTTACTTTATCAAATAACATAGTATAATCTACGAAACACAAATATATATCTGTTATGTCTCTAATGATCTTCCTATTAGTGTTCGTAATTTATATATTGAAGTGTTTGTACCCTTTTCTTCCACAAATCCTTACTATTTTTCACCAATTTCAATTGCTATTTTCTTTCCGTTTCTTGTCATTATGATTCTGAGTAGAAGCTCAGTGACGTGGTTTATCAGGTTAATTGAACGAAAATCTTCGCGATCAAATGCTCCTGGTCTTTTTGGTACTGCTATAAATACAAATTTCGGTTTATTACTCAGTAGATAACCGCTGCTATAAATACGAGTATCTCTCAGTATTACCGTATGTTCGTGTTTTACCACGAACTCTCCAAAGCCTTATAATCCGTACCTATTTTGGCATTCAGGTCATCTATCAAAGTTTTCGTATTTCCATTTCATTGATTACCTATAGTAATTTGTAGTTTATTGTAAAATCTTTCTTTAATTTATTAATCCTTTCATTCGTGTATGCGTAATACTGTGTCATATTCATATTTGTGTTTGTTTGTTTCTGGTGTTGTAGATCCACATGTTGTTGTTGTTGTTGTTGTTGTTGTTGCTGCTGTTGTTGTTGTTGTTGTTGTTGTTGTTGTTGTTGTTGTTGTTGTTGTTGTTGTTGTTGTTGTTGTTGTTGTTGTTGTTGTTGTTGTTGTTGTTGTTCGCTCGCTCGCTTTTAACTCAAAAGTAATCCATACACTTGCTACTACCACGAATAGTTGCTAATAATGGGGAGTGCAATGAACTGATTTTGCGTGCGGATTAGCTTTCTTTAATACCAGTGTCCCTCACCATCAGACGAACCCACTCCGACTTCCTAGGTACATGTAATTTACGTCCCCAAGTCAAGGACGAGAAGTCAACATTTTGTCCAACTGACCGGTGTAGGGGTTGAACCCACTACCTCGCCATCAACACACCGGAAGTTTGAGAGCGAGCGAATTGCGCATATCATCTTTACTTCCCGTGACATTTCCTGGTTTTCATTTTCAGTAGTGTTGACTTTGTAATCCGGGTCAATGTTATTCATTCTCTTCGATACAGATTTCAACTCTTAATTAACTCGCCTAATGACGAGGGACACTGGTAATAGGGAAGGCTAATCCGCACACAAAAAGCAGTTCAATGTATTAGAAGTAGTAGCAAGTGTATAGACAATCTTTTCAAATCGAGCGAGTGCAAATAAGCAAAAAATAGTTGGGTTGAAAACTAGGCTGAAGAAGCAGAGGAAGACGGAGAAAAGCATACGCGGAGAGCTGATATAGCTATGCGACAAATATTCATTTACAGCAGCATCAACTTCCTCGCATTACTTGATGACAGAGATGGCTGGCGAGTCAGCATCGCTGATTTGTGTGAGTGCGTGTGTGTGTGTGTGAGTGTGTATGTGCGTGAGCATGTGAGTGCCTGTGTAGAATTATACGCGAAGGCGAAGAAGAAGAAGAAGAAGAAAAAGAAGAAGAAGAAGAAGAAGAAGAAGAAGAAGAAGAAAAAGGGGGGGGGGGGTGCGGTGAAAGGCCGAAAAAGGAACCGGTGGGGATGAATTGATGCCTGAATCATCAAGAGTTACATAACATTGTCTGAGACAGAATCTGTTCAATGACAGCTAGTGTATCTGAGATGGTAAAGTATATTCAAGATGGAGACTATAATAGAATTATGTAGTACTAGATGTACACGTAAATTAGTTCAGACTTTGTAAGATTCTCCTGATGATTGATTGCCATTTGAGGCCGAAAAAGGAGAAGGTGGGGGTGCATCGATGCCTAAATCATACAGAGTTAAATATCAACGTCTGAGGCATAATCGGTTCAATTGACAACTAGCATAACTGAGACGGTAAAATAAGTATAATCAAGATGGAGACTATCATAATTATGTAGTACTAGATCTGCACGTAAATTAGTTCAGACTTTTTAAGATTCTCCAGGTGAGTTTAGTGTTTAGTTTAGTCGATGGATCAACATCACGGCACACGGGTGTAACCCATAAGTGCTCCGTTCTCCTCCTAACTCAAACCTGAATCTGGAGAAACTCAGCTCAGTGCACGAACTCCGTAGCACCGGCGAGGATCCTGAAATACTTTGGGTAGATTTTTAACTCGAAATTATGGGGCTGCGTGGTCTCGAGGTATGGTGTCCGCTCGAGTGCTTGGGGTCCCGGGTTCAGGCCCCGGTGAGGACCGGGATTTTTTTCACGAGGTCTTCTGGTAATAAAATTTCACCTGATCTTTGGGTAGTGAGATTGGACGCCCGTGTGTATTGTTGCGCACGTAAAAAATCCTTTCGCAGTTGAAAATCGAAAAAGAGTAGCCTAACGGTGCTGCCCGGGCAAAATTTCTCCAGATAATGAGTTCCCATTGTCAGCCTTCTGAACAATTCTGGTTCGATTTTGCAATTGTGTTAGCCAGTAAAACAACCCAGTAACTGTTGGAAACTGAAACCCAGAGCACTGTAATAGAAAGTTCATGCATAAGTATGACAAAGTCGACTAAGAGAATGAGGTCGCTGTACAGTGCGCGGTAGAAGTGCAAAATGTTCATGAACTACGAATGAAGGGAAACAACCAATAAAATGCCAGACAAGTTATAAGTGACTGTGAAATTATGTGACTAAGGTTCTATGTATAGCATCATCACGTGTGTTTGTTTATGAACTGTGTGTATAGATACCACCATGATGATGGAATCATTGAAAATAGGTTAACAACAACAGGAACAAGGATGTAGTTATCGTCGTTGACCCGTCCGCCACACTTTCGAGCTATGTGTGCGCAAAGTAATATTAATAACAAGTGTCTGGAAAATAACTGAGGTCGGTGTGACATTAACCACCTCACTGGCCGGTTGCCAATTCAGTTATAATAATATGAAATACTGGAGCTGCGGTAAATCAATGGCTAGCACGCTGCCTGTCGGCCCGATGGTTATGTATTCGAATCCCCTTCCAAGCAGGGATTATTTTTTTAATTGACGTGGGCTCTCATGTCAGCTCAGATTAAAGTGGGTTCAAGGTCATTTCCTTTGAATTAAACGCTGCCCATGTGATAATGGCCACATCATCGCTCCCAATACCGATTGGTATAAAAGTATGGGACCATTACAATAAACCCAATAACAATCGGCTTCAAGCCGGGCAGGCATACAGGAAGCAGAAATAACCATCCCCAGCCAAAGAAGGTCAAAGCAGCAGCCTTATGCATGTATGCCTGAGCCTGCTGTTGGTTTGTTGGGTCTGCTGCCTGTTCCGATTTTCACTGGGGCAGTGAGGAGCATTTTGTGTGATATTCACTGGCATATGAACGGAGCATTATGAGGTGATCCTGTGCCGTAACGTTGGAACCGCGATTATCGCTTCTTCTCCTGCGTTCATCCGGAGTGTGTGTGTGTTTTTTTTTTATGTAATTGGGTTGTGCCAGGTTTATTTCCGCCCCTAGGTCGACACATCCGAATTCTGCGGGCGTTTGTTGACCAGATTAACATTACCGGGGAATGTATAGAATAGGGCAGATCCCAGTTTCACTGCCGCTGATATCATAAATAACATGTGACTTTTTTATTAACAAAATCACAATGAATCACCAAGGTGCAATTCCCAACCGTGCTATGGCTTGTAAACACAATCACCCTATCTACATTCCTAAGGACAATCTTCGCCACAAGCAGAACAGAAAGAAAAGTTTCTTTCGCTCTTGGTTGTGAACTTTATCGATGAGTTGATTTTTAACTTAACTCAGTCAGACAAAAACAGCTTCGGACGATTTGGCAGCAGACCGCTTTGCGTTTTTTTTCTTTTACGAAATGGTATGAGTGTCGGTCGTTCAGAAAACAATGACAAGCTAAACTACAGGGCGTAAACTTGCCAGGAGATTACCAACAGCATTATTACACATGCTGAGGCTTACAGCGATGTCCTGCAAAAAGATATGCAACTAACGTGTTAACTTAAGTCTGACGCACTGATGCCAGGTTGTCAGTGCCGTGTAATGACCTTATAATAATGACTTTTATGACCTTTCGGAGTGGGATTGTTGTAGAGACTGTTATATTGACACCGAATCAACGTATCTTCTCCGCGGGGACTGTGTTGTAGACTTCTCACTCCCCTCTCCAAGCTCAGAAACGGCCGAGTGGGCAAGATTAGTGTTGGAATTTCACATCTGAGGAGCGGTATATTAGAATATATACAGGTCATGGTTCGGCGCAACACATACAGACGGATAGAGGTCAGCAGGGCCGAATGGATAAGATCACTTGCTCTTAAACTTCCGGTGTGCTAATGCCGAGGTAGCGGGTTCAAACTTTACACTGGATAGTTGGACTAAAATGTCGACTTCTCGCCCTTGACTTTGGGGATGTACATTACAAGTACCTCAAAAGCTGGAGTGGGTTCTCCTGATGGCGAAGGATATTTGTAATACGGAAAGCTAATCCACACGCAAAATTCAGTCCAGTGCTACTAGCAATAGTGTGTATGGACTACGCTCGAGTTCAAAGCGAGCGGGAATCTCCATGGCGAAGTGGTTAAGCCGGTTGCCTCTTCCTCTGAAGGCTGTGGATTCGATTCTAGACTACGTCTGTGGATTCACGATTGCTTTTTTCTCGGAGACTCGTGGGAGTCGTCTCTGGAGCTACGGAGTTCGTGCTTTGTGCGACACTTTCGGCAGGCCGCCCTGCGGAAAGAGACCAAGCTATATGGGATTAAACCCGGTTCAATGAAGTCGATACTCTCGACGTTTAAGACTTTTTTTTTTCAAAGCGAGCCAGCGCAAAAAGAAAACCAAAAGACCTAAGTTGGTAATATTTCCCCCACGCCGTGTAGGCATATCATTGTCAAAAGACAGCAGCTCAAAGCCGAGAGGAAGAGGTTGTCACATGAGTCCACTCTTTTAACACGCTCTGCTCAATTGTTATTTCGTGTGAACGTCATTCAGGCTCATCAATTTCACTAAACCACAAAACGTAACAATTGTCTTGTACAGAAGACATATTGAAATAACAGCTGCTTGCTATAGACGAAGTTAAAGCAACAAATGAGAATAGAGGGTCAGAAACTGTGATTTCCTAGGCATTGGTGAAGAAGTTCGCCTTTGATTGCTTTCTTTCTTGGCAGTGACCATACTAGCAGGTGACCGTTGCCATTGACTGTATAAAGCGATCACCGCCTACCATCGTGAAACTTGCAGACCTAGCCAACAATAACACTGAAATTCCCACAAGAGACAATATTCCAGATACAGATGAATTTCAAACGAAAGCAAGAAGAAGGAGAAACGCCAACAATTATCTGTGGCTTCACTAGAACTCAGTCCACCATCTGCTCACCTGCTTTCACGTTACTTTGGTTACGGAAGTTGGCGCTGTGGCGAAGGCGTTTTGATCGCGATTCGCAATCCCGCATTCAGCATTCGAAACACAGCTGCGGGCGATTTGGAAACAAACCGCCGTACGCTTCTTTGTTTTCATACAATGGTATGAGCGTCAATTGTTCAGAAGCAATGGCAAACTATTGAATGCAAACGTGTCAAATAAATAACAAACAGCCAACAACAACAATACATGTTAGAACTTGCGACGTTCTGTAAAACCTGTGCAAGATGGTGTACCTGTTTACACACATCCCCCCTCCCCCTCAATCCGTTAGGGTTAGAAAGTTAGCTATATGAAATAGCTTTCTAACTTTAACGGGTAGAGGGGAGAAGGATGCGCGCGTGTGTGTACACCACTTTTGCACAGGTTTTCGCGTAGGCTAGCGGAGGGTAGGTGACACTTTATTTCCCTTTTGATACCTGATAACCCTACCACGCTGCCCTAGACAATTATGACTTATTGTGCTTGACTGAATACTTGTGTGCTACTTATGGAATCAAAGGGATATTTGAGCCTGATGACAAAAAGCTAGGCAATACAATCCAATATTTACGAAGACACAATTACAAAATCGGCCTCATTTAACCTGCTTCTGCAGCGTCGGTTTTAACTGAGATTTTATTATTATTATTTTATTTTATTTTTTTATTTAATTTTTTTTTTTTTTTTTGGGAGGGGGGGGGGGGGGGGAGAGATGGGGGAGGAAATGTTATTTCCTTTCTTTGTTCTCTTTCGCGTTAGTTCTAAAGGGTTGTGAATATTTTCTCCTCTCTGCTCTTCGGGTTCGTTTGGGTCTTATGGGGCTCACGCTGATTGGCATTTTCATTATTGCGTTGAACTGGTCCTGATGACGACCAGGTGAGGACCTGCCAGATTCTGTAGCCTCCCAGTTGTTCGTTGCTTTCTCTAAAAGGACTGGTGTTGAACTATTTTAGTCCTCAAAGAACTGGTCGTGAACTCATTTAGTCCTCATCAAAATTAGTTTAGTCCTCCCAAAGAAATCAGGAACCTTGGAATGTGAACAACATCAAACAATTAGCATAAAGAACCACATAGCGATGATTTTGCTAGGAATCATCATTCACAGAGTAAGGAAGAAAATACAGTCTGAAATAGAGGGAGAAAAAATGTGAGTTTGGAGAAGGCAAGGGCACAGTAAATGCTAAGTACGTGCTGAGAACATTATTCGTTGACTACACAAAGGCTTTTGATAAAGTAAGACATGTCAACATTATGAAAATGCTTGCAGATCTACCCAAGTAGTGATGTATGGCGTCTACTACCTGGAAATACGGCGCCCGGGGCAGGGGGTCCCGGGGGTCAGTGGTTCGGACCGGAAATGATTTATTATTATTATTATTATTATTATTATTTTGTGGGGGGGGGGGGGGGGAATTTGAAGTTGGGAAACGTGAGTGGGTGGGAAAATGGTGGGTTCTTTTTTTTTTTGGGGGGGGGGGGGGTTAGGGGGTGGTTGTATATTTTAATTAATTATACATAAAAATTTAAAACAAAATAAATACAAATGAAAATAAATAAAAAGATCGCGCATGGGGTAGGTAGCGGTTATTAGTGAGCTGTAGAGTGTCAT
>JACEFZ010019444.1:0-36209 GCA_014155875.1 Cepaea nemoralis
AAAACGGTGGGGGGGGCTAGTAAAACCCTCTGGTACACTTGGAGGCACAAGCCAGCTGATGCTATTCTTGTGGTAATATTTTGGTTAGTTGACAAAGAGTCCCATACTCTCGCTAATCTGATTATATAGGGACTATTCGGACAGAAGTAACTAATGACTCATATTGTAGGAATTACACTTCAAATGCATCCTTCTCAGACATCCAAGATGATGCCACGAACAATGGGCTCTTGTTACAGAAGCTCATCAAGGGAAATCTTCCCCTGGTCCCAGTAATATTGCATTCAACCCATTGTCCAAGATGTGTACATTTACCAATATAACACTTTAACTTTCGTTTGTTGGCAGTGTAACTATGAAATATCTCTTGTTTCTATCTAGGAGTTACTTTTGTCCCTTGTTACCCTGCTCGTCTTGACTGTTGAGTTGAGTTGAGTTAAGAACCGACATAACTGCACTCAAGACATTCCCATACGTGCTGAATCCCCTCGTTCAACAGCCAGCGAAGAGTCATACTACTAATCGTTCCCATCGCTATCTGATTAAAAGTTCTCCTGATCTTCCCTCTCAATTTTGAGAGTCTTCCAGAACCCCTGCAATCTCATTCTTTCCACATATGGGTTCTCAAACTGTTCCTCCGCCTTCTCCACCTGGTCCCACAAGCGCACGACCACCTCCCCCTTGTCCACAGGCAAGATACCACCAAGAGACGCATTCCCTGCTAGCCTGTCAGCCTGTTCATTCCCCCGTACACCCGCATGGCCAGGGTAAAATATCCATACAATTCTCACAATCTGTGACCTCTGAAGCGACTAGAGCCATTCCACATGAAACATTCATTTCTTCACCTTGCTAAGCATATTCTTTGAATCAGTAATGAACACAACGTGTTGCAGTGTTGCAGTAGTCTCTTCTAGCCACCGGAATGCCGCTGTTACTGCCTAAACCTCCATTCTCATGTTGGAGGTCGTAGTCTCATATGCCAGGCTTTTGTCGCGGGTGACAAGCACCGCCGGCATCTTTTCTCCGGGGCATGCCGGTGTGCTGGGAAATGAACAGGCGAACAGATTGGCTGGCTCTGCAGAACTTGGTGGAGTATTGATACATGACAAGGCAGACGTGGTTGCGGCTTTGTGGGAGCACGTGCACACCTCGGAGGTGCAAATGGATTACTGTCAGAAGTCGGGGTGCCCCACGGCTAGATGAAAGTATTATTCACTGGCGAGCAACCCCAAATAGTCAGAAACTGACTAGGGACAAAATCTATATGGCTGAACTACAGATTAAGCCCATGAATATCCAACGTACAGCTCCAAGTGGCTCGTTACAAAATGAAATGAACTGTGCTGAATATTCGCCAAGGAATGGGAAAGAGAAGGTTAGCTAAGATAGATTTTTAAGTCTAAATATAAGAGTATTGACGACTATCTCAGTACAGGTTTTTCTCCCTGACTGCTCCCTTCCTTGGTGTCTAAGTGAACCCCCACCAATGTACACAACAACACGTATGCACAATTGGAAAAAATATAATGACAGAACTATGAGTTACAATACTACAACATTTATTTACTAATCATAAAATTAGACATATGATGGTTGTCAATATGAGGATGATGAAATCATATACATATTGATATTGATGACAAACATTACATAACTTGTTACTTGAATCTATCTGGATCTGTGGTCCATATCCCCACTCTCCAGTAGACAAAAAAAAAACAGCTTGCCGGTATTCTGACGAATCCTGTCAGTCCTGACACTACCTAGTCAGTAGTCTCTAGTCTTGAGATCTATAACATAGGTGCTCCTTGTGAGAGCTTGAAAGAAAGTCAAGAATGTGTTATATCTAGTTCTACATCAGCGCAATCTTAAGTAAACATATTCTAGTAAACAACATATACAATGACCAGTCTGGCCAAGTTTATCTTCCAGCTCTACTGCGTTCACCATCCTCCTTCTCCCTACTGTCTTTAGTCTGGGACGGGCTTTTCAATTGTCTCACACGCCTGTAATGATTACATTTCTGCCGCCCATGTCCATGTCGCTAATACAGAAATTCTGTCAGTACAGCCGCTCCGTCCAAAGTTGGTTTAGCAGCTCACAGGGTCGGTAATGGTATTATAATAATGCCTGATCATCCGGGCTTACAAGCCGTGACCAGTATCTGTGCCAGACTTCCGTGAATTACCGTCCACCATACGATGAAAAAGGTTTAGCACCATATACCCCATAACAATTAGTGGGTAATGTCTGTACCATTACACCTCCGTTTCCAACACAATCGATGGCCAGTGTGTCCATGCGAACACAATAGCACAACACCAATTTATTCTTAGTGAGTTACCATATAACAAATCACATCAAATAAATCTAAGGTATACGAATACAAAATGGCATATAAGGCTATTCTTTCCTACATTGTATAATGCAAAAAAGTAAGTAATATCCTTATCTACAACCAACCGGGAAACATAGTTTCCATATACGCTACAGAACATATACACAAATTATGCATATGACAATTCAACTATATCAACCTCCGATATACATACATTATATTACTTCAAGATAGACATATAATGATACTCAACATAATAGCATAAGGCATTATTAATGAGTAATAATATTGTATACCTACAAAATGAGATATACAACAAGTCTAATTGAAGTGACCACACAGACCAGCCATATTGCTGATCTGTCCGGTTTAGTCACCACTTTAGTTACTGCTGTGGTAAGAATTAAAGAAATAGTCAGTTGACTATATTCTGTACAACAAATGCACACACCAAAAAGAGACTAGTCTAGTTTAGAAAGAAATGGCAAGCATCTGCTACGACACCTCAAGTATATCTAGACAAGATCTGCCTTTCACAAGTTTCTACTTCTCAGAAGAGTAATACATGAAGCACAATGATATTGAACACAGAACTTAGAAAGAACACTCAAGTAACCTACGCCAAAGATAGTTCTTGAAATAACCTAGATCAGATATAGACTGAAAATCAGTACATACATCTAAAACTTGACTAGTTACTAAGAATTAATTCTCCTAGTGAAATCTAGCAACATAAGAATCATACATATGACTACAAAACGAGCTGGGTGCCTACCTGTTCTGAAGTCAGACTTAATCTAAAGGGAACAGGTCTAGCATGGGTTTTTATACCTAGCCTAGCAGTAGACACTTATCTCCCAGGAATTCCAGTCATAAATTCTTCTTATCTCCCACTGACGTTAATTGCAATTCTCACAGCAAAACTTGCTATCACACCCTCTAGCATTCCTGCTTCAGTTTCAATAGCCAACATTTACTTTGTGTGGCCAGTCTTGACACTTCACAGCTGACCGGTTTTACAAGGTCTGTTTTCACACTCTTCTACAGGGCAGCCACATTATCTCCCAACATGTCAGTCATAAATCTTTCTGCATGCACACTAGCCCTCACACCTGTGAGTCTGACAATTATTAGCCCCCTGAGTCTTATCAGTGATTTCACACCTTGCACCTCTAGTCTGTTTCAGATGGAGGTCAGCCATCGCGGTTGGGCGATTTCCTAGCTGTGCTTATCAGGTGTCATGTCATAGGAACAATTAGGTTCTCATGGTCAGCTGCCAGTTTACAACTCTGTTGGTAAACCAGGTTTGCTTGCGTCATGCCTGGTTGGTTTTAATTACCATTCAGTCCCCTGAGTCTGCCCTCCAGTCTGGCTGGATTGATAACCTCTGGGGGTGACCGGTACTGGTGTCAAATTAACTTCCCAAATAGAAAGCCATCTGTGGTGGTTTGTTTACTTGCAGGCTTTGCAAGCTTACGTCAAGACTATATAGCCTTGAATATAGAGAAAACAGTTTTGTTCGTCTGTTGATTTTCTACATGGCCCATTAAAAGTGAACCGAAAATTGTTCTGGGAAGTAAAGGCTGCAAATTCGTGACAATTACCATGGTCTGGCAAGAATGAGACATCGAGGAGTGACGAGGGGATCTGGCCGACGCTCAACGCTCAGAGGAAAGGCGAGACGGACATATAATCAGATTGCTACTGGTACTATTAGTGTTGGAACTCTTCGCTGGCTGCTGAGGATGGGGACGGAGCGCTTATGGGAATGTCCCGAATGATGTGATGTCGATTCCTAAATCAATCAATCAATCAATCAATCTTTTTGTCTGGTAGTAACAAAAGTACGTTTTGGTCGGGTTCTAGTACTATAGTTCTGGCACTCTTATTTGCATATTGTCTGTACATAAAACCTTTTTCTTGCAAAGATGTTTTCGCGATGGTACATGCCCTCATGATTTTATCACAGGTATCTGTAACCATATCATAGGTAGACGTAGGTAATTGATCATCTACGGTGTTTGTCATTACTTCTTTATAGGTGGTCAGTGGGCCTCTTGGATTTGCACCGTAGACCAACTCAAAGGAGAGAAGCCCGTGCTAGCTTGCGGTTATTCTCGATAGGCAAACAGCACAGCAGGAAGTAGTGTGTCCCAGTCTGCTGGGTTTTCGGCTGTCACCTTTGCAAGCATGTGTTTCAAATCCCCGTTAATCTTTTCTACGATACCGTTCTCGGATGGTCGGTAGGGGATTGTGAAACACTGCTTTATCCCTAGTAATTTTGTTACTGTTTGGGTTGAGAAATTGTAGAAATACGTCTGTCACATCTTTGGAAGGAATAGATTTTAGAGGATCGCTTCCGGCCAGCGTGTGCTAAAATCTACCATTGTTAAAACAAATCTGTTACCTCTGATTGAGGTGTGACTGAGAGGTCCAACCAAGTCAACAGCAACACTTTGGAATGGTTTTGAGGCTAATTTTGTTGCTTGGGCCTCTGCTGTTGGATTTTTACCTTTCTTAACTAACTTTTGACAAATCACGCAAGATTGACAATATTTTTTTGTTTATGTCTGCGCAAAATTTTGGCAAATAGAATTGCGTCAGAACTCTGGCTCTAGTTTTCTCATAGCCCATATGCCCACCAAATGGATAATCATAAGCAATATGTAGTACCTTTTGATGGTACTTTTTGGGTAGTACAGTTTGTTGTAATGTACTGTAATTTCTGACATAAAGTCTTGTTAGGATATTACTTTTCAATTTAAAGCACAACTAAGCGTTCTTAGCTTGCTTTGGCTTTTGGTCTACCAGCTTAAAATAATCTGAAAGAGCTGGGTCTGAGCGTTGTTCTTGAATGAAATCATTTGTGGTTTTGTCGTTAATCATACCATTAGTGGAGATGATTTGCAGCGACTCTTTTTGAATGTCGTCTTGTTGTTTCGCAGTGGTTGATCTGGTAACTGCGTTAACATTTAGATGACTTTGTTCCCAGGATTTTATGTCTGCGTTGGAACAGTTTTTAACATCTGGAAGATTTCCCACTATCAAATCAGAGCAGGGGTTATCTAAAACCGCACAGATAACTTTCCCTGACAAAAAAGGTGTGTGGATTTCTGCTACTGCTAAGGGATATTTTTCTACGTTGCCTGCAAACGTGCGACATGTGATAAATTTAACTATATTGTCAGTCTTGTTTACAAATGTTTTTCTTTGACCAATCAGAGTCGAACCGCTATCGCAGATGATACGGCAGGGTTGGTTGTTAACAAACCCATTCTGGAATTCGAGTTTGCCTTTAGATGATACAACGGCATGGACATTTTCATGTGTAACTGGAATGGCATGCCAGCATTCTAAAATCCCATCTGCTTGAAATCTATTACAAGTTGTACAATCATCATAGTTAAATATATAAATAGCATCTAATGCATTGACGTCTTCATGCACTTTCTCACTTTCATCCTCACTTTCATCGCCTGAACTCGACGTGTCGATCAGAACAGCGTTTATGTTTTTCAACATACGCCCCAGGCCCGAGAAAAATAACATTTGACTGCTCTTTTGTATTCATTTCGTTTAGTTTTCTGCTTTCTTACCATCATTTCAAGGTGAGTTTGATCATTCGGGTTTCGATTACACATATCATATTGGTCATGTGATAGTTTGCAATATGGACATGGTGCAAATTTTGCTCTTTTCAACTTCTTTTGTAGTTGGATGGTTTTGACTGTTTTATGTTTACAGCAGCTGCTACTTCATACTGACTGGAATTTAGTGTGACGATATCTCTGTTAGCTGTAAAAAATGCGGCCCCGTTTTGTTCCATTTGCTGAATGCTTTGCAATCACTCTGTTGTAAAAATTATGCAAACGATGTAGGTACTGATGTTATAATTTTGTTCATTACCATTAGGACCTTTAGTTTATCAAAGCTCTTATCAACTTTAGCTGCATTTATCAATTTACTGAATGTGTCTTGGACAACTGACACATAATCAATGAACGTTTGATTGAATTTTGGGGCATAATTTGGAGAATTGTACCTGATATCCAGCAGCATCAAGAAGAAAATGTTGCGTTATTCTATGTTTGATATACTCATAGTCTGTTCTTAATCCATGGGGTATAGTTTCTATAACTTTTAATGGCTCCAGTGCCAAGTTGCGCATATATATAATGGCCCAGTTTTCTTTCGGAATTTCGTGGTACTTCATTAGGATCTCGAAGTTCACTGTCCAGGTGGAGATGCTGTCTCCTGAGCAAAAGGGTTTAACAATTCCCTGAAACTTTTTGAACTTTTGCTCTTCCTCTGTGCTTTTTAATTTATTACTTGAAATCTGTATCTGAGAGTCGATTTCTAATTGCTTTACTGTCATTTGGGTTTCGGCCTCAATTTTTCTTAGCTTCTAAGTCTAATTTCTTTTCGTCTTGTAGCTGCTGCTAATTCTAATTCTTTTAATTTAGTAGCTTCTGCCAATTCTAACTTTTTGTTAGCTGCTTCCATTTTTAACTTTTTATTAGCTGCTTCCATTTCTAACTGTTTGTTATCCGCTTCCAGTTCTAACTTCTTCTGTTCGCGTTCTAGTGCTCTTTCCTGTCGCTCTTACTCTGTATCTTCTCTTAGCAAATTCTCTGCATGCTTCCTTTCACTCCATTCAGCGAGTTTATCACTTGAGTAACCTAGCTGTTTTCCTAACTCAATGCACTTTTCCTGAGTTGACATTTTTACAATTTCCAATAATAATATTGATACACAAAATAATTATCTCCCTTGCAAATAAATTTTTGCGTACAGAAGTTGCTTATCTTCCTTTCAGTGTTTTGACAAAATAGTTATGAAATTTACATATCTGAGAAAACAAAGGGAGGTCGTAAAAAACAACAACAACGCAAGACTGTCTGCTGCCAAATCACGCGCAGCTGGGTTTCGAATGCAGGATTACGGACTGTGTCCGTAACTCATTCGCCATGGAGCCGGCAAATATATTTAAAGCATTTCAATAATTGACTATGATTATTGAACCGATTATATATATATATATATATATATATATATATATATATATATATATATATATATATATATATATATATATATATATATATCCATTAGAGGACATCGCTGTCAACATCAGCATCTTTCAGCTGATTGTTGATCTCTTGGCAAGATTACGCTCAGTAGTTGAGGATGCATTCCAAGAGAAGAAGCTAGTGCTTCCTACATGGATAGATCTGAAGAAAGCCTTTGATAAAGTCTGGAAAGAAGGTTTAATGAAGAAACTGAGAAACTGTAAAGTCATTGTAAGAATGTACAAATGGATGAAAGCATACTTGCACAACAGAAGAGTCCGAGTAGAGATAGACGGACTAAAGAGCAAGAAAGTACTACTGCGTCACGGTGTTCCCCAGGGCGGAGTCTTGTCCCCCACACTTTTTATAATCTTAATCAATGATCTTGTTGCTAATCTACCGTATGGAGTTAAAGCGGCAGTGTACGCTGATGACCTGGTTCTATGGAGCACAAATGAACATGCATCAGTGGCCACCAGATTGCTACAAAGAGCTGTAGATACATTTGCTGCATGGGCAAATAGATGGTGTGTCAGCATAAACACTGACAAGTGCAGTACCACTCTATTTACCCTCTCTCCAAACAACAGGCAGGGATCATCCAGATAAATGGAACACCCCTAAGAGAAGATAAAGAACCAACATACCTTGGAGTAAAATTTTATGGCAGGTTGACATGGAAAAAGCATATCAACAAAGCAGTAGCAAAAGCCAGAAGGAAAATAGCCATCCTGAGAAAGCTAAGGGGAACCACATGGGGAGCCAGTGGGAAAATACTTAGCAAAGTTTATCAACAGAGCATACGACCACACCTGGAATACGGGTCAACTGCGTGGTGTTCGGCATCAAAAACCACACTAAAAGTACTGGACAAGGTGCAAAATCAAGCACTTAGAGTCACCACAGGAGGGATGAGATAAATCCCTATAGTGGAAATGGAGAAGATGAGGGGGGGGGACACAAGCACTGAGAGAGCGCAGAGATACGAACACGCTAATACAAGCAGAAAAGTTCCTCAGCTTGCCATACCAACCTATTAAGAACAGATTTGAAAACCTAGCTATGGAGCGGTTGAAAATAAGTATTTTTTTCCCCACCAGGCCAAACGACTCCGCAGAGAAACCACAGATCTGCTCACAGTTGGTATCCCCCTAACAACTATTCCAGAGCGAACTCCATGGAAAGATGAACATAGGCTATCATTACAAATCCAAACAAAAGTGAGAGGAATATTTGACAAGGAAGAACAGAACAGTGTGCAGCGCAGAACAGCCACTCTCATCTTCCTTGATGAAGAATACCCATAGGACCTCTGGATCCGAGTCTACACAGATGGGTCAGCACAAAATGCTGTTCGAAATGGAGGAGCGAGAGTGTACATATAATACCCACATAATACTAGGGACACAGCCATAGTACCGATAGGAAAGTACTGCCATAACTATGATGCTGAAATTGAGGCAATCAAGATAGCAGCAGAGAAATTACTAAATATCAGCAATGGTACACAACCTGTGGTGCTACTGACAGATGCAAAATCAGTACTCGAGGCGCTCCTGTCTGGGAAATTGCCAGTACTAAGGACACTACTTTCTGAGCTTAGCAGTCAGCATAAGGTCACCATACAGTGGATACCATCCCACTATGGAGTACCCGGAAACGACAGAGCTGATCAATTGGCTAAGGAAGGAGCCAAAGAAGAACAGTCTGATGTTCCCGTTAATACCACCAAATGAAAAGAATGATCAAATCAGTCAGAAAGCCACCAAAACCTGCTCAAAATGACTACCACTTTATGGACAGACCAGAACAAGTCATTATTCTGCGCCCGAGAAGAGGACACAATAGATTACGCAACCACATGTATACAAAATTCAAAATGGGTGAAACAGCCATGTGCACATGTGGATTGGCGTCGCAGACAGCAGAGCACATACTCCAAGACTGCCCAAAATATAACATATCAAGGCAAACCTTCTGGCCTAGAGAGACGGCAATGGAAGATAAACCATATGGACCGCTTAGTGAACTTTAAAAAAAAAGACAGTTGAATTCATACAAGAGACAACTTTGCAGTTATTGACATATTTCAAACGAACGAAAGAAGAAGAGGAAGTAACATTAGCAATGCTTTCTCCGTGAAATTTTAAGTCCAATTGTAATTTGTGATGTTCATGTTGGAGCATTTAGTAATTTGTATGCATGACTGCTATTTAATCTAACATTCCTTATTTTTGAACATTCCTCTGTTATTCTTATTTACTCATATATTCTTTCGAAGCTATGCGGGTCATTCTGGGATGCACCAGAGGCACCCCAGTAGTGTGTATGCGTTACATCCTTGGTTTGCCGACTGTTGCTGGTAGGCTCAAGGTGATGCAGTCGAAGGCATACCTCAGAGTAGCTGCAGACACAGATCACACGTTGCATGAGGCGCTGGACGCAGTTAATGGTCAGCGACTGATAAGAGAGAAATCATGGATGGCTCAGGCGGAGGATACGATGAGACAGGTGTGCATCTTGGAGAACATTAGGCGAGGAGAGGAGTGGGTCAGAGTGCCAGCCGTGCAGTCAGACTTGTGCAGAGTTATAATCACATTTAGTTGGGAGTGCAGGGAGTGGTCAGCAGGGGTCACGGAAGTGGAAATCCAGCAACTAATTCAGGATAATGCTCGCTCGGGTGATGTGATTATCTACACAGATGGTTCGGTGTTGAGAGGTAGAAGAAGTGCCTGGGGGTTCTTCGCAAAAGCTAATGGTCGACGTTTGGTGCACGAGAGCCTGGCATATGATACCACAACATCTAGTTTAAGAATGGAGGTGGAAGCGGTCAGTGCAGCTTTCCGCTGGATGGAGAATACGATACACACACATCGTGATTGTAACTGACTCAGAAAGCATGCTGAGTAGGGTGAGGACAGGCAAGCTTCGTGCAGAGTGGCTTGCTTCGCTTCGGAGGTCACGGGTGGCAAGCATCGTCTGGATCTTTTCTCCGGGGCATGCCGGTGTGCTGGGGAATGAACAGGCGGACAGATTAGCTGGCTCTGCAAAACTTGGTGGAGTATTGATACATGACAAGGCAGACGTGGTTGTGGCCTTGTGGGAGCACGTGCACACCTCGGAGGAGCAAATGGATTACCATGATCTGGCAAGAATGAGACAGCGAGGAGTGACGAGGGGATCTGGCCGACGCTCAACGCTCAGAGGAAAGGCGAGACGGACATATAATCAGATTGCTACTGGTACTATTGGGGTTGGAACTCTTCGCTGGCTGCTGAGGATGGGGACGGAGCGCTTATGGGAATGCCCCGAATGCTGTGATGTCGGTTCCTAAATCGATCAATCAATCAATCAATCAATCTTATTTTCATAGCTGATTTTAGTTTATCTTTACTCAGGTTCAGATCCACTCACAATTATCAGTCGCTTAAAAACCAAAGAAAAAAGCAAAAGTATATAAATTATCAGTAATATCAAGTTATTAAATAAATAAATACACTGCATTCATTGTAGCCTTCGGTCTCCTTTTTTTCTCGCCTAAGCATAAACGTCCTATCCAGTACCCGAGGTTCAGAGGGATGTATCACTTCCTAGACTTAATTTGTAAGACGTCATACCGACCACTACTGTGAACTGTACTAAATGTGCAGAAATCAGAGATGGACCTTAAGTCATTAATACCACCTCATGTCTAATTGGTGGTTTCTTTAACGTTAATTTACTGTTGTGTGTTGTATCATTGGCACCTTGCCGTCTTGACAGACGATAGTTCGTGCTTCAAAAAGGCATAACTTTTACATATGGCGGTAGTGAATGTGACTGGTAAGGCCAATTCGCGCTGTAAATGTCCGTTCACAGTGGGTGCATGTGAACACGTGGTCATTTCCACCAGCATGGACCATCTTACGTCTCACCAGGGTTGCCACTTTTTGTTTGACCAAAAGTATCTAGAAACGGCCCAAACAACATCCATAAATATCTAGATTTCGTTGGAAAGTATCTAGGAAAAATATCCAGATTGAGAAAGTAAGAATTACATATGTATTGATGTAACTGCCGGTCTCCCTGGTGCAGGCGTTTACGGCTTTCGCCGTTAACCCGTATATTCTCGTGAGTAACGCAGCTGCGCCCGAACCGACAGCGGTTCGAGCCGCGCTGGTAACTTACAGGGGTATGTGAGCAGGTCGCTCAGAAAGCAATGGCAAACTACTGAGCGTAATCTTGCCTAGTACATCAACAGCAGCTGAAAAATTCTGATGTTGACTGCAACGTCCTGTAACGGATATGCAACATTTAAAAAAAAATTGATGTGACTTACCTATAGAATCATGTCCTCATCTTCACTGATGCCTGTCTCACAAGATGCACTTAGCTTGGATGATGAAGTCGAAGCTTCAGATTCAAAATGACTCTGGTATGCTTTAGCTGTTCCAATTTCTTTTATTACACGATCAGGGAGCTGATAAGTTGAACAGTATTTTCCTGCTCTCATCAGGTCAAATCTAATTGTCAACGTAGCATTTAAGAGATCAAGTTTCATCCTGTTTCTTAGTTTACATTTTGTATAATTCACAGTACTGAAAACTCTTTCCGCATCAGCATTTGAATGGGGTAGTATCATGGCAGACATCGCACATTCAAAGAGCTCACAGAATGGACTGTTACCTGAGACATCTTTAAATTGTCTTACTTCACTCCAAAAAGCTTCAGTTTCTGTTTTGTTTCTCCAGTCAACCAAATTTATTTTGGTTAACTAATATTCTGCTTCCGCCACACTATTATCAGTAGCTCCTAAATATTTAATAACTTGACAATAATTAGGTATGTCCTTTACTGGCTGAGATATGTTGTTAATAAAAAATAGTGAGATATTTTTCAATACATCTAAAATTTCACGAAGTCTCTGTTTCAGTTGATCGAATAATGAGACAAGAAAATCTTGACAGCGCTTTCTTAAGTTGTTCTCTTCATTTTCTGTTAACAGTCCTTTTGTTTTTAAACCATCAATTTTTAATTCGATTTGGTATCCCAGATATGGCTTGAGAGCCAAATAGCTCTCTATAGTGCAAGTGAACAAGTCAGCTTTACAAGTTGGCAATATAAGCCTTTTACCAATTGAGTGAAATAGCACATTGAGGTCGTCAAGTAATTTAACTTTATCAACATTTTGAGATTCAAATAGTTTATTAACTTTATGCACTTCACTTAAATGGGTTGTAAAAAGAGAAGGAATGCCAAAATTTTCAACACTGTACATTCCATATGCCGGTCTCTCTGGCCGAGGGGTTACACTTTCTCCGTAATCCCGTTTATCACGCAGAGTCTCGTAAGCGGGCGAGAGCTGGGAGCGGTTCGTCCCCCGCTGGTGACTTGCGGGATAACTGAGCCGGCCGCTCAGAAAGCAATGGCAAACTACTGAGCGTAATCTTGCCAAGAAATCAACAGACAGCTGAAAGATGCTACTGTTGACAGCTATGTCCTGTAAAAGGATATGCAAAAAAAAAACAAAAAACAAAAAAAACATTCCATATAGTATTTCAGCTGTGTAGCACTTTTCATTTTGTCTTATTTCGAAGTGGGTCTTCAACTCCA
This sequence comes from Cepaea nemoralis, assembly GCA_014155875.1. Classification (NCBI taxonomy): domain Eukaryota; kingdom Metazoa; phylum Mollusca; class Gastropoda; order Stylommatophora; family Helicidae; genus Cepaea; species Cepaea nemoralis. The sequence continues at coordinate 13,003 of JACEFZ010019444.1, forward strand.
ACCATTGGTTCACAATTACTTCAACAGCTGGTTGAATTGATAACCATCTAGTTTTGCAATATGACAGAATTTTCAGTGGTGAGGAACTAGCATTTAATGCTTTATATAAATTATTGTATTACTGTTGTCCGACAGATGATTTGGAGAACCAGTTATGTGTTTTAGCAATAAAGAATTCCAAATTCCTTGGTAAACATTCTGATGAGGCATGTGATAATTCTAGCTGCAAGGAATGACACGCACATTTTATGAGGATTAAAGATGGGATATCTTCCTTCAATTTTGCATACACGCCATGCTTGATACCAATCATTACTGATGCATTATCGGTTCCAATTGCAGCCAAATTCTTTAAGTTTAAATGTTTACTGACCAAAAGTTTCTTCAGTGCCCTTATGCGCCCTTTTACTCATATCCGGGGGGGGGGGGGGGGGTTGCCAGATTATTGAGCGTTGACCCAAGTCAGTTCAAAGTTTAAATAATGGCAATTACCATAATTTGCGTCCAGACCAAACATAAAATGGGTAAATGACACCGAAAGAAAAGTAAAATCTAGAAAAGTATTCAAAATATCCGACTCCAAATGAAAAGTATCTAGAATTGCATCCAGCATCCAAACGTCAGAAAACGGTATCCAGTGCCGGCAAAAAACCTCTAGATCTGGTTTAAAAAAACCCGAATGGCAACTATGCGTCTCACACGCTCGGTGTGTGACTTATCTGCAATTATATTAATAGTTCATAACAGAATGCGATCGGCGTTGCCAGTAGTGGGTTGTGCTCAATATTTAAATTTCAAATCCCGAAACAACCACATAATCAATTGATTATTGCTCACTGGATTTAGGAGGCCTGGTGTTCCTTGCCAGTGAGAAGTCCTGATCGTTCGGGTCCCGTCGATTGATGGACGTCGGTCGCGGCGATTGGGCAATCTTGAGCATAGCCTACGATGGGTAGCGTTGTGATGTTCTGTTGTGATAATTTGGTGTGTCCAGTGTGTGCCGCGTGGTTACACACCCGCTTCACACGCGTGATCCGGGACTGGTTCTGGATCCGGTCAGGGATATGCACTACTGACGAGCTCAAATGAGGGCGAAACCGAGTATAGTGCTTCCATATGACGTGGATAGGCCTTAGGTTCATACCAGAATGCGATCAGCGTTGCCAGTAGTGGGTTGTGCTCAATATTTAAATTTCAAATCCCGAAACAACCACATAATCAATAATATTAATAATGTGTTGTATGGGAAGTAACTACGGTCACCGCTTCGAGAGTTGTGTCCCATTCACATCTTCACGTTTTTCGTTGAACATCGGTGTTATGTTCACATCGGCGGTGTTGTGTATGTCGGCGGTGTTGTGTATGTATATTATTATTCAGCGGTGTTGTGTATATATAATAATTCTTTTATCAGCGGGGTTTTTATGTTTTTCATTATATCGGGGTGTTGTGTAGTTATTAATATAAATTTTTAATATATAAGAATCAAATATTTTTAAAAATTTTATTTTTGCATGAACCATCAGATTTTTTAAATTTTAGTATTTTTAATGGGACCACCACCCAAAGATAGGCCTTTAGAAAAACCCAATCTAAAGGTACCCAAAATGATGCATGTTGTCAATTAGAAAACGAAGATATGCAACTTTTAAGTGTTTGGGGCATTAACGCAGAAAATTTACACAAAAGATCTCCTCCGGGGATCTTTTTTTCGTTCCAAAACCCAAAGGGCATAGCAGAATTATCAAAAAATTTTTGTTTTACTAGTGTAGGTTTATTTTTAAAGAACACCCTAGCAACATACCGAAATCCTAGAACCAACATCATTGCGATCGGTGTAGCTAAGCTAATTGTCATGTCATCTATTTTTACATATAATCAAAGTTATTAAATTCATATAAAAATGGCCGCTAATTTGTAGTTTTATTATTAATTACCACGAGCATTCTTTATATTTGCTTTAAAACCCCCGGGAAGTGTATCTTGTATTCTGCGGAATTGTGCAACGCACGATATGTGTTATATCCTGTTTAGATAGTATGCAATGTTTACCTAATTAGCATATAAAAATGGCCGCTAATTAGTAGTTATATTCATTAATTACCATGAGCATTCTTTATATTAGCTTTAAACCCTGGTAAGTTGTATCTTGTATTCTGCGGAATTGTGCAACGCACGATATGTGTTATATCCTGTTTAGATAGTATGCAATGTTACCTAATTAGCATATAAAAATGGCGCTAATTAGTAGTTATATTCATTAATTACCACGAGCATTCTTTATATTAGCTTTAAACCCTGGTAAGTTGTATCTTGTATTCTGCGGAATTGTGCAACGCACGATATGTGTTTTTATCCTGTTTAGATAGTATGCAATGTTACCTAATTAGCATATAAAAATGGCCGCTAATTAGTAGTTATATTCATTAATTACCACGAGCATTCTTTATATTAGCTTTAAACCCTGGTAAGTTGTATCTTGTATTCTGCGGAATTGTGCAATGCACGATATGTGTTATATCCTGTTTAGATAGTATGCAATGTTACCTAATTAGCATATAAAAATGGCCGCTAATTAGTAGTTATATTCATTAATTACCACGAGCATTCTTTATATTAGCTTTAAACCCTGGTAAGTTGTATCTTGTATTCTGCGGAATGTGCAACGCACGATATGTGTTATATCCTGTTTAGATAGTAATGCAATGTTACCTAATTAGCGTATAAAAATGGCCACTAATTAGTAGTTATATTAATTAATTTCTGTGTTTACGATCACGACACTCAAAGTTGCATATCTTCGCTTCTAATTGACATACATGCAACATCTTGGTACCATTAGATTCGGTTTCTCAAGGCCTATCTTTCGGTGGTGGTCCCATTAGTAAATACTCAAATTTAAAATCTGATGGTTCATGCTAAAATAGATATCTTTATATAATGAGAGGAGGAGCGGCTGGCCGAGAGGCTAGAATGCCGGACTCTCATTCGGGAGGCCGGGTTCGATCCCTCGGTAAGGTGTCAGATTTTTTTCTGTCGGGGGCAAAAAGAAAATCCTAACCTGCACAGTTCGCGGCGACTGCACTAGCCAGGCGGACTTTATTCCTCAGGCTCAAAGACCTCTCTGCCATACACCGCAAGGTACTATATTGGCAGTAAATGACAGTTTTTATATAATGAGAAATTATATTTTTCTAAAAAAAAGATTTCTCCTTTATGCAAACATTTAAACATTTGTCATTAATTAAAGAGATTGGCTCACAAGGTAGTAGTTCGAATTGCACGTTTCCGGGAAGGTTAACCCGGTCAACAAATGCCCGCAGAAGTCGGATGTGTCGGCCTAACAGCGCAAGAACGCAGCTCTGCTGTAAACGGGTACAACACAATCACATACGAAAAAAACTCCGGATGAACGCAGAAGAAGAAGAAGAAGATTAAGAATTGCACGTTTTAAAAAGTGAAACGCATGCCGACATTTTGGATTTCCAAAGGCAAAGTCAAAGAGGGATTTAATATGTCGGCAAAAATATGTCTTTCCCTGGATCATTTGTCGCCACAATGGTTTGGACTTTTCCTAACACATCAGGTACAGAACAACTGTCCACAACCAGCAGGCGGGCAATGTATCCTGTACTTATAGGATATCCTCCTTCGAACGCAGATAGATGGGATCTGAGATCATCAGCAGTCCTTGCCATGATAGTCAGTCAAATTCTAAATAAATTTACGTAAAATTAATATTTAATAATTACATGCAATCATATAATAATAAGAGATGATATCTTTATATAATGAGAAAGTACATATATTTTTATTAAAAGGATTTATTTATTTTCCAATCGCAAAGAGAATTTAATCACGTCCGCAAAAATAATTATTAATTCATTAATTTTTTTCTACCAGAAGGTCCCCATATATTTAAATGAAACTTTCCAAATTTATCTTTGCATGCACAATTCAAAAATGCAACTAAAATTAACAAATATCTATGCCTTGTACTAAAAAAAATTTTTATTGCGTGCCGACAATGTGGATTTACAATCACAAAGAGGAATTTATCATGTCCGCAAACAAAACGAATTTTTTTCTACCAGAGGGGCCCAATATTTTTAAATGAAACTTTCCAAATTTATGTATCTTTGCATGCACAATTCGAAAATGCAACTAAAATTAACGAATATCTATGCCTTGTACTAAAAAAAATGTTTATTGCGTGCCGACAATGTGGATTTAATCACAAAGAGGAATTTATCATGCCCGCGAAACGAATTTTTTTCTACCAGAGGGGCCCAATATTCTTAAATGAAACTTTCCAAATTTATGTATCTTTGCATGCAGAATTCGAAAATGCAGCTAAATTTAACGAATATCTATGCCTTGTACTAAAATTATTATAATTATTTATGGTATGCCAAATAGTGAAATTATCTCAAAGACAATTTCAAATCTAACCACCGGCTATATGCGCAATGATTAGACTGGCCATTTTACCGGAAGCGGAGATGGTAATTCGTTATTGGCACGAGTGATTTAAATATATCCAGTGAGATATACAAAGTGTATGTTAATAGTCAATGATGTAGACACGACGACACCCTTCTGCGCAAGCGCGGAAAAAATGGCTTCCGGTTAAAGTATGCTTCAGTACTGATGGATCACGCTATTATTATTTAAGTTAAGTTGAAGCTTAACCATCTGCCATCACATCGGCGGTGTTGTGTTAATTTATTATATAATATAAATATTTATATATAATTAATAATATAAATTATAACTTATAAGAATCAAATATTATTTAACCATCACATCGGCGGTGTTGTGTACTGTATGTTACTATGACTTTTATTATTAGCCTGTCCCATGAGATTTTAAATTTGAGAATTTACTAATGAGACCGCTACAGTAGATAGGCCTTGAAATTCAAAATCTAATGGTACCTCAATGATGCCTGTACGTCACTTCTAAGTTAAAGATATTCACATTTTTGTGAAGGTGAGACGAGTTGCGATTTCTCATGCTATTCACCCGATATTAGAGCTCTCCAGTGTGTCCGATTACCTTTACCAGCATGTGTGCGAGATTGCCTCAAACGGTCATATGAAAACTGACTTCAAAAATATGTTCCCTGATGTTAAATGATTACAAAATAGTACAAGTATACAAATAAATTATTAATAATCTTTAAACTTGTGTTCTCTTTAATTTTAGTAGGTCAAATGACACATTTTATGTGTTGAAAAGTGTGAGCGTAATTGATATGCGCGGCCGCCATGACCCATGGGTTTCCAATTCACAAAGTCACATCTTCGCAGAAAATCTGTTTTTCAACTACAATTCAATCAAGTTTAGCGATGAAACTAGCTGATTCAGGGGCGATATTTTATATGGCACTTAAAATTTACATTAAAAAAAGACATATATTGGATCCATTGATTCTGATACCTGATCATTCCACTGCCTCTGTGGGATGCGCTCCCCGGCAGTCGACAGCTCGCACAGATCCATAGAGCACACTTTTTTTTCACGAATTTCCAGTTTCTTAGTTCTATATAATATTTTAGTTCAAAATGTTTAATAGTTTCTATTATATCACCTAATAATTTTGTGAAAAATTAAAAAAAAAATATGCCCAGGCGGGAACAGAACCCCGGTCTCCCGCGTGACAGGCGGAATGCTTACGACTACGCTATTGAGGACACAATGTTTGTTCCACAAAGATTTTTATATAGTCAAGGCGCCGTTTTTGGTTTCATGATCGTAACATCTTTGAATTCTTTGCCTGTTTTTCAACCACAATTAAAGCAAGTTTAGTGATGAAACTTTCCAAATTTCTAAAAATTTGATGCAGAATTCGAAGATCCATCTACAATTGATGGTTTTCTATTGAAAGCGCCAGAAAAAAAATTAATTACGGTTCAGCGTGCCATTTCCATTTTTCTCCATGTGCGAGGTTGCCTCAACCAAACGGGTCATAGGCGGATTATGAAAACTGACTTCAAAAATATGTTCCATCATGTTAATTGATTAAAAAATAGTACAAGTATACAAATAAATTATTAATAATCTTTAAACTTGTGTTCTCTTTAACTTTAGTAGGTCAAATTGCATGTTTTGAGTGTTGAAAAGTGAAAGTGTACATGCCATTCCAATCGATATGCGCATGCGCAGTTGCATATGCCATGCGTTTCCCCATTCACAAAGACACGCTTCACAGAAAATGTTGGTTTTCATCCACAAATAAAACATATACTGCGATGAAACTTTCCAATGTATGTAAATTTGGATGGAGAATTTGAAAATCCATCTAAAATTTATGTATGTCTATTAATAGTGCCAGAATAGTGTTACAAAGTGTACATGCCCGTCCGATTGATATGCCCAAAGAACAAAAACACATCCTCGCAGAAAAGTTTGTTTTCATCCACAAATAAAGCATATATTGCGATGAAACTTTCCAAATGTATGTAACTTTGGATGGGAATTTGAAACATCCATCTAAAATGTATGTATATCTATTAACAATGCACAAAAAAAATTAATTACGGTAAGTATAAAATATATCCTTTATTATAAAAGGTCACCGATGATTTCAACCAATCGCCTGTGCACGGAATATTAGGCAAACCTTTCCTGGAAAACCCAGGATGACGTGTGTTGTTGTCACGTTAGATTTGAATGAATGAATGACGTCGAAAGAATGCATGGTAAATAGATAGGTGTTCCGGGAACAAGATGGATAATGGCGGAATGACTCCGTACATCATTTCCGTTTTAATTTCGGGTAATGGCACGATCGACCAAGCTAGTATATATAAATATGTATATTATTATTATATAAGGAATTTTGTTCATGATTAAAAATTTTCAAATTATTTTGCAGTTTACTTACGAAACCATATATCACAGCTGGATACAGTATTAAAACTATTATATAGTATGTAATATATATATATATATATATATATAATATATATATATATATATATATATATATCTATATATATATATTGATTATGTGGTTGTTTCGGGATTTGAAATTTAAATATTGAGCACAACCCACTACTGGCAACGCCGATCGCATTCTGGTATGAACCTAAGGCCTATCCACGTCAATATGGAAGCACTATACTCGAGTTTCACCCTCATTTGAGCTCGTCAGTAGTGCATATCCCTGACCGGATCCGGAAACAGTCCCGGATCACGCATGTGAAGCGGGTGTGTGACCACGCGTGTGAAGCAGGTGTGTGACCACGCGGCACACACTGGACACACCAAATTGTCACAACAGAACATCACAACGCTACCCATCATAGGCTATGCTCAAAATTGCCCAATCGCCGCGACCGACGTCCGTCAATCGATGGGACCCGAACGATCAGGACTTCTCACTAGCAAGGAACACCAGGCCTCCTAAATCCAGTGAGCAATAATCAATTGATTATGTGGTTGTTTCGGGATTTGAAATTTAAAGATATATATATATATATATATTTCACTATATAGCAGGTTTGATCATGATTTCAAATTGAGTATTTACTAATGCCACTATCCACAGATAGACAGGCCTTGAAAACCCAAATTCAACGGTACCTCAATGATGCCTGTATGTCAATCCTAAGCAGAGATATTCACATTTGAGTGTCGGGATCTTGAATCCAAAATTTTTGCGATTTCGCAACCATGCAACTCTCCAGTGTGTCCAACATTTCCGCTTAGAACTGACATACAGGCTTCAATGAGCTACCGCTGGATTTGGTTTTTCAAGGCCTATGTACCTGTGGTGGTCTCATCAGTAATTACTCAATTTGAAAAATATGATCAAAATAATGCAACATTAACATTAGAAGATTTAGTCTTAAAAAATGATCAGGCATTTTTTGAGTTTGATGGGGTCCATGTAGAAAAATGTCTCCAACAGACACTACCTGTTATGAAAAACCGAGAGATGCAAAAATACAAGACATGTGCTGCAGAAATACTCAACTAACTGTATTATCTCATTTACAGTTAATTTTAAAGTGGACTGTCAGTTGTGCGAGATTGTCTCAAACGGGCCACAGAAGGATATGAAAACTGATTTCAAAAATATGTTCCGTCATCTTAAAACAATAGAAAATAATAAAAGTATACAGGTAAATTATTAATAAGCTAAAAGCATATTCTCTTTAACTTTAGTAGTTCAAATTGGACGTTTCAAGTATAAAAAAGTATACACGCTAGTCTGATCGATATGCATGGCGCTGACATTTTGGATTTCCAGTCGCAATGATGAAACATATCTGCAGAAATATTTTCTTTTCTACCACAATTTGAGCAAATTCAGCGATGAAACTCTGAATATATGTAGAAATGGATGCAGAATTCGAGAGTCCATCTAAAAGTAATGGTTTTCTATGAACAGCCCCCCCCCCCCCCCCCCTAAAGAAAGAAACTACTTACCGTATGCCAAGGAATCAAAATTAAAATAAACCATTTGCAGTGCACAGAATGTTAGGCTGACTTATTTTAAGCTAAGATGACGTTTGTTATTTAAATAAACTGCCTAATATTAATAATAATAAACTCCCATCACATTAGTGGTTTTGTGTATGTATATAATAATAAAACATATTAATAATCAAATATTATTTAACCATCATATCGGCGGTTTTGTGTATGTATATAATAATCAAATATAACCATCACATCAGCACTTTTGTGTATGTATATAATAATCAAATATTGAACGTCACATCAGCGGTTATGTGTACGTTGTGTTGTTGTTGTTGTTGTTGTTGTTTGTCCATCAAGAATGATGATGACCATTCATTTCATCCAGTGGGGTTGAAGGTGTGGGGCCGTGGGTTCTAAGATGGCTGATAAGGCCTATTTTGGCTCAAAATGTTCTTTGACAATGTGGGCAAAGAATGCTTGACGTCTCTGGAGGAGGATTTCCTGCAGTGGTTTTTCTGTCCTGCCTTTTCTTCACAGCTCTTGCAGTCCTGGTTGCCTCACATATGACTGCACCTTTGTGCAATGATGCACGCCACGAATTTCGGTCTCTGGCTGCAGCCTCCCAGGTGTCATGATGAATTCCAAAAGCATTCAGTGAAATTTTCAGAGTGTCTTTAAAACGTTTCCTCTGGCCACCTTGGGAGCGTTTACCACAACGCAGTTCGCTGTAGAAAATTCGACATGATGTGTACGTATATAATAATCAAATATGAACCCCCTGGGAAGGTTAACCCAGTCAACAAATGCCCACAGAAGTTGGATGGGTCGGCCTAACTGTGCAAGAATGCAGCTCTGCTGTAAACAGGCACAACGCAATCACGTCCAAAAAAACTCCGGATGAACGAAGAAGAAGAAGCATATGAACCATCACATCAGTGGTTTTTGTATATGTATATAATAATCAAATATTAACTCCTATTGTTTATTATATTTATAATAATAGAAGTATGCTCTAAATTTTCAGTGCGAATATCATTATATGTTTGTTGTGGTAAATGTGTGAATTAGGTTTAACTGTTAATTTGATTAAGACAAAATAGTTATTATAAATTTAACAATTCAGTAATAAATAAGTTGTGCTGAAATAAAAGAGCAGATATTTTCACATTGAATTTGAAATGAAGTTGCCAGTTTTGAGTTCAGCTCAGTTAGCATGCAGCTAACTTTAGTAACAAGTTCAGCAATACACATCATTATTTGGACATGTCAGTTTAAGAGAAAAGTTGGGACGAGTTTTAGCAACAGGAAAGTTGGAGAGAAGATTTAGAGAAAAGATGCTTGATGGTTCGATATCATGGCATGGATTAACATTTGCATTGGGAATAATGGACAGTACGTGAGACAGAAAACTGGACATAAGTGTGGTGATCAATGCCATATAGCACATACTATAAGAGGAACAAGGTTTTAGTAATCATTTTTAAATGTTGCAGGAAGCAGTGACCAATATAGCCTACTATTAATGGTGCCCAGCTGCTGAAGGATTATTGGTGTACACAACGTGCATACACAGTCTCCCAACTTTTGCTCTTGTCCAAGAAACACTTTTGGGATTCATAAAACCTCAGATGTATTTGATCACAGCGAAACAGGTTGAATGAAAAAGAATGTGGCTTATATCTTTTCAAGGAGAAATTCAAAACTAATGTTACAATTTGTATAATTTATAAAGTCTTGGAGCAGGCTGCTAAAATTATTAATGATACCAGCTCTGACTGCCACCAGACATCCTTTTCACAGATTCTCTGTCAGAGCAGCAGGCCCTTAGGAATAACAAACTCCCAAATTGAGTAGTGAACTTAGTAAAGTAACTGCTGAAACACAAACTATAGTTCAGTGAGTACCGTCCCACTGTGGTATAGCCAGAAATAAGTATACAGATGGACTGGTCTAGAAAGATGGTGGATAACAGGAAGAGAACAACTTACACACCATGAGTAAAAGAGTTATCCGGACTACTGCCATGTTTCCCCGAAATCAAGACTTATCCCTAAAATAAGCCCTAGCACAGTTTTCAGGATGTTTTAATATAAGACCTACCCCTAAAATAGGCCCTAGTTAAGATTGTCAGCTAGAATGAGGTTATTAAACATGCACTTGCATTCAAGTACTTTGTTACTGCCTATATAGTACCTTGCAGTGGATGGCAAGGGGTCTTGAGCCTGAGGAATTAAGGTCACCTGGCTAGTGCAGGTTAGGGTTTTCTTATTGCTCCTGACAGAAAATATCCACACCTTACCAAGGATTTGAACACGGGTCAGCCGAAGGACAATCCGGCATTCTAGTCACTAGGCCAGCCGCTTCTCTATCATTTACTGCCTATATAGAACCTTGCTGTGTATGGCAGGGGGGCTTTGAGCGTGAGGAAGTAAGGCCGCCTGGCTATTGCAGTCACTGCGGACTGCGCAGATTAAGGTTTTCTTGTTACGCCCGACGGTAAAAACTCTGCACCTTACAGAGAATTCAAATACGCGTCTCCCGATGGCATTGACTTTACTAAATATCAACTCTCCAACACGATTGCCGTGGATGAAACTGCAGTGTTTATTGGCCTAGGGTCTCAAATGACATTTGATCAGACAGAATTCGGGATTTGGAGAGTTATGACGATGTTCCAGAAGAAGATTTTACTGTATTTGAATAAATATAGAATTTTGTACATGAATAAAGGATTCTTTAATCTCAAAAAAAAAAAAAAAAAAATCCCCCCAAAATAAGCCCTAGTGCATTTTTGTAAAGCTAAAACTAATATAAGAATTGGTCTTATTTTTGGAGAAACATGGTAGAAAAGAAAAGAACCAGACCAACGACAACTATCATTTTGACCATCCGGGACAGCTCATCATTTTATGGCTTTGGATAAGACATAACAGACTGAACAAGCGTGTGTACAGGCTTTGCCTGAGTGACGCACCACTATGTTCATGTGGGCAGTGTGATCAAACTGCCCCAGTACAGTCAGCTAAGATTGGAATACTGACCTGGTGAGACGGCACTGCATTCACAATCGTGGAACGAAAGATGAGCTCCAAAAAACTGTTGACTACATCACGAGATCTCGGTCAATGTAAACATGAAAGAATGAACGAGCTGGGCATCTCGAGAGCTCTGAAGGTGTAAACATGAAAGAATGAACAGAAGAAGAAGAAGATTATTTACTTTTGCTAAATTATTGTATAGCTTCTGACACATAAAAAAATGAAATATGCATATAGCTTAGCTTTATGCATAGCATGCTAATAATTCCTATAATTGTTCTTTTACAGAAACCTGTGTTCAGGGATAAACGATGGAACACATGGAAGGAGTCAATCTGGAAATAAACAAGAACAAGTAACAGTTGTTTTGAAGACTAACAGACTGACACAGGAAGAAAGACAAGTGTCAGAGACCATGATGGACTGCCATACAGTGCAACTGAACAGTAAAGTGAAACAGAATGTGAACAACGTATCTTCACAAAATGAAGATTGTATCAAACAATCAGATTGTGACGTGAGCATGACTGGGTGTAATAGTACAACCAGCACGTCTGGTCTAACAAGTTTAACTGATAGCGAATGTGCAGAAGAGGGAATTTATTTGTCTGATAATTACAGTGCTAATGCTGCATTTATTACTGATCATACATATTTCACTAATAGAAAGACAGTTGTCATATGTTATGTCTGCGATGCAGCCTTTTCTCATGTTTGGTACTTGAAAGAGCACAATAAAATCCACACAGGTGCAATATTTTCAGAAAGTAGTATTTTGAAGGTGCACAAAAGAAACCATCCTGAAGAAAAAACTTACAGATGTGATATTTGTGGTGTAGAATTTTATCACAAAGAAACTCTAACAAACCACAAATTGATCCATTCACAAGCCAAGCCTTACATATGTGATGTGTGTTGTGAAACATTTTCTTGCAGGACAAATCTAACCAGCCACAAAAAGATGCATGGAAGAAATGAACCTTTCACATGTGATGTTTGTCATGCAACATTTTCAGACAGATGTAAGCTGAACACTCACAGAGGGACACATGAGGAGAAAAAACCTCACAAATGTGATAATTGCACTAAAGTGTGTCCCTCTCCCTCTCAGCTGAGAATACACCAAAGAATACATACTGGAGAGAAGCCTTACAAATGTGATGTGTGTACTAAAACATTTACTCAGGTTTACATACTGAAAAACCACAAGAGAATTCATACAGGGGAGAAGCCTTACAAGTGTGGTGTTTGCGGTTCAACATTTTCTAATACAAAGACACTAAGATATCACAAAATGATTCATACAGGAGAGAAACATTACAAATGTGATTTGTGTGGTGCAGCATTTTTCACAAAACAACATTTAAATAGTCACAAAAGAATCCATACTGGAGAGAAGCCTTACAAATGTGATGTGTGTAGTTCAGCATTTACTCATCTTTCTAGTCTGAACATGCACAAAAGAATTCATACTGGGGAGAAGCCTTACAAATGTGATGTGTGTACTAAAACATTTACTCGGGTTGGCATGCTGAACATACACAAGAGAATCCATACAGGAGAGAAGCCTTACAAATGCGATTTGTGTGAAGCAGTATTTCCTAGTGCAAGTGTACTAAGATATCACAAAATGATTCATACTGGAGAGAAACAGTACAAATGTGATTTGTGTGGTGCAGCATTTTTCATAAAACAACATTTAAATAGTCACAAAAGAATTCATACTGGGGAGAAACCATACACATGTGATGATTGCGCTGGAACATTCACTCAACTTTCTAACCTGAAATTGCATTTAGAAATTCATACTGGAGAGAAACCTTATAAATGTGATGTTTGTGCAGCAACATTTGCACAGCGTAGTTATTTGAAAGTACACAAGGGAATCCATACAGGGGAAAAACCTTACAAGTGTGGTGTTTGTGCTTCAGCATTTTCTATGGCAAGTACACTGAGACGTCACAAAATGATTCATACAGGAGAAAAACCTTATAAATGTGATTTGTGTGGTGCAGCATTTTTCACACAACAAACATTAAATATTCACAAAAGAATCCATACTGGGGAGAAACCTTATAAATGTGATGTTTGTGCAGCAACATTTGCACAGCGTAGTTATTTGAAAGTACACAAGGGAATCCATACAGGGGAAAAACCTTACAAGTGTGGTGTTTGTGCTTCAGCATTTTCTATGGCAAGTACACTGAGACGTCACAAAATGATTCATACAGGAGAAAAACCTTATAAATGTGATTTGTGTGGTGCAGCATTTTTCACACAACAAACATTAAATATTCACAAAAGAATCCATACTGGGGAGAAACCATACAAATGTGAAATGTGCGCTGCAACATTCACTCAGCTTTCCAGTCTGCAATTGCATGTAAGAATCCATAGTGGAGAGAAGCCTTACAGATGTGATGTATGTAGTTCAGCATTTACTCATCTTTCTAGTCTGAAAATGCATAAAAGAATTCATACGGGGAAGAAGCCATACAAATGTGATGTGTGTACTAAAACATTTACTCGGGTTGGCATGCTGAACATACACAAGAGAATCCATACAGGAGAGAAGCCTTACAAATGTGATTTGTGTGAAGCAGTATTTCCTAGTGCAAGTGCACTAAGATATCACAAAATGATTCATACTGGAGAGAAACAGTACAAATGTGATTTGTGTGGTGCAGCATTTTTCATAAAACAACAATTAAATAGTCACAAAAGAATTCATACTGGGGAGAAACCATTCACATGTGATGATTGCGCTGGAACATTCACTCAACTTTCTCACCTGAAATTGCATTTAGAAATCCATACTGGAGAGAAACCTTATAAATGTGATATTTGTGCAGCAACATTTACGCAGCTTAGTTCCTTGAAAGTGCACAAGCGAATTCATACAGGGGAAAAACCTTACATGTGTGGGGTTTGTGCTTCAGCATTTTCTAATACAAGTACACTAAGAAATCACAAAATGATTCATACAGGAGAGAAACCTTATAAATGTGATGTTTGTGCAGCAACATTTAGACACTGTACTTCCTTGAAAGGTCACAAGCAAACCCATTCGGCTGAAAAACTTTACAAGTGTGGTGTTTGTGCTTCAGCATTTTCTAATACAATTGCACTAAGAGATCACAAAACGATTCATACAGGAGAGAAACATTACAGATGTGATTTGTGTGGATGAAGTGTTTATCACAAAACAACAATTAAGTGATCACAAAAGACTCCATACTGGGGATAAAGCATACAAATGTGATATTTGCGGTGGAACATTCACTCGGCTTTCCAGCCTGCAAGCGCATGTAAGAATCCATACTGGAGAGAAGCCTTACAGATGTGATGTATGTAGTTCAGCATTTACTCAACTTGGCATACTGAACACACACATGAGAATTCATACTGGGGAGAAACCTTACAAATGTGATGTGTGTACTAAAACATTTGCTCAGATTGGCTTACTGAACATACACAAGAGAAGCCATACAGGGGAGAAACCTTACGAATGTGATTTGTGTGAAGCAGCATTTTCTAGTACAAATGCACTAAAATATCACAAAATGATTCACACTGGAGAAAAACCTTATAAATGTGATGTTTGTGCAGCAACATTTATTCAGCATAGTTCCTTGAAAGTACACAAGAGAATCCATACAGTGTAAAAGCCTTACATGTTTCATGATACATTTGTGGTACAAAATTCACTCAGCTTAGTAACTTGAAGATGCTTGCAAGAATTTTTGGTGTTTGTGCTTCAGCATTTTCTAATACAAATGGTGTTTGCATTGGAACATTGTATTTTCTAAGATATAACAAAATGATTTATACAGGAGAGAAACCTTATAAATGTTCTGTTTGTGCTAGAATATTTATTCAGCTTTGTGGCCTGCAGTCACATAAAAGAATACATACAGAAGAGGAATCTTATGAATGTGATGTTTGTGGTGCAGTATTTGTTCAGCTTACTAACATGCAGATGCATAAAAGAATTCAGTTTAAAGAGAAACGCTATGAGTGTGATATTTGTGGCGCAGTGTTTTCTCAAGCAAATACACTAAAATATCTTACAACGATCCATAGAAGAGCAAAACATCACAAATGTGATGTTTGTGATGCCGTATTTCCTTATATCAATTATCTAAAAGAGCACAAAAGATACACATAGAAAACTTATAATTTTGATTCCGTATTTTCTCACATAAATCTAAAACAGCATGACGGGGCTCGCATAATTAGTTGCATCTCCTTTACATGACGCAGCAGTCAACCACAACATTGTTTTTTTGCTGTTTAAATTCTGTAGTTTGCCATTGCTTTCTGAACGGGCTTCAGTCATACCATTTTATGGAAATACTAATGCAAGGTGGTATGCTTCCACATCGCCCGCAGCTTTGTTTGTCTAACGCGGTATGCAGGATTATGAATTTGATTCGTAACCACTTCGATGCAGATCCCTCATATTGAGACCTCATAATTGTTATTTTTGTGGTATTGCATTTTTGGAATAAGATTGTGTACACAGGAGAACATACAAAGAACACACCTTTTAATTGTTATATTTGTAATACAACATTCACTCAGCTTAGTAACTTGAAGATGCTTACAAGAAACTAGTTATTTTGTTGTGTAACATTCTCTCACTAGTCATCTAAAGGGGGATAAGAGAATGTTTGGTTGATAAAAACAGACAGACAATAAGCAATAAAAGAACTCATCTCATCATGTTCCTCTTGTACCTTGCGGTGTCGATGTGAAGTATAAACTTCATGAGAGTGCCCGGTTATGGGCTTCGTATATCGACATTCCCATGGATTCTGTTATTCCCTCCGTCCAACGTTTACGTGGCCGGCCTCTTCCTCTGTTTCCATCTGGTCTGTACATCATTGCTTGTTGTGGCATGCTGTTGACTGGTAGCCTACTTGCATGGCCAAACCATTTGACTTGCTGCTTTCTAATAAAATCTAGAGCAGCTTTAACCCCCACTTTAGTCCTGATTTCTTCATTTCTGATCTTATCTCTTCTTGATACGTTGAGTATTCTTTTCAGGCACCTCATTTCTGTTGTTGTGATTTTTCTTTTCTCTTTTTCTGTCATTGTCCAGGTTTGGCATTGGTAGCACAGAGTTGGTAGGAAGATTGTGTTGTAAAGTGCTTTCTTAGTAGTTATTTATACATGTTTGTTCTTTAGTATTGGTGCCATTTGTCCAATGAGTTGATTTGCCTTATTGCACCTATTTTCGATCTCGTCTTCTGATCTGTCATTTGATGATATTATACTTCCTAGGTACTTGAAGCTCTTTACTTGTTTAAGGGATGTTCGTTCAGGTGAATTATTGCTGTTTGTTCTTCTTTAGTTATAGTCATTACCTCTGTTTTGCTTGTGCTAATTTTCATGTTATGTTCCCTACACATTTCGTTTAGACTATTCATGTGGTCTTGTAATTCAGCTTACGATTTTGCTATTAGTGCTTGGTCGTCCGCAAACAGGAGTTCTCTAATGGTTAGATTTGCAGATGGTTCTTCTTCTGTGTTCTCGTCATGCGGTATTCTTGCTGTCTCTGCTTGGCTGGTTTCTTTACATATGTTGAAAGAAACAAAACCTGAAAAAAATGGATTGTCTGTTAGAACCATCTCTCTTCGAGATAAGATAAATAATAATGTGATATCTTTTTCTTTTAAATTTAACGTTAACTCACTTTGAACTCAAGCGTAGTCCATACATGTGCAGCTACTTCTAGTGCACTAGACTGATTTTTACATGTGGATTAGCTTTCCCTATTACCAGTGTCCCTCACCAACAGGCGAACCCACTCCGACTTCAGAGGTATATGTCATATTAACATGTTATACTCTGTTTCTGACATCTTTACTGCACTAGGCTGAACTGTTCCATCTCTGCTGGACTGTTCCATCTCTGCTGAACTGTTCCATCTCTGCTGGACTGTTCCATCTCTGCTGAACTGTTCCATCTCTGCTAGACTGTTGTCATGAACCATAAGGAAATATTGGATGTTAGGTATACACACTAAAGAAAACATGCCGGCGCTGGATAGGACAGACATTGCGATTTAGTTTAGTCGACGGATCAACATCACGCACACGGGTGTAACCCAGAAGTGCTCCGTTCTACTCCTAACTCAAGCCTGAGAATCTCAGCTCAGTGCATGAACTCTGTAGCACCGTCAAGGATCCTGAAATACTTTGAGTAGATTTTTTTAAACTCACAAATTTGCCTGGGCAGCGCCGTTAGGCTATTCTTTTTCAATTTCGAACTGTCATGGGATTTTTTACATGCGCAACAATACACTCTGGCGTCCGATCTCACTACCCAGAGACCAGGGGAAATTTTGTTACTAGAAGTCCACATGAAAAAATCCCGGCCTGAACCCAGGACCTTCAGCACTTAAGGTGGACACCATACCTCGAGACCACTCACCCACATACATTGAGATAACCTGAGAACAGTATAACTAGACAGAACTAGAACCCACAGGACAAAAGAAACAGAGGGAGAATTAAAACATATGGAGAAAAGAAGTAACATCATACATGAGTCATGTAGGGAGGACATGGAGAGAGCTGCATGGGGTAGCTAAGGATATGAGGACTTGGGGCTGCATGGGGAAGCTAAGGATATGAGGACTTGGAGCTGCATAGGGAAGCTAAGGATAGAGGACTTGGAGCTGCATAGGGAAGCTAAGGATATGAGGACTTTGGGCTGCATGGGGTAGCTAAGGATATGAGGACTTGGAGCTGCATAGGGTAGCTAAGGATATGAGGACTTGGAGCTGCATAGGGAAGCTAAGGATAGAGGACTTGGAGCTGCATAGGGAAGCTAAGGATATGAGGACTTGGGGCTGCATAGGGAAGCTAAGGATAGAGGACTTGGAGCTGCATAGGGAAGCTAAGGATATGAGGACTTGGGGCTGCATAGGGAAGCTAAGGATAGAGGACTTGGAGCTGCATAGGGTAGCTAAGGATATGAGGACTTGGAGCTGCATAGGGAAGCTAAGGATAGAGGACTTGGAGCTGCATAGGGAAGCTAAGGATATGAGGACTTGGGGCTGCATAGGGAAGCTAAGGATAGAGGACTTGAAGCTGCATAGGGAAGCTAAGGATATGAGGACTTGGGGCTGCTTAGGGAAGCTAAGGATATGAGGACTTGGAGCTGCATGGGGAAGCTAAGGATAGAGGACTTGGAGCTGCATTGGGAAGCTAAGGATAGAGGACTTGGAGTGAGTTGGTTGAAAGCCTGTGCCCCAATGGGGGATACAGTTTAAAAGAGGGAGAGAAAGAAGACACTTTAAATTGACAAACTATAGTGTCCAGATTTGCTGCAAATTAAATACATATGCAGGATGAACCAAAATGTTGTTTCCATCTGGTGTTAAGATATACAGGACTGTGTACCTATTTTCTCAGCTCGCTCTGTGTATGTAGCGAGAAAAAGAGCTCTGAAGTGCAATAAAGCCTAGACTGTGGTATATATACCATATTTTATGGACTACAAGACGCTACAGACTATAAGACGCACCTTAATTTTTAAGCAATTTAAACATTTTTTTTTTTTTTTTTACCATTTTTATATTAATTTCGAGTATAAGACGCACCTGAATTTTGGAGGCAATTTTTTGAAGAAAAAAGGGTACTTCAATTTTAATTCACCGCGAACAACCGCAAACAAAGAAGAATCCCTTCGAGCCTCATTTGCATCGGTCTGGCAATCATTTTCCGGTTTAGTGTTCGGTGGACTGCTAGACCGATCGATGGATGTTTTTAAGTTTTTAGGCCCTATGGGCCCTCACTGTCAACGACAGTGAGGGCCCTATGGGCCCAAAAACTTAAAAACATCCATCGATCGGTCTAGCAGTCCACCGAACACTAAACCGGAAAATTTGTTGCGGTGAATTAAAATTGAAGTACCGAAAAAAGTGCGTCTTATACTCCGTAAAATACGGCACATGTGAAAAGTGATCAATAAGCATACAAATTGAGGAACATCAGAAGGGAGCAAACGTGGTGTCTATGGCAAATGCAAATAATACAGAAGAAAAAACAAATGGAGCAGTTCTTATATAAACAGATGAAAACCGTAAATTGATTAAGAGAAATTAAATGTCAAGTTTTTATGGACACATTGCCAGGAGAAATAAATTTGAAAACTTTATGACTACTAGCCAAATTGATGGAGAAGAGCAAGAGGAAAACTTCCGGTCCAACATGCAGGAAAGACGATTGAGCTGTTAAGGCCTCTGGAGTGTTTATGCTTGCGGCTACGGTTTTCTTACTAATTTTCCTCATGTTGGTCTGGTAGTACATGGTTCCGTCGCTGTGCTACTGAGTTGAGTGCGTGGGGTGACACTGAGCTGTGAATTTCCTTGTGGGGTGCTTTTACATCTGTCCACAGTTGTTTGTAGTGTGAACTGCATGTTCAGAAAAATTGCGGCTGGTCGGTCGCTCAACTAACTGGGTTGTCTTATGCAGTAATGTGAGACTGCTGGTTTTCTAGTGACTGCCGTTACCATCGATGATGAACTGTATTTTTTGTGACAGTCTTTTGGTTTGGCATCCTGGCAGTGGCATTATGCATAGTATACCTGTGAGGGCTTTTGGTTTGTCGAGACTCCTGTCTGTTCCACTTTTCACATGAGGCAGTGTGATATTCACTGGCACGGGAATGGAGCATAATGGGGCGACTATTTGCCGTGAAGTTGAAACTGTGACTGACGACGACTAACAATCACACATACGCACTGGTTAAGTTTTCTCTCGTAGCATGTCTGATTACATACAAAGAAATGACAAACTCCATGCAGGAGGTTAAACATGTATTGCTCTAGCACAACACAACTTTGTGCAAAAGATGTTCTCATACACTCCAAGTCATCGCATCCACCATGTATTATAGATTATCTGGCCTCCCAACCTGGGCAGTCTGTGGATACATTATCTTATCACCGAAAAACAAAATAATATTCTGGCCAGATGTTAGTTCCATTACTGTCTTCTCCGGTTGTGTGGTTGTCTCATCCATTTGGGCACTCCATCACCTATAAGATTCCTGCTATCTTTTTAACAATCGACATGATTGATCTTTCTTGTCTTCTGTCCGTCAGTAGTGACTGTCCAGGTGTCATGAACCGAAATAGGGTTTAAAGTAGAACAAACCCATGTGAATAGTATTCACCGGCAAGACAGGTATAGAAAGAGTTAAGCGATCGTTGGCGGAGGACATTTTTAAAAATTACAAATGTCAGAATTGTTTCTGTAAAATATTCTACGAATTGCATCGTTAAATTGTACCGTCGATACCACAGCTGTCAGTGTAAAGAAGGATATCGATGTTATCTAACATAGACGCCAGAATGACAGTCCTTAACAAGCAACCAGACAAATGCCAGTACCTACAAATAGATAATTAAAATTCGTTAATTAAAATGTTTCCTTGTTTTGTAATAATTGTGATATAATCAAACTGCCATAGTATTGACAAGGCGGTCATTTCATAACATCCCCAATCTGACATCCCTCTTCCTCCCTTTTCATCACAAATACCCTTACGTGATTGTTTTCCCCAAAACGTCATGACGTTTCATGTGTTCAAAATATTTTACTTTTCTCTGTTTATTGTCTTTAGTAGCCAACCTTCTTCAAGAGTAGACAGGTGTCACATTGATGCACTTGTTCTTGTCTGTATCCAAAATACGCGAGGTTTGTTTATTTCACGACTCCCTTACTATGTGGGTATACCTTCATATTAACAGGTGTAGGAAATATATCTCCCCTTAATATATAGGAAGTAAGGGTAATTAAAGTGTGAAGTAAACATTAATGTAAGACCCAGAAAGCCAAACCTGACTTCCTACTTACAGGCTACGAAACATAGTCAAAGAGAAAGCTGAGTTCAGTTTGCCTAGAGGTAGAGCTCCTTGGAGTTAATAAACAAGGCATAGTTAAAGAGATTGTTAATATTAAGTGGCGATTGTGGATAGACAATATTCTATAGATCAATAATACAGACGCTGTTTTACGAAAGGCCGAATTCATAGCAGATACTCTTGGTTGAAGACTAGACAATACTGTGGTTGTGAAAGGACAAAGGGACTTAGAAGCAAGCGGACAACGTAAGAAAATGATATTTTAGATAGACTTCAAGAAAAAGCACTTGTATTGATAGTTAGTTAGTTAGTCGACAGATCATCCTCGTTGCACATCGGACTATTCAGTCCATAAGTGCTCGGATCCCCTCCTCAGCAAATCCCGCAGCGTGTAGCGGCTAACGACGCCAGTTCTGTGTTGGTTTATCAATCTTCTTTGGCTTCCTGCGTAGTGTTCTTGTTTGGCCACCCCTCTTTTAATTTGCTGCTCTCGCAGTCTGGCCATTGTTGTAGATTCACAGTCATCACTTGGTTCTTGCAAAAGTCTCACTTCTCGTAGAGCATTCAGAATGTCAGCCTGGTCCATGGCGCGTCCGCCCTCCACAGTAGCCTCACCTGCGAGCTTGTCAGCCCGCTCATTTCCTTGTACTCCCGCATGCCCTGGCACGAAGATGAAACTAATCTTTGCCAGCCGAGACCGCTCCAGAGGCAGCAACCATTCTCTTCGGATCGACCCCTCCTCTATCCTCTTGATCATGTTCATTGAGTCGCTAAGGAAACAAGCCCTAGTGAATGTCTGTGTCTCGAGCCATGTTATTGCTTTACTTACTGCCATGACTTCCATGGTCAGGCTACTTGTGGTTTCAGTGAAAGCACCAGAGTCCTCCTTCACAATTCTCCCTCCGGCCCGAGCTGTAAAGGCCCATGAGCTTCTCACATGTCGGACGACCGACCCATCTGTGTAGATGACCGCGTCACCTGTCTAGCGAATTCTCGAAAATCAACGCTTGTACTTCAGCCTCAACAGCAGCCGGATTTTCTTGTCTGCATTTTCTATCTAGTTGGATGCAAACTGAAAAGGATGTGCAGAAGTCTGTTGGCACTTGCACCCACTCCTCGCCAGGTTCTAAGTCCTCAAGTGAACACACCTGTTGAAGAATGTCTTCGGCTTGACCCATCCACGACCGTCCTCTTTTTAACCTGCTGCCCTTCACCTTCCTAATTTCACTATGCAGTGGATGCTGTGTGTTTGCGTTAATTCTGAGGTAGGCGCGTGCCCTGCAAACTTGCATTCTCTCTTCAATGGTTGGAAAATCAAGAAGGTAGCGCATCGCCCTGCATGCTGTATCTCTTGTACATCCAAGAATAATGCGCATAGCTTCATTCTGTATCCTTTCCATCCTTTCTATCTGCTTATGGCTGAGAGTCAGGATTGCCATTGCATACTCCAAAACAGACATGACCAGCCCCTCGTACAGAAGACATAGATGGCGCTGCTCACAGTTTGCTGCCGCCATCACCCGCATCGCTGCCAATCCCCGCTTGGCCTTTGTTATCACCTGGTCTATGTGCACATTATAAGCAAGGCTTCGATCAAACCGTATCCCCAGGTAATTCATTGCCTGCGTTCTTTCCACCGTCTCTGAACACAGCATTACAGTTGGTGTTGGATTGTTGACAATATGATTATTCAACGAGAACCAAGTCACTGTTGCCTTTGTTGGGTTGACCATTGCCCCAGCTTCATCACACCAAGTACTTATGCGATTGAGTTCGGTTTGTAGTTCCACAGCAACCTCCTCTCTATCCTTACCCTGACGATACACTAAAACATCATCGGCAAAAAATTTTACCAA